>CM076572.1:25165540-25617110 GCA_034641835.2 Pinus albicaulis | reverse complement strand
GTAATGTGCGATTGCTTGAAATGCTCGTAAATTACTGGGAACCAGATCAGGATTGCTTCATAATTGATCAGATGCCACTACGCATAGAAGTGGAAGATATATACTTCATCACTGGACTCTCCAGGAGGGGAGACCCAGTAGACCTGCACGGAAAGCCCCTGGGAGGGTTGACCGTGGAAGACTATGTCCAAATCTATTGCGTAGATAATTCCAAGAAAGTTGGCACACAGGTTGCAATCAAAGATATCAGGGATTTTCACATAAAGATCCTCCTATTCACCATCGGCAGAGTGGCAGGATCTGCCTCACTACATCAGGCGTCCAGGACACACATGAGCATAGCTGTAGAGTGCTTAATTCATGTGTATGATTGGTGCACGACCCTGCTACAGAACATGAAACAACAACTGACCTCCATTCGCCAAACAAAAACAAAACACTTTGGCTATGGAACCATTTTGACAACATTCTTCTTCGAGAGAGTTCCAGCTTTGAGACCCAAAGTCATCTCGACTATCAGCAGCCCTCGGGACCCAAGAATTGCCCGTTGGGCAGACATGATGAAGAGACTGGGGGGCAGCGAGGTACCCCGAACTACCTGGGACGATGAGTTCTTCTTGTGGTGGAGAGAACAGATCATCGCAGTAGATGACTATCCCTATGCCGGGATGGATTTCCGAGGAGATCCAGATCTAGTACTTCCACCCGGTGCAGCATGGGGAGCAGTCGGTAAGTTTTTTCAAAAATTTTAACTTATATGATTTTTTGGATTTTTCAAATATGTATGAAAAATAAAAAACAAACATGTTTTTGGATTGGATTCATAATGACTGACAAATGAAAAATGATCATGTTTCAGATGTTGGACCAGTGCGTCCTGAGGGCCTAGCACGTCACAAGCGCCGCAGAGGTGAAGCAGAGACAGCGGATTCTGACAGGACCCTCCAGGCCGTGCAGAGAAACTTGGAGGGACTAACCCGCCAAATCCCTCTGGCTGTTGTGGAGGACTTGCCAGAAGCCGTCCAGAGACGGGTTGTAGGAGTACCCCGGGACTGGGTTAGACTGTTCCGCCGTGTGGCCACTGCAGTGATGTTCTATAGGAACGCAACTTCTGGGCAGGGTCCTCAGGAGTAGACAGATTTTACATATTAGATGACTGTGTATTCTTTTTTGAGACTGAACATGATGGGGCATAAGCCCAAGTTTTGTACGGCATTTATGGATCCAAATTTTGTAAAGTTTTTGACATACCGATGATATATATACAACGATATTTGATGTGATGTGATAAATGTATCAAAAGTATGATGTTTTTGATGGTTAAAATTTATTGTATTGAATGATTAATATGCCAATCTAAAGCTTGATTAGCCAATGAGTCAGCAAACCAATTGTCAGCTCGAGGAATATGAATGAATGTTAAAAATTGAAATGACCTTTGTAACAAACGTACCCTCAAGAACAATCGTAATAAAACTGGATCTCGTACCCGATAAGTGTTGTTCAACTGCGACACCACCAGCTGGGAGTCCAAGAAAACTACCAACGAATCAACACCTAAAGATATTGCCTCCGAGAGTAGATGAATGACTGCAGTGTATTCTGCTACGTTATTGGAAGCAGGACCAATGCAGACCCCTCTTGATACCAACAGCTGACCGGAAGGATAATGAAGCACCCAAGCCACGGAAGCTAAGTTCCGGGTGTGTCTACTAGCACCATCGGCGAAACCATAATGACTCATGACATCAACACAACCTGCCAAAGCAGATCAAAAAACATCACCATCCCATCAAAAATCGAAAATCAAACAGATATGTACAAGACAAAAAACTACTATATACGAAGCAAAATGCCAGGCCAAAGCCTAGGCATAGTACTTCTTCAAATAGAGCCCATTTCGGGGCTCCGGCAACTCGTTCCCTTCGAAGTCAACCAAGGTATACGCTCCTTTCTTAAGGACCTTTTTGACGATATAGGGGCCATACAACATCGACTTAAACTTTCCTGCCCCCAAGGCATCTTTTTCTTGGGCATAGACCAAAACAAGGTCACCTTCGGAAAAGATCCTAGGCTTAACCGCCTTATCGTACTGAACTTTGACTCTGTTTTTATGCGCTTCGTTCAACGTGGCGGCATCTCGACGCTGCTCATCAAGATGTTCCAGATGAATAAGTCGCTCTGCCAGACTAGAAGTGTCAGGAAGAAGCTCAACAGCTAATTTAAGGGACGGAATCTCGCATTCGATGGGAAATACGGATTCCACCCCGTGGACTAACTGAAACGGAGTAAAGCCAGTTGCAGTTTTAACTGACGTCCTGTATGCCCAGAGTGCAGGATATAGCATAATGTGCCAGTTGGATCTATGTTTATCAATCGTCCATTGAAGAATTGTCTTCAAGGATTTGTTAACGGCTTCCACTTGCCCATTGGCCTGAGGATAATATGGAGATGAATGCTCCTGCCGAAAACCCAATTTAAGAGCCAACTCAGCCATCATACTGTTCTGAAAGTGACTGCCATGGTCAGTGACAATCTCTCTAGGTATACCGAAACGAGCAATGACTTGGTTGAAGAAGAAAAGAGCTGCAGTCTCACCATCGTTCCCAAAAGTAGGCATCGCTTCGACCCACTTCGTAAAGTAGTCTACTGCTACGATAATGTACTTGTGACCTTTTGCCGAAGGCGGGTTACAAGTAGTATAATCCATACCCCACTTTGTAAAGGGTCCGACAGTAACGACTGGAAAAAGCGGAGCTGGATGAGCGCGCATTTTCCGAGTATACACCTGACAAGGATGACACTTCTTGACCGATTCAATACAATCTTTGAAAATCGAAGGCCAGAAGTAGCCAGCACGCAAAATCTTTTGGGCTGTAGCAAGCCCCGATAAATGACCCCCACAAGCTCCACCGTGAGAATCATTAAGCACAGCCTCAGCTTCTTCGAAAGTTAAGCAGCGTCTTAGGATTGAATCAACCCCTCGACGGTACAAAGCATCACCAATAATCGGATAACTTTTAGCTAAGTGACGCAGCTTACGACGCTCATCTTTCGAAAAAGAAGAGGGAAACTTCGCAGTCTGGAGATATACAATGAAGTCCCCATACCAAGGATCTTGTGGAGAGATCAGAAACAAGTGTTCGTCCGGAAAGGACTCATCATAGATCATCGCCTCTCCACAAGGCAACTCGGAGATCAATTCCGCAAAAACTAATGACTTCTTGGATTTGGCAGACATGAACTCTAGATCAAATTCTTGTAATATCACAATCCATCTATTATATTTGCCCCCAATCACTCGCCTGCTGAGGACAAACTGAAATGGATTGGCAGCTGCCAAGACATAAGTTTTGCGAAGAATAATATAATGCCGGAGTCGCTGCACAGCATGGACTGCTGCCAAGGCTAATTTTTCTATCGGGGTGTATCGCAGTTCAGGTCCTACCAGTCCTCGACTAAGGTAGTAAATAACATGCTCAGCCAAAGCATCATCCTCCTGAACCAGAACCATACCAATGGTAGATTCTGCTGTAGCCAGATACAAAAGAAAATCTCTGCTATAATCGGGTGGACTCAGTAAAGGAGCAGAGGTCAATGCCTTTTTTAAGGCATCGAATGAGCGTTGAGCATAGTCGTCCCAAAGAAAAGGGACTCCTTTCTTCAACAGTCTCATATATCCCTTTGTAATCTCAGCATAGTTAACGATAAACCTCCGAAGAAAGTTAGACTTCCCTTGGAGACTTTGAAGTTGACGGATTGAATACGGGGGAGGCAACCGAAGTATTGCCTCAACCTTGAAGGGATCTACCCTTATCCCTTCCCTAGACACGATAAATCCCAACAGCCGACCGGATGTTACCGCGAAAACGCACTTGTTCGGATTCAATCGAATTTTATAAAAACGACATCTTTCAAATACTTGTCGGAGGTGACCTGGATGATCCATCCTCTTTCGAGAATGAGCAGCTAGATCATCTAAGTATGCCTCGATGATTTTCTTGATGTCGTGGAAGGCGTAAGACATGGCCCGCTAAAAAGTAGCTCCAGCATTTTTAAGACCAAAAGGCATTTTCTTATATGCAAACGTACCCCAGGGACAAATAAATGCGGTCTTATGTTGATCTTCTGGACGGATAGTAATTTGATTATAACCGGAAAAACCGTCCATGAAGGAAAAAATCTCATTACCGGCACACTCGTCAATAATCTGATCAATGAAGGGTGTGGGGTAATTATCTTTAGGACACGCCTTATTCAGGTCTCTGAAATCGATGCACACTCAAATCGTTCCTTGCTTTTTATCTACCGGAACGGGGTTTGAAACCCATTCAGTCAGAGGAACTGGGAAAATGAATCCCGCCTTAAGCAGCTTTTCAACTTCAGCTTTGATAGCTGCTGCCTTCCTAGGATTAGCCGGACGAAGTTTTTGCCTGACCGGCTTAGCGTTTTCATACGTCTTGATCTCATGCTGGACGATAGATGGGTCTATGCCAGGCATTTCCTCATAAGACCAAGCAAAAACATCCCTATACTCCTTGAAGAGCTCGGTATAGATTTGAACCTCTTCATGGGAACATTCAGCTCCAATGAAAACGTTCTCGATAATGTTGGGATTCCTGGAGATGTTCACCGGGATAGTAGGAGAGATCACAGCCATGTTCCCTTCAGCATAAACCTGTGCTGGTGCTAAGGGGCTCAAGACTGGGTGAACAGGTCCAGGAGACCGAGGACTTGGAAAACTAGCTTCGACTTCGCTCAAGTCAGGTAGGAAGTAAGACCGATGATGCAAGTCATCCCACGGTCTCTCTATACCTGTCATTGCTTCCAGGATGGCCTCTTCGGATGGAAGAGTGGTATCTAGACAATCCTGGGCAGAAGAAGAAGTAAGCGTCCAAGCCGGAGCCACATCACCATCCAACTCTTCCGGCGAAAGAGGAGCTGGATCAGACTCTGCAGTGTCAACAACAGACTGATATGCAATCTCAGCTGCAGAAATCGGGAATGCTATTCCACCCACTTGCCCTTCTTCCAATGTGGCAGTTGGAGAAGGTAAGGTCCAAGGGTCCGAAAAATAATGAGTTCGAAAGAACTCTCTTCGAAGGGGAGCCTTGGAGGATGAAATAGCATTAATAGACACCTTAGGAGGAGGAAGATCAAAAGAACCCATCGGGGAAGAATACATTCCAACTCCTAGATTCTCGACAGGCGCCTTAGTATTATCCAACTTAGGCACAGATGAGTCAGAAGGCGCATCCAGGTCTACAGGAGGACAGTCCAGTTGATCCACTGTGACTATCCTCCCTTCGTGGGGGAAACATACAATTCGAAATAATGAGGATGCAATAGCATCCATCTCATATATCCAGTTCCTCCCCAACAGAAGGTTGTAGTCCAAGGCTGCATCTACTACCTCAACTTCTATGTTAACGGTTTTGCCCCCAACACAGATGGGCAAAGCCGGGACAATACCATGGGGTCTGTGAGAATGACAATCGAATGCAGTAAGAATAGTGCTAGACGGAGCAGCTTTTGGAGATCCAAGTGTCTTCCAGCATGCAAAAGACATCACGCAAGTAGAAGCACCCTCATCAACAACCGTGCGAAAGATGTTAGTCTTCCGATACGATGATTTAATATGGAAAGCCATGTGATGAGGAAGTCTCTTCTTAAAATTATTCATATCAAAGGTAATTAGAAGAGAATTTTTCGGATCAATAGCCCCAATGGCAGTGAGCAAAGCACTGCGCTGAGCCGGACAAGACTGGAGTACCTCTAAGGCAGACATAGCACAAGGACTCTGCGCCAGATCTTCTACAATCGAGTAGTTCTGGGCAGCCCTCATGTTCGGATTAATCGTTGACCATTTAGAGGATGCCTTCGGAATCCGAGGCATAGACTCAACAGTTGGCTTCGTGATGTGAAGCGGCTCAGTAGCATCAGGAACTTCCTTAGCTTTCGAAGATTCCTCTCCGCCATGATCACGGGATCTCGTAGCGACATCCACGTGAGAACTCATCATAAAGATATTCGATGGAACTTCCCCTTCCTGAGCGCCTCCAGAGGAAGCCCCAAGATTTTGATTCGCGCCAGCAATTAATTGCTGCCCTTGGGGAAAAGGGTTTGTTAGCACAGCCTAGGAACTAGAAGAACCCTGCTGAGAAAACAGGCGCTGAGCATCCTGAATTTTCGGGCAAAGGTGTGTGAGATGGTCTCCAGTACAAAGCTTGCATGGAAACTTCACTTTCTTTTTCTCCTTTTGCCCTTCACCAACACGCTCGTTGGTTTTATTCGCATTGCCCTTCCCATTCTTGCCCTTCTTCTTGTTATTACGTCCCTTCTTCTTCCCATCGGACTATTGATTTCCTTTGGGTTCAGAAGATTGGACAGCATTAATGGACAAAGACTGGGAAGGTGAAGAATCAGCAGGCACAGCCTGACCAGAAGAAGCAGATTGTAAAGACAACTGCTGCAATTGAGAAAGCAGGCTGGCTGCACTACTACTGACCGATCCGACAAGTCCATCACCATGCGGACCAGGTTTGGGTTTCGATAGATCCAATTTGGAGCGAGGAGCATTGGGAAAATACTTGTAAAGCATGCCAGACTGAGAATAGATCAACTCTAACTGCTGGGCCCTAAAGATGGCCTGCTCCTCGGAATATACCCCTGACATGGATACATCCTTTGAAATATCGGACTGAAGCGATTTCAAAAACCACTCGAGAAGGAACTCACCTGGAATATGGGCTTTGATAAGCCTCTTCCTTCTCCTCCATTCCTGAATATGATCAGAAGTGTGAGTTGCCTCATCCTGCTTAAAATTAGCCAGGAGTTCGGTCCCAGCCTCATATCTGACAGGCAACTGGAAATGGTTAAGAAAAGTGACAGCCAGTTCTCCAAATGTGGCGAAACTTCCCCCAGTGAGCTCTATATACCACTTTGCGGAATTTCCAGTTAAGGTGCGCTGAAATAATCTCAATCTAATCGAGTCGTCGATCAGAGAGTTCGACGAGCACCATAAGTGGAAAGTGGTGACATGATCTGCCGGGTCTTCACCATTCTTACCTTCAAACTTAGGAATGTCTGAGGGAAGTTTGGTTGGAACCGGAGGCCACCCCGAACTGTATCGAATCGGGTCATTAGTTAACTTCGCCAAGTCTGGCAAGTTTAACGTTGCCAGAAATGGTAATCGAGGCGGAGCCTGAGAATTCCATCCTTGATGGGATGGATTTCCAACATTCTGAAAAGAATAGCCTGGATTTGATGAGGCACCAGGCTGCCAGAAAGGACCCGTAGAAAACAGAGAAGAACCTCCTCCCCACGCCGAGTTACCAAAACCCAGACTAGTTCCCCCCGCTGAAGTATTGACTGAAGAGGAAAGCCCCTGGTAGGGGTTCCACGCATTAGACAGAGGAGAAAAAGACTGATAAGCACTCGATGCAGGGAAAGAAGCATTCACGGATGACTCGCGATGACTGATTTCCTGCCCCCGACGTTGCAAACATGGGACACCCCATAAAAAGCGATCGAGAACTTGGCCACCAGACGAGGATTAACAATTTGAGTCTCGGGATGTGAAAACGACCTAAAGTTGGAACTGGGAATATGCCCGATCCCAAAGGGGAAATCCCCCATGGCTTGAAAGGTGATCCACTAGCCATGTTAGACATGGGCGTAGATCCGGTACCACCGTGATAAAGGAAAAAAGAGGGATTTCCCGGCAATGGACATCACGAAACGAAGGACCCAGTTGAGAAGCATATGCTTGGGTGGACGAACGAAACATAGCGATCTTCAGAAGCTGCTCGAAGATGAAGCCAAAGGTGCCCCACCTTTCGACGGAGCGAGGAGGGTGCGAATGCGCAACACTCACGGTGAAAACCCACCGCGTTCCCAGTCGTGGCCATTGAAAGATAAGAAAGATATGGAAGATCCGGCGGTCTCTCAGACTCCGGTCCGACGTACTGAATAACAAACGGATGATCAAGAGGAAGAGGAGATGGACCTGTAGCTCCAGGCTCAGGTATATCTTCTATCTGAAAATCTTCTTCCTGAGGAAACAATACTCTCGAGGTGAGCGGAACGCTCCTCTCGGAACCGACACCGGAATCAGCAACGAAACCTTCAGACCTTAGTGGAGGATCTCTCTCCACAGCGTCAGACTCTACAGGGTCAAAACCACCTGCTAAATCGCTCCTACGCCTTCTCGAAGAAGGCTCTGCACTCTCGGGAGATAACCCCCGGATTCTCCTCGAACGTCGAGGCGCTTGATCAGCCACTTTTATAGATTTTTTAAATTAGACTCAAAAAAGTGAAAAGCTAGGCAAGCTAGGAGCAAAGAGCACTCACTAAAATAGAAATCCCTGAGAAACAGCAAGCAAACAACCTCCAAGTATTTCCGCTTCGGGTGATGAGGACCAGACACCAAAATACAGGAAAGCGAAGTATAGGGCCTTCCGGAAGCAGTCTGGGATGATTAGGGCCCAGAACAACTAGCGAAGGTATCAGAAACAGTTACGCTGACCTCCTAACGATAGCCTTTGCCGGCTCAAGCACCCAAGCTTCGCAAGGGCACCCCCCAGAAGTACTGTTGAAAGTGATGCGACGTCTGCCTCAGGTACCACGGGTATTCCCCCCCGCAGTCACCTGTGTGGAACCTAGGAGAGGCAACTATGGACACCAATCCGTATCAGAAGCTGGGCGGAACGGTCTTGAGGTCAGATTCGGCTAATCGGAGGGGGGGTATCCCTCTTCTCAACCTTCACTTCCCCTCGCGCTTGACTCTCGGATGAGAGCTTTCCCAGTCCACCTCACGGAGTTGGATTTCGCTCAATTAATCAACTTCTATGTTTGTTTGAGCAGCCTTGGAGAGTTAACTCTCCTCTCACCTATTCCAAGGCCCTACAACCTAGCTAGTTGGTGATTGACACTTAGTAAAACTTTGCTAGTTGATTTTAGATTAAATCGCTTATTTTAAGGGCTGTTGTATTAAGTCACAAGGATATGCAGTTGAAACCAATGATGTTCTGACGCAAAAGAAATTAATAAAAACCTGACTACATGCACATGCAGTTCTTTGTCTTTCGATGAAGAGCAATTTCTATATAAGTTCTACGAGACTTAAAAAATGTATTTTTCTTTTCGAATTACAAACTCACACTCACAAAAACTAAGAAGCTAACTAAATGATTCAATGCACCTAATGCAAATGACCACTAGCATGTAAATTCCAAGATGCAAAAGTCTCTTGAAACAAGGTGAAATTTCCCAAAAAGGCTCCTTCAGTTTTAACTCATCTTTTGATATCCAGAAAGCCAATTCTTGCAAACAAGAACTCTTAATATAAGACACCAAAATACTCAACAAGAAGAAGAAGAAATCAAAAGACAGCCTCTCCTCAAAATCAAGCCAAAAACTAGAAGCAAGAAACTTCACTAAAGCTCCAAAAGATAAGGCCAAACGAAAATGAAAAACGCAACAAAAAAAACAAAAACAAGAAACAATGTTTTTTGAGTTTTTGATATGCAAAAACAAAAAGCAAAACAAATGTTTTTTGGACTTTTCAGTTTTATAAAACAAGAGCTTCAAAAAAACTAAGAACAACTATCACAATCCAAGCCAAAACAAGATCGAATTTCAAGCATAAACTTCAACTATGCTCCCAAACCTTATAAAGCTAATGATAGCAAGATCAATAAGAGCAACGGAAGACCAAAAACTCAATCAAACAGCCTAGAGAAATAGTGCAAACTCGTTGCAACACAAAATTCCAAAGAAGCAAGAAAAGTTCTCCGAAAATTGCAACAAAACCCTAGCCTATGAAACTCAAGAAAACCAATCGAAAACAAAGCAAAAAACGCAATGCAAGGCACAACACAAAGATAGGAGCGAGTCAGTGAGCAGAAGCTCTCTGTTCTGATAAAGCAGAACAGCCAAGAACACTCAGAAAGCGATCTTGGAACTCAATCCAGGAGTGCTAGCACCAACAAGAACACTTCGCCAAAAAGATCAGTTTTCGGACAAACGAAAAAGAGAAAAAACAAGACCACTTCTGTCACACTCCAGTAAGTATAGAGACTCTGCAGACATAGGCCTCCACAGCCAGAAAATACCACAAACGCCAGAATCTTAAAATTTCAAAATCAGCCTAGGTATACGCGACCTTGCAGTTATGCAACAAGCGTGTATACGCGTCTATGTGGAGGGAAACTCGCGTATACGCGGATCCTTCTACACAAACTCGCGGGTATACGCGACTGTGTGCAAACAAAAAAGCGTATACAAAGAAAGATAATGAAAAACAAAAAATACAAGCCTGGGAAAGATATCAAGACTTCAGACTGACTGCAAGAAAGCAAACTGGACTGTAAAAGACAGAAGAAACTGTTGGCAACCTACCAAACAGCTGAAACAACCCAACAGGAGAATCACAAGAATGTGATCCCCAGCGGAGTCGCCAGTTCTGTTTCGGGGATTTAACACCCTAGAGGTTGGTTGGGATTCAACCTCCACAGAGCAGGGGCGTACTACTTAACAGAGACTCACACGATCATGCACATTCATAAAAACTAAATAGAGTAGAATGAGAGGTTTACCCGTTGGTCCTACGTTTGAAGTAGATCCACGTGGAGTTCAAACTCCCTGCAACCGTCCTTCCTCTTTCACCTGAAATACAAGAAGAAACCAGCACAAAGGACAAGTTGTACGGTATATTTCTACTCTATATGTTAGTGAGATTCATATAAAACATTAAATAAATCATCATGAATGCTTGTATAACAAATATTCTTCATACATTAAAGCATGCACTAACACGTTTATTTCGGGAACAGCATGATACTTCTGTATTATAAAAATAGTACGTACAAAAGTAAGTGGAGAGATCACCTGATCCTTCCAAGGCCTTCGCAGACCGTCGTCCGCATCCGTCCGGCCCTTGCCTCGCTAAGACTCCTTCCAAATGAGTGCATACGAGATAACATATAAAGGGATGTGTATCTCAAGGAAACAAGGGTTTCCTGAAATGAACTGGGAAAGTGCAGGAGGCACGGGGAATCAGACTTGGATAGGGAACCAATAGAGTATAATAATAATAATTCTCTCTCTCCCTTAGGCCATACACATGAGGTCTTTTTATAGTCCCTCCAAGTAGTTTCAGCAGTTGGAAACAGTTGGCCACGGGCTGGGGTGGTTGAACTACCTGAGTAACCATCAACCCAGCGCGAAATTAGGGGTTTTTATATATTTTTTAATCATTAAAATGGCATACGCGGAAAAGTCTAGCTGTACTTGCGTATACACGCGGAAAAACACGGGCATAGTCGCGTATGGAGGATTTTCCACTGTTTTTAAGTGAATTTGTCCAAGTCTGTAGGAATGGGTGCCCATAAAGCCATGAAGCAATCATGAATCATGTCAAGGTGAGAAATGATGCTATAACAGTAATTACATGATGAATATCATAAAAACTAGGAGAGTGGAAGATTCCAGCCAACCATTAGACAAAATGTGTGAAGATTGTGTGTTGTGATGGACTCAATTGATCATTGGTTATGCACATACTAAGTTTTGATTTCTACAATGAATACAATTGGAAGATACATTCCACCTATTCAATGAAATATAGAAACATAGTGTGCAACACTAGAATTTTCTAATTGTAAGTTATTATTAATATGAGAAAGAGGATGCTCCAATAGGATTTTTGGTGCAAATGTTGAAGGGTAGCAATCTCTTTGGCATAGATCTTGGAGAGATATTAATTTTTTATGTTTATCATAATGAATGGGATCCATCTCATACTCACACGTTAAAACTCCATATCCATAAACAATGGGAGCTAAAATGATCATGATCATGTATCTTTGAGAATATTACACTTCTATACCTTGTTGAGGAAAAATATTGTCACCTTCATCTATTTCTAGTCTCAATTCCAATTCTTGAAGTAGGATACAACCCACGCCTTGATAAATAAGATGTTGTGACACTTGTTTCTTTAAGTATTGAAAGAAGGGATAAATGGGTTAGGATAAGAAGGAATGTTCAAACTTGATTTTCATATGCCATAAAAACCCTATTAAGGTTTGAAACCAAATCAACAAGAAACTATCTCCATAGACTATTATTTAAGGAATCTAGGGGCTTCAAAACTACACCGTTTGAATCATGAAAAACCCCTCCATATTTGTACAAAGCTGCAAGTCGCAAAAGTTTAGTATAACGAATATAATAAATATCAACCTTCCTCCAAGTTCAAGGACAATGCTTTACATTTATTAGAAGTCTCTTAAATACTTATTGTTGATCCACTAGCAGTAGAATGAGATGTTCATTGCCTCTTATTTTTAACACTTCAACTCGCTAGTAAAAAACCAATGGTGGTATTGCCTCATCAATTTCAATTTCATAAATTCCTAGAGACTAGAATAATGAATCTATTATGGTGACTTTGTCTAGCTAGTCAACAGGTGGTGGTGGTATTTCCTCGCTTAGTTGAATTTCTCGTATAGTGAAATAATAAGGCTAGTATGTCCATTGAATACACCTTGGGGTTTGACTTGTTAGCCATAATGCAAAGGTGGTATATTTTCTCACCCATTTTTTTCGTTTTAATGGATGGTAAAATGATGATGTTCTTATAGACATTTAGGACAATTCAACGTTTGATCTGTTCACCGAGTGGTGGTATTTTTTCACCAAGTTAAATTTGTTAGATAATGAAATAATGAGTTTTTTATTGTAATTTAGGACACTGGGGAGTCCAACTGGTCAGTAAAAAATGAGTGGTGTTTGTGGTATTTCCTCACCATGTTTAATTTCTTAGATAGTTATGTAGTGGGTCTAAAAGTGGTTGTGTCATGAAAAAAAGTATAAACTACATTTCATTTTCTATTAAGACCTTCATTCTCATAGTCCATTAAAAAGGAATTGAGCTCTCTCAGTCAAACAATGGTATTTTACATCTAGAGGTGGGCCACTAGAGAGCCATTGGGTCTAGTTTCCATGAGATTTGGATTGGGGATATCAACCTATCATATGATGGTATTAGAATTCCATGATTCCCATCGTTAGGTGGTTCTCTCCAGATATATTCATTAGCCTTCAAATGATCAGATGCAATTCTTAATGAAATTGTTTCAAATAATTTATGGGTTTCCTAAGGTTGTTAGGTCCACATACGCTATTCATATTCCTATTATTTCTCCCAAGGCTAATATAGCTTCTTACTTCAATAAAATAAAACTTAGAGAAACAAAATAACATTACTCCAATATATTACAGCAAATTTTAGATATAATAGTATACTTCACTGATATATGTATAGGATTATAGGGTTCTATGTCTGTTGACTTAGTCCTGGAGAATTCTGATCTTTTCATGTTACGAGTTAATGGTTTTTTTAATGGGGGTTGGGTTATCGGCAGTTCCACTTATCCACTAATGGATTGGCTTCTAGTCCCATATGTTTACCTTTATATTACTTGGAATTATCATTCATTCAATGAGAATATAAGAAATATATAGAATATTTCAAGGATGACTTTAGTCGATTGAAAGGGAGGTAGCATTTTCTGGAAAAGCACATCGAGGAAAAGTTGTTTGATTTGCTAGTTATTCTTATAGCATGTTGAGTATTGCATAATATTTGTGAGTAGCACAGTGAGGATTTTCTTCTAGAGTTGGCTTTAGAAATGGTGCATGGTGAGATGTGTCTGGAAAGTTGTTTGCAATCTCAGAGTTCTATGCATGAAAGGGACACAATTTCCCAGAATTTGTTGTAGCATGCCCACACATTAGAGGAAACTCCAGCTTAAAAGTGTCCATGAAATTTTCATGTAATTTCCATGTCATAATATGTAAACCAATCAAAATATTTTTAATTTTAAAAGAGGTACATGTAAATTGTTTGGATGGAAAAGAAGAGAAGTACTTTTTTTAATTATATTTTTAGCGTATCCCCTTATAGGTTTACTAAAATTTCAGGTGTAAGCACTTGTTGGAAGCAGAATTAAATTCCACATCCAATGGGTACCCATTATGCATAATTTTTAAAATATCCACATTGATAAAAATTGATTATACATTAAAAATGTGTGTGTTAACACATTTTTTTAATGTATCTTCAATTTTTATCAATGTGAGTATTCTCAAAAGTATGCATAATGGGTACTTGTTGGATGTAGAATTCAATTTCACATGCAACAAGCATCTACACTTGAAACTTGAGTAGACCAATAGGAATATAAGTCACAAATATAATTTAAAAAGGTAGTTTTCTTCTTTTCCCTCAAAAATTCATAACTCTTATTTTATTATTTTATCTATTGTTTCACTAATTTTCCATTAGAGGCCACTTTTAAGCTAAACTTTCATCTAATGATTTTTTTCTAGACATACTACAAAATCCATTTTGTTTTTTTGGGTATATGTACTCGATTCTATTTTCTAAACACCATTTCTATCTTACATTCATGCTTATGAGCTCGAAGAATCCCAATAAAATATGGGATGAATATAGGGTCACCTTTCTCTGGATATACTTCCAAAGTCCTTTTCTTCTTTTGCGTATATCTATTGGATTCTATTTTGTAAACACCATGTGGTTCTTTTGTTAATTCTTATGGGTTGGAAGCATCCCAGTCAGAGATGGGATGAATATAGAGTCCCCTGTAGTTCATGAAAATATTGCTCAGAATTTGTTATATCATGCTTATGTTGGCATAAGTTTTATCTATATATATGTCAGAGCCCTCTATTTTTTTTGTTTATTAAGTTATTCCATCTTGATTCCATGTAGATCTATGTGCAAGCTCTCAATTCCTACCACTTATCCCAAGCTAGAAGCATCCTATTGAGAGATGGGATAAATGTATGGTCACCTTTAGCCGAGATAACAAGGTTTAGGGCTCAAACATAATTCCATTCTTGTTTGCATTAGGGTTACATGTTTATTTTTTACAAAAAAGAGCTAGAAGCATCCCAATAAGAGATGATATGAAAATTATTGTTTATTTTCAAAGAAATTATTTTGGTTAAATATAAAAATAGTTAGATATAATATGGAGCCCTATTAAAGTTATTTTTTTATGATTTTATTCAATATTACTTTAATACACACTAGTTTATATATATATATATATATATATATATATATATATATATATATATATATGAAACAAAAATAGTGTATATTAAAGTAACATTGAATATATATAAAGAGAGGTTTAGTTGTTTATATATGTACAATAATATATATCTATATTTATTTTGTTAAATTTTGGTGATAAATAGAAGGAAAGATTTGATCAAAGCATGTTTTTACCAAATTTAATACTTATAAGTATTTGGTTTATGATAATCTAATAATGAAGGAGGAAACCATAACATAATCCTATAACATGGTGTTAAGAGATCAACAATGTGCATTTGTTATAAGTTTAGTCTTTTAATCTTTAAAATATTCAAATACTATGCAATCAATTTTGTTAATATTAGTATATATCCCATAATTCAAAATAATGATAAAATATATATTGCAAAATGTATACATTATTTTTAAATCCAATAGTAAATAGTAGATTATAGTATATAATATATAGTAGATTATGTAAATCATAACAAAAAAACATATTAACTAATCTACTTTTTAGCTCCAATTGATAACATTTAATAGTTTTACTTTGTTGGTCATAAGATCTCCTTACTTATATCTCATATATTCAAATTATATGGCATGTTCAAACCAAGGAAATATTTTATTTTAGGGTTATGTATATTTTATTGTGAGTGTTCCATGAAATTTTAAACCAAGATTTAGGATTCAATAAGTCAGTTTTGTGTTATAGTATTTTTTTTTTTTCTCTCATGATAAATATGTGAAAAATTTTAAACATCGTTATTGTATTGAAGGGTCATTTTTTAATCAAACCTTTATTGGAGAAGGGTTAGTTTATTATCAAAATAACCATTAGGAAGTGTAAATATTTGATTATATGGTTGTATATATTTTATTGTATGTGTTCCATGCAATTTCAAACCAAGATTTAAGATTCAAGAAGTCATTTTTGTGTTGTATGTTAAAATATATAATTACTCCCGCATGGAGAGTTATCCAAATTTAGAGAGTTATTCAAGTTGAGTTAAGTCGTATTTTGAGTAAATTCTCATTTAGTGTGTGAATGCATGTCAAGTTATTTTAGGTGAGTCAATAGTTTGAAAATTTTAAATACCCTTCATCAAGTTCATTGTAATCATCAAGTTTGTCTGATCAATAGAAGAGTCATGACTCATTTTATTGTGTGTGTGAATTATTTGTATTATTTTGTGCCTATCCTCCTATTCCTTTCCAAAAAATTGGTATTATATTGGAGGAAGGATCACAATATATCTCGTTCCTACAGAGCCAGTGAGTAGAGGGCCAAGTGAAGAAGGTTGACAATTTAACAAGAAAATATTTGTGTTGCCAATTTTTTGCACTATTAAAGAATTAAAAGTGTGCAGGTGGGTGTGAAATTCACACTTTCTTAGCACAAAAACTACGTAAATTTCGTGAAACTTCGAAGCCGTCAAATTACGGGTTATTTCTGCAGTTTTTCTAGCTCGAGGGTGTGCAATCCCATGAAGTGTTAAAAAGGGTGAAGCCTAGTGAGCATTAATTCAATTTGACCGAAGTCAAGTAATGTGGGTTTTTCAGAATAATGTTAACCGATCCTTTTAATAAGTGAAAAACATCTTATTTCATAAATTTCTTTTTCATTATATATGATTTTTATATTAAATATTTAAAATATTTATTCAAGTTTTTTAAAGGGGTTATTTGTAAAGTGTGGTGGAATCTTTTAAATTATTTTCATTCAAGGAGCATTTATAAATGTTCTTTTTTTAAGTTAATAAAGGAGGGTTTTTAAGCTATTTTGAAAAAGGCTTTTATAAAATTTGAAGAGATTTGTTTTTTAAAAGATGGCATCATCTAGTTGCCAGCCATTGTTCCACCGTTTGCAAGCAAATATTATGATGTGTGGGCCATTAAGATGGAGACCATTTTGAAGGCGCACTATGTGTGGGATCATGTCTAGTTTGGGTTTTCAGAACCTAAGAATGATGCAGAAGAACGAGCTCTCAATACTGAAAAGATGGAACTATGGAAGAATCAAAAAAATAATAATGCACAAGTGTTGCAGCTTGTCCAATAGGGAGTGGACCAAGCAACGTTCCAGAAAATTATGATCGTGTCTTCAAAAAATAAAAGACGAGAGACTTTAGCGAAAAGAGATAAATGTACAACCAAATTCAATACTATAATATATTTTGATAGTCTGCAAATGAACAAGACAAATGACATTGATTCATTTACGAATCGAGTCTTGAATTTCGTAAATCAATTAAAAATTTATGGTGAAGATATCAAAGATCAAACAATGGTTGAGAAGGTCCTCAGATCTTTGTCTGCCAAAATTTTATGTCATAATAGAATCCATAGAAGAATCCAAGGATTTGGAAATGTTGACATTTAATGAGTTGATGGGATCATTTCTATCCCATGAGGAAAGGATAGATAGAAACAAGGATTCCAATTATAAACTGCTTTCAAAATCCAGGTTTCTATTTCAATGATGGAGGTCAAGGCAAAGGTAAATTGAGAGGCAAAGGACGAGATAGAAGACATGGTGGTTAGAGAGATGACCAAGAAGAGAAAGAACATGAAAGTGGAAGCTTCAACAACAATCAAAGTGTTGAGAAATCAAATATGAGATTTTATTATTGCAATAAATTTGGTCATTATGCCCATAATTGCAAGAAGAAGATTACTGATCAAGGAAACCATAAAGGTAATGTAACTATAGAGAATACTAACTCCATGTTCCTATATTTCCATACCATGTGTGAATATTTAGAGAATTTGTGGCTATTAGATAGTGGTTGCAGTAACCACATGACAGAGGTAAAGTTGGGGACTGAAAAGACTATATATGTAGATGGAAAAGGAATGGTCAACATTACTACCAAGCAGGGGGAGCCAAAGAAAATTTCAGAGGTATACTATGTCCCTAGTCTCAAACATAATTTGAAAATTCTTGATCAATTGACGTAGAAGAGAGAACAAGTTATTATTCAAGGACAAGAGTGTGTTATGTATGACAAGGCCCCAAGAAAGAAGCTCATAGAAAAGGTGCAAATGATTATGAACAAACTCTTTCCTCTAATTATGAATTGGGTTATTCAAGTAATTTTGTTTATAGTTTCATCTTCTAACGATTATTGACTATGTTACTTTCAGTTTGGACACTTGCACATTTTTTTTTTAATATTGTTGCACCAGAAACAGATGGTTAGAGGGCCACCTCCCATCAAAGAACCTGCTAGTACTTGTGAGCATTACATCTTGAGAAAGAAACACCAAAAAATGTTTCCAAAGGAAGTTTCATACAGATAAAAGTAACCTCTTGAGCTAGTGCATACATACATATGTGGACCTATGAGGACACAGTCAATTGGCAGAAGTTGTTACTTCCTCACCTTCATTGACGAATATAGTATAGATACTTGGTTTTGCTTCCTGAAGAATAAGTTTAAAACTTTTGCAAAGTTAAAATAATTAAAAGCCTTAGAAGAGAACCAAATTTATCAGAAGATCAAGGTATTGAGGTTAGATCATGGTGGATAATATGATTCGAAGGCATTCCATGATTACTGCAAACAACATGGAATCAAAAGAGATTTTTCAACCAAATACAAACCATAGTAGAATGGTGTAGTTGAGAGAAAGAACAGGAAAATTATGACCATGGCTAGGAGCATGTTAAAGGGAAGAAAGTTTTCTTATGAGTATTGGGCAGAAGAAGTTGCATGTCTTGTTTATGTGATAAACATATCTCCTACAAAGAGTGTGATGAATAGAGTACCAGAAGAGGCATGATTAGGTATGTATTGCATTATATCTCATCTCGGAGATATTGGATGTGTAGCTTATTCACATGTGCCTAAAGAGCTATGAGGTAAGTTGGATGATAAAAGCGAAAAACGCATATTTATTGGTTATAGTGAGCAGTCAAAAGCTTACAAATTGTATAACCCTGTCACCAAGAAGTTCATAATCATCACGAATCTCTTGTTAAAAGAACAAGAGTATACTATATAGAAAAAACAATCAATGCATAAGTGCCACTAATGGAAGAAGATGATGTGGAAGAAACGGAGCAACTAGAATCACAAGAGAAGACACCTAACTGAGTCACACCAGCAATGAATCCAAGATTTTCTGAGTAGCTTGGATCTTCAAGTAGATCAACAATTCAAATTCTCCTAGAAACCACTCAAGTGATGAATCAAAAAATGGTAAGAGAAATATAAGAAGTCTAAAGTAAATTTATGATTATTTGGATGTTAGTTCAAAATTTGCATTCTTTTCATTCCAACCTTCTTCATTTGAAGAAGCAATCTGAGATGAAAATTGGGTGCAACCCATGGCTAAAGAAATAGAAGATATTGAAATAATGATACACAGGATTTGGTTTATTTTCCAAAGGATAAAAATCTCATTGGTGTGAAATGGGTTTACAAGACAAAGTTGAATGAGAAAGGTGAAATTGATGGATTTAAAGAAAGAATTGTAGCAAAATGATTCTCACAACAACCAAGAATATACTTTGGAGAAAAGTTTTCTCTGGTAGCCAGATTGGATACTTTAAGATCAATTCTATCCATAACAACTAAAAATAAGTGGAAAGTATACCCGAAGGATGTGAAATCAACCTTCTTCAATAGAATTCTAGAAGAAAATTTGTGTGTTGCAACCTCCAGGTTATGAAGTTTAAGGTAAAGAAAAAAAGGTTTACATGTTTAAGAAAGCTCTCTATAGACTCAAGTAAGCTCCTAGATATTGATATAAAACAATTGACAATTACATGATCAAAAATGGATTTTGTAGAAGCAACATTGAACCTACCTTACACACAAAGTTAAATGAGCATGGAAAATTTTTTATTGTTTTCTTATATGTTGATGACATGATTTTTACAGGTGATCTTGAGTTAGATGAATTTAAAGCGGACATGATGAAATAATTTGAGATGACAGATATTGGTCTCATGAAATAATTCCTTGGCATAAAACTTGAGCAATCTCAAAAATGAATTTTTATTTGCCAAAATAAATATGCTAGACATTCGCTGAAAATATTTGGGATGGAAATTTGAAAACTTGCCCCTACACCAGTTGCAATAAGTACAGAGTTAAGCAAGGATGATGAAGGATCATATGCCATTCCACCTCTATTCAAAATATTGGTCGGCAACATCATGTATCTCACAACTACATGTCCATATATTATGCAAGGAGTGACTTTGATTTCCATACAATTTTATGAAGACTCCAAAAGACACACATTGAAGAGAAAGAAAAAGAATTATGAGATACATAGCAGGAACTAAAGTTTGGATGATAGGAAGAGCGCTTTTGGTTATGTGTTACATCCTGGTTCACATGTGATATCATGGGCATCTAAGAAGCAGCCTATTATGACACTTTCATCAGCAGAAGAAGAATATGTAGCAGCAACATCGACAACATTGCAAGTAGTATAGTTAAGAAGAGTATTGGATGGACTCAAGCATAAACAAAAAGGATCAACAAAAATATATCGCACAACACCTCAGTGATTTCACTATCAAATAATATTGTGTTTCATTAAAAGAGTAAGCATATTGATACTAGATATAATTTTATTAAAGAACTTGTGAGAAATGGAGAATTTCACTTGAAGCCTTATAAATCTGGTGATCAACTGGCTGATATATTCACAAAGCCATTAGCGAAAGATGTATTTGAGTTTCAGAGAGGACACTTGGGTGTTGTAAACATAGCTGAGACATAGACCAGCAGGCATGTTTGAGTTGTCATGAGTCGTCTTAATTTGATGGTTGGAATTAAGGGGAGTCCTAAAATAGCTAATTACTCCCAGATGGAGATTCATATAGATTTAGAGTGTTAGTCAAGTTGAGTAAAGTCGTATTTTGAGTAAACTTTAATTTAGTGTGTAATTGCATGTCAATTTATTTTAGGTGAGTCACTAGTTGAAAAAAAATTAAAAACTTTTCACTCAGTTCATTGTAATTATCAATTTTGTGTGATCAATATATGAGTCGTAGCTTAGCTTATGTTATTTTGTGTGAATTATTTGTGTTATTTTGTGCCTATCCTCCTGTATTTTCCCAACATTATAGTCATTTTTTTATTTTTCTTATGATAAATATGTGAAAATTTTTAAACATCACTATTGTATTGATAAGTAATTTTTTAATCAAACTTTTATTGGTAAAGGGTTAATTAATTATCGAAATATCAAAATATCCATTAGAAAGGGTAAATTTTTGGATAACTAGAAACATTTAAAAAAAAATTGTTTAACAAGTATAGAGGAATTCAAATTCCTACTCGGGACCAACCATGGCTCCATATATGCAAAAATAGAGTTATGCAAAGGGAAGCTGCACACGACTCTTGATTAGTGGTAGAACGAAAACTATTTAAGGTTGGTGGCTTCTCATCTTGTATTTGAATATTGATGGAATTTTATGGTTTGTATATTGATGGAATTTTTATGGTCTGTTGTACACCCTCTCAAGAATTTTAAGTTTCATGTTAAATCTCAGAAGTAGAGATACTAATGAAACCAAATGAAAAACACATGAAATATTGTATGCCATTCTCATTATTAAATAGATTTTAACATTTTTTAGAATATTCATTGTTTATAAATTTTTCCATATTTGTTTTTAAATATTTAAACTAACCACTTCTAAAAATATCATTTTTAAAAATAAAAAATAATACATTTAGTTAAACATTCACTCTAGCTAATAATATGAGGTATACAACAGCCTCTAAAAGTCATTAAAAGATATTTGAGAAAATCAATCCATATGTGGTAATGAAATCGGCAAATGACAAGTGAGGTCGAGTTGGATCAAAAGAGGTTGCTCTGTTAAAGTAAGCTAATTACTCCTGCATGAAGAGTTTGATATATTTAGAGAGCTAGTTAACTGAGCATTGAGAGCACTGAGTCAATTCAAGTTTAAGTGATAGATGAATTTAGAGAGTATGTGCATGTTAGGTTATATTAAACGAGTCGGTAGTCGAAAAGGTTTAAATACCCTTCATCGGGTTCATTGTTAGTAATCTAAATCAATTTTGTGTGATAAATAGAGAAGAGTCACAATCATATTGATTGTGTGTGTTATTAATGTATTTATCCTCTCTGAATTTCCAACAGATTGTTATCAGAGCTGATTGAAAGATCTAAGGGAGAGCTAAGGTCATAAAGAGTAGATTTGAGAGAGAGGGTGGATTAGTAGCAATATGTGAGTGAGAGGAGAAATATTTTTCTCTTGAATCAAGCTATAACACCCCCTTTAGTGGTATATAGGGCATTATAACGTTGGTGGAAGACATCAACAACCGCGTTAAGAGCATTAAACTTACGTGCACGTGGGTTTCCATCATGTTTAAAACAGTGCAAAAGATGGCAGAGAAAGAAGAGGTAGAGCAAGAAGTGCTCACTAAAGATCATAATAAAGATGTTTTTAACATTTATTTTTAATATGGAGGTACTATAAATAGCATGGGAGAAGACATTGAAATAAAGGTTTTCATAACGCTGGTGGACATTAGCAGCAACCGTGTAAGAGCATTAAACTTACGCGAACCGCATGCACGCGAGTTTCCTTTGAGTTTATGAGCGTTACAAATCTAACGTAGTTCCCTTACAGATCAAGAGCGTTAGCACGCAGTGCTTTTCAATAAATACCACGTTAGTAAAGCATAGCCAAACTAAAGTGGTTCAAGCTACATGTTCAATGCATGAGACTGAGTACTTATGCTATTTCTTAAAAAATATTTGTATCGACCTTTTCAAAAGGTATGATATCTTTAAAAGTTTTTTCATAAAGCACGTGAGCATTAAAAGGAGGTTTATAAAAAGTGTTAAGTGATTTGAAAAATTATTTTATCATGAATTGAGAAGGGAAAGGGCTTTATAAAGGTTTTACATGAGAGAGTTTTAAAGGGATTTTATAGAAAGGTTTTTTTTATAAATTTTCATATATATATATAAAGAATTTTTAAATAAAAATAATAATAAGGGTTGCAAAGTTGGTGTGGTATGAATTTTTTTTAAAGGTTTTATTAAAATGGAAACAAAGTTTTAGGGCTTCGCAAAGTATGGTTGTCCACAAAAAAAATTGGTGTTTTTGTCAAGCATGACAGGTTTTTTTGGAGAAGATTGTGCCTTACGAGCACGCATATTAAAAATCGTATTTCTTTCAGGGGCGATATGGAAGATAGCCTCATGCAATCATGAAAGAAAGAATGACAAGAGTGATGGGTCGCAAAGCACAACTGAAGAAGACAAAGAAACTAGATAAAAAAGAAGAGGCAAAGTTTGTTTTCATGTTTAATCAAGTTCAGGCCACAACCAAGGAACTAATATGTCTAGCAAAAGAAAAAGTGTCCCTAGCTTTGAGTTTCATTCAACAAGCAATGGATGAAACAGCTATGTGCAAGGTAGCAAAAGCTACAACTTCTAAGGAATCATGGAAGATATTGGAAGCAGAATTTGGTGCAAGGGGGAGTGACATGCAACAGAAATATGTGTCACAGTTTGTTGAGTCAGACGTAGATCTCAGAGTATATGAGAAAGACTCTAAAATGACAACAGAGCTTGGAGAATCCCACTCAAAAGTGGAAGATGGTCGTGAAGACTATAAAATTGAAACTCATTATGAAAGCAAGCATATGGATGAAGAAGATGCAACAGAGATTGCAAAGAGAAACGTTGAAGCCTATGTATGTGAAGAAAAACAAGAGCATATCAACACTCAAACACTCTACTGTAATATGGATGGTGCAGATGATGGTGAAACCCATTATGCAAGCATGCATATGGATGATGAAGGTTCAAGAAAGATTGAAAAGAGAGAAGTTGAAGCCTTTGTATGTAAAAAATAGCAATAGCATATTAATGCTCAAGAACTCCACTACAATATGGATGGTGTATATGATGATGAAACCCATTATGCAAGCATGCATATGGATGAAGAAGATGCAACCGAGATTGCAAAGAAAGAAGTTTAAGCCTATGTTTTTGAAACAGAGCAAGACCATATCAATGCTCAAGGACTCCAATGTAACATGGATGGTGTGGAAGATGGTGAATCCCACTGTGATGAACAAATGTTGATGATGACTGCCAAGTTAAATGTGCATTGGTGAATCTAGAAGCAACTGATGAATTTGGTAAAGCTGAAATTTTCAATGAAACTGACAATGAGCACATGCATGCTCAGATATCCCACCATAGGGTGTATGAACATTATGTTGATGATATGTGTGGTTTATTTTGTGAAATAAGTATTGATTATGGTAATATGGTAAGCACCATGTTTGATGAAGCATTGAAAATTGAAGCTGCCTTTATAGCAGTAAGATATGAAGCAGATGGAACTGCTTGATCCAAGTGGATATTTGTGGCCACCCGCCTATTCCATGTCGGGCCTCACCATTGCCTCTTTCAATTTTCAATTTTGGCACAACTTACTATTTTTAGAAGTTTTTTGGGTCCTGAACTTCCGGAGCTATTTTGAGGCCCTAAACGAAGTTTTTTGGGAAAACTGAGAGCAACATGGGTTTATATATTGATGTTTCTCACACCGAAATTTGTAGTCCTCGGACAGATATTTGTAACGAGGTATGGTGCGCGTCAAATGGAGATCGTATGCCAATGTTACATCCCCAAGAAGTTGACACACCAATTTACCCAAACGGGGCCCATAGTTTTGGTGCTTCATCTCCTAGGGTTAGGGTTTTGGATGTTTAGTGTTTTCCACTATTTCTAAATAATAAATAGGCCCTCAAGCCTCATTGTAACACAGTTCAGAGGCATGTAGTGGCCACATCTCTTCTCAGAGATAAGCTACCAGCGCCCTAGCTAGTTTATTCTCATTCTGCCTCTAAGCAAATTTCAGTTCTTTGATATTAATGAAATGAAGTGTTATTTCCACTGCATCTTTTTATTTATGGTTATATGTGTATTTTGTTGCATTACTTCATAAATTTGGATCAGTGGTATTAGAGCAGTCTGATTTTTCTCGATCCTTCTTTGCGTGTCCCCAACAAGGTCGGGGCATAAGGAGTTAGGGCTTGATCTGGTTGAACCTTTGCAAGATCAGTCTCGCAAATCCCGACGGCCACCCATGGGGGATGAAAAGAAAGATGAGGGAGAAGGAGATCCTATCAAAATATTGCTCGAGGAGACCCTCGAAAAACAAAGGAATTCGATCATGGATAACTTTTCCCAGATCCTTCAACGACTACCCACCGGCGGTGCATCTATATCCAACGGCCAATCTGGAGGCGTGACTCCCTTTAAGGTACAAGTAAACTTTGACATTCCCATATTTGAGGGTCAAATAGATACAGATGCCATAGATAGATGATTGAATCTTTTAGAAGGATATTTCTCTGTTCATGACTTTTCCGACCGGGAGAAGATTATTTTTGCACTCCTCAAAGCTAACCCCCATGTCAAGGACTGGCGGGAAATCTACTGTGAGAAAAAGGATGAGACATAACCCTCTCCTTTCTCATCCATACCCACTTCGAATTCTTTCTGAGATTCCAACAAGGAACAATACTATCCCTTGGGGAGCTATGAGTACAAGTACATACAACAGACCACGCTGTGGCAACAAAGGGATCAAGATGTGCATGAGCTGACAAATTTGTTCCATACCCTACGCAGAAATTTGGGTATCAAAGGTTCGGAGAAACATTTGGTACTAAAGAATCATAGTTGTCTGCACAGATACATTCAGGAGGAAATGCAGTTCCTCGACATCTCCTTGCCTGGTACGGCACACCAGTATGTTGCCAAGATTGAGTAGAAATTCAAACAGAAGAAGCAAGACTTTGGATCTGCGAATCAAAAGCAAGGGAAAGGTACCCCCAAACCGCAGAACAAAGGAAAAATCCAAGGCATGGCGGCACAAGGAAACCAGCCAAAACCACAAGAAAAGAACAACACCATGAAGCCAAAGAAGGAAATGGGAAAGTGGTGTGAGTTCCATAAGAGCTCCACTCACAATGTAAGTGAGTGTTTGGGCAAGAAGTCGTTGGTGGCCGAGATGAAGGCTTATGAATCAAATCCATGCTCCGACTCTGAATCAGAACCTGAGAAGGGGAATGATAAAGGGAAACAGCTTATTGATGCGGAGCCCAATGCCACTGTTGCCACTGTGAAAATCCAGAAGGAGAAACTGGAAGATCCAGTGGAGGAGGAGCGTTTCTTCCAATCCTAGATGTGGGTAAAGGGTTCCCCGCTACAATTCATTGTCGACAATGGGAGCCAAAAGAACCTCATTTTAGGAAACGCCATGAAGTGATTTGGATTTCGATGACACCACAACCACAGCCATATACCATCAGGTGGCTTTACCAAAGACAGGATCTCTGTGTCAGCCAACAGTACCACCTTTCCTACAGCATCAAGCCCTTCACGGATGAGGTATTATGTGACATTATTCCTCTTGATTTTTTTGATGTATTATTAGGCCAACCATACTTGTGGAAGCGATATGTTGTGTATGAGCCCCGGCCTTGGGCTGTTATTGTTACTTTGGGAAATAAGTTGTACAGGATACTAGAGGTACCACCACCTACCGCTATCTCTTTGGTTACTGCAAAACAATTCAGTAAGCTCATTTCCCGAACTAGGAATTTTTTTTTCCTAATGATCTGCCCCCAGGGCAAGAAGAAGATTGTGGCCATGACCTCGAGACAGGGCTCCTCTGCACGACAACAAAAAATGGACAAGGTGGTGGAGGAGTACGGGGACATCTTCACCTCACCCACTAGGGTGCCTCTGCACTGTCACGTCAAGCACCCCATTGATCTAACACCGGTTGTGCCACTAGTCAATGGACCGATCTATCGGTGCTCTGTTCTGGAGAACGATGAAATTAAGAGGAAAATTTAGGAGCCGCTGCAGAAAGGTCACATCCGGCTAAGTTCATCGCCCTGTGGGAGCCCGATTGTGTTGGTACAGAAAAAGGATGGGACTTGGAGAAACTATATTGACTATTAGGCATTGAATAAGATCACTGTCCAGAATAGGTACTCGATCCCACGAATTGATGACCGTCTGGACCAAATCAAAGGGGCGAAATATTTCAGCAAGATCAACTTGAATTGGGTTTCATCAGGTACCAATCGAATCCTCCAATGTGTCGAAGACTGCCTTCAAAGCTAATGAGGGCCTTTTCAAATGGCTGGTTATGCCTTTCGGGTTGATGAATGCTCCCGAAACCTTCATGAGGTTGATGGACGACATCTTGCGGCCATTCACCAACTCATTTGTAGTGGTGTACTTGGATGACGTTATGATCTTTAGCCAGACTTGGGAAGAGCACCTCCACCACATTCGACAAGTCCTCCAAAAACTACGACAACACAATTTGTGTGCCAATTTGGAGAAGTGCACTTTTTGCATGACCCAGGTTCAATATCTGGGATACATTATTGATGAAAAGGGGGTGCATGTGGATCCAACCAAGATCCAAGTCAATCGAGATTGGCCAGCCCCAACCACTCTAACAAAGCTTCACAGCTTTCTAGGTCTTACTAATTTCTACTGCAGGTTTGTGTTGAGATTCTCTCATATCACTTGGCCATTGAGTCAAGTTACCAAGGGAGGAGCAAAAGAAAATCTCTTTTGGTCGGAATCTCAATAGAAGGCATTCATAGAATTGAAACATTGCCTTTGTTCTTCTCTAGTGCTCACATTACCAGACTTGCAACAACCATTTGAGATCAAGACAGATGCCTTTGACCATGGTATTGGGGTAGTTCTTACTCAACAGGGGCATCCAATGGCATATCACAGTGAGACATTGTCTGACACAGTTCGCAAGTATCCCACTTATGACAAAGAAATGTATTCCATTGTGCAAGCTTTTCGACAATGGAAGCATTACATTTTGGGGAAGAAAATAATCATCCACATAGACCACTGACCCGTATAGTTCATACAGACACAAGGGAATTTGCAGAACGATTGCCATCAGAAATGGTGCACATATCTGCAACAGTTTCATTTGAATATCAAGTAAAAGAAGGGTAGCGCCAATAATGTTGCAGACTGCCTCAGTTGACCACCGATCGTGGTGCTAACCACCATGCTCAACTCTTGTGGGCACGAGACTTCTGATTGGCTGCTCCTCTACATGAGCGATCCAGAATTCAGCCACACATACAATACACCCCTAGGGGCTGTACAAGTTCCAAATTTTCACCTCTAAGATGCACTGTTATGTCACCTAGGACACCTTTGTGTTCCTTCAAGCGAGCGTGCCAATATGATATGGGAAGCACACTACAGTCGATTCGTTGGGCATTTCGGGGCTAAGAGAACAGTGGCAGTATTGCAAAAGTATTTCTATTGGCTGAACCTTCGATAGGATGTCGGGAAGTACATCAGATCTTGCACTGATTGCACCATTTCCAAACCGACCATCAAGAAGCAAGTCATATATACTCTGCTACCTACCCCTAGTCGACCTTGGGAATCCATCTCCATGGATTACATGTCGGATCTGCCTTCTACTATGCATGGAAATGACTGTTTTTCATGGTCGGCGACATATTCTCAAAGATGGCCATCATGGCAGCCTGCAAGAAGAATATCACAGCATAAGCCACTGCTAAACTCTTCTTTGAACGAGTGTGGGTGCACTTTGGGATCCCACAACCTATTATATCAAATCGGGATAGAAGGTTCCTCATCACATTTTGGTCCAGCCTCTGGTCAATGCTGGACACCAAGCTCACCAAGTCCACAGCTTTCCATCCCCAAACTGATGGCCAGACAGAGGTCATCAACAGGATGATTGTACACATTATGCACATGTACAATTCAAATAATCCACGCACATGGGATGAGAGCTTCCCCTATGTACAACACAGTGATAACTGGGCTCTCCACAGCTCAATCGGTCGTATCCCCTTTCAGGTGGGCTTGGGATTCTAGCCACTATGTCCCATTGACGTAGCCATGCCATTTGCGTCTCCTCAGGCTGATTCGGCTCATTTCCAGTGTGAAGCTGACAAAGCGAATAGCTTCATCGAGTGCATTCAACTCATCTACCAACAGCTTCATGACATATTGGACAAAGCCAATGCTAAGTACAAGCAATGACATGATCAACATTGAGTGCCACACAACTTCCAGGTGGGAAAAAAAGTGTGGCTACATTTGCAGAAGGAGCACCTCACTGGACCCCACTGCAAGCTTCGCCCGCTCCGATACGGGTTGTACACCATCACCAAGGCTGTAGGGAACAATGTCTTCGAGCTTAGTATTCCACCATTCCTTGGTCTGCACCCAGTAGTCAATGTGGACCACCTTTGTCCCTACTTCCCAGCTCTACTGGACACATCTGACATTGCAGAACAACTCACACCAACAGAGTTAAACCCAGACTACATGGAACAGGCCACCACAGATTATATCATGGACATGAAAATCAAGAACACTCGCCAACAAAAGATCCAACCATATTGACTTGTCAAAGCTAGACAACTCCTGTACCAAGGAAAGTGGTTCACTAGGGACCAAGTTCAGCAAAAGTTTCCTCATCTCATGGAGGAACTCAACGCAATGGGGACCATTTCTTCCTAAGGGGGGAGGAATGATCCAGGTGGATATTTGCGGGCACTTGCCTATTCAACTTGGGCCCCCACCATTGTCTCTTTCAGTTTTTCAATTTCGACACAACTTATTATTTTTAGCAGTTTTTCAGGTCTTGAACTTTCGGAGCCATTTTGAGTCCCTAAACGACATTTTTTTGGAAAATCAGGAGCAACATGGGCCCATGTACTGGTGTTGCTCGCACCGAAAGTTGTATTTCTCGGATAGATATTTCTAACGAGGTATGGCATGTGTCAAACGGAGATCGTATGCCAAAGTTACGTCCCCAGGAAATTGAGACACCAATTTACCCAAACCGGGCCCATAGTTTTAGCGCTTCATCTCCTAGGGTTAGGGTTTTGGATGTTTAGGGCTTTCCACTGTTTTTAAATAATAAACAGGCCCTCGAGCCTCATTGTAACATAGTTTAGAGGCCTGTAGCCGCCACATCTCTTCTCAGAAATAAGCTACCAGCACCCTAGCTAGTTTATTCTCATTATGTCTGTAAACAAATTTCAGTTCTTCGATATTAACAAAATGAAGTGTTATTTCCGCTGCATCTATTTATTTATGGTCATATGTGTATTATGTTGGGTTCCTGCATAAATCCAGATCACTGCTCATGAAGTAGTACATGATCTAGCATTAGCTAATCATCGAGAAGAGAATAAAGTCATTGAAGAGTTTTTGATGAGAATATCCACTAACAACATAAAAATCAAAGACAACATGTTTGCAGCAGAAGATTTTTCTAAAACAATGGAAAAGAAGGTAGAGAAAGAAGAGGTAGAGGAGGAAGTACTCATTGAAGAGAATAATAAAGATGTTTTTAACATTGATTTTGAATATGCAGGTACTGAAAATAGCATGGGAACAAGTTAAATGCAGATTTGAAGCTCATTGAAGAATGGATTCAGAAGCCAATTGAACAAATTGGTGCGAGTCTTAAAGCAACAGCTGCAATAAAATAATTGAATGAAATGGGGGATAATGATCTTGAGAGTGCATATTACATGATGAAAGCAACAATACCTACTGATGAATGTGAAGAGATGAGATTCTCCAATCATGAAATATGGCAGAAAGAAACTCAGGAATATGAAGCGTAAGAAGCAGAGAAAAGAAGACGGTTTGAAGATGTAATGTTGTGGCAGCAGTCCACGGTTGAACGATTATTTGAGGAGAAAGGTGTAGAAGACAAGATCAGATTGTTTTTCAACACCAATTCAAAATAAGTCAAAGAAGAATTGCAACAGTGACAAGTGAGGAAAGAATACAGCAAGAAAGTGCAACAAAGAATGAAACAATTTCGAGGATATAGAATCTTTAATAAAAGCAAAAGAAATGCAAAACTGTAAAAGTTTTGAGTCATTCTAAGCCTAGCTCAAACATAGACTAGCAAGCAAGTTTGAGTGATAATTGAGTCAATATCTATTCTAAGCCTATAAGACAGACTTAAGTTATGTTTTGAGTTATATTTAGTCATACCTTGGTAATTATGGGGGAGTGTTAAAGTAAGCTAATTAATCTGGCATGAAGAGTTTGTAATATTTTGAAAGTAAGTTAACTGAGCATTCAGAGCATTGAGTCAAGTCGAGTTTAAGTGATAGATGAATTTAGAGAGTATGTGCATGTCAACTTATACTAGGGGAGTCATAGTGGAAAAGGTTTAAATACCCTTCACTGGATTCAAATTTGTGTGATCAATAAAGAGGAGCCGTAACTCATATTATTTGTGTGTATTATTAATGTGTTTACCCTCTCTACCTTTCCAACATGCTCCATGTGAAATACAACGTAGGGGAGACTGTAAAAAGAAAACGAAATGGAAGGTGTGGACAGTTAACCAAATTTTTTCAATGTAATAGAAAAACTATTTGTACGAAAGAAGAGTTAGTCAAGCTTAAATAAGAGAAACATGGACACTATCACCGTCCATCCGTGCATGAGATTTGCTAAGGTCATATAGCTATTAGAAATAACAAATCATATAGCTATTAGAAATAGCAAAACATCCATTAAAATAGTGTAATCAGACTATAATTGGTTAGCACCCTCGGGCTTCCACCCTCCATGAGATTTGCTAAGATCATACAGCTATTACAATTTGAATAGAGCTTGAAAACTGTCATGTCGTTTGGCAGGATAGTCAGGGGTTTGGGGCATGGTAATTTCTCATGTCGACGTACAAACGAACAACAACACCGGGACTTTCCGCGTGTGAACGTACGTTTTGGAGAAATGAGATGTGGTCGGTGGAACTCGCCAATGCTGAATTCTTACAACGTGACGTTTAAGGCGTCGCTCAACACAGAAACCATCTGGTCAAAATGTTGAGTGATATTATCAGAGAACTCAAGCCAAGTGAAACTTAGTCAACGCCATGCCAGTCTCGTGACTGGCATATTATAATATTTCGCTTTTGGCAGTATGGCTCTGACTGAATAGAGGAAGTACTTTTCTCTCACTCGAAGCCTCTCCGTATATAAATCCCCGCATATCATGTGCTTAGCAAAATCCAAGTGTGTCGGTATAAATCCCTCCATTTCATATGCTTAACAAAAGCTCAGAGTTTCTGGATATATATCCCTTTATTTCAAAGTGCATACCAACATTTCCAGAGTGCCCGTTCTGTATTTAATTACAATTTTGTCTTTAAATACAAAGTTGCTTCTTGAATCTTGAATATATCAGACAATGATTGTCAAATCTAGTCATGGCCTTTGCCACTTGATTCACCAGACAGCACCCTTCGCATCAACCTCCACACTCGCTGTTTTCCCGAAAACGTTTAACCGCAATTCAGCTTCTTGTAAAAATTTAGTATTCCCAACAGCAGCTGTTACAGTTGCAGCACCTCCCTTAGAGAGGCGACGCATAACCCGACACGAATCGGTTTTGCAAAGCCCCATGACAGAGTTGGATGAGCCACGTTTATGTTCAGAAAATCATCATCATCGGAATGGTGATGATCATTTACTGTTAGCAGATACGTGGAAAGAAATACAAGGATGCCATGATTGGGATGGACTATTAGATCCTATTCATCCTCTTCTCCTTTCAGAGATTATCAGATACGGAGTATTTGTACGAGCCTGTTATGAAGCTTTCGACTGGGGTTCTGGGTCTAAGTTTCATGGGAGTTGCAAATATGGTCGCAAAAGTCTCTTTGGTAAGTTGGGGATGGAGAATTGTCGTCATAAGGTTACAAAATACATTTACGCCACGCCACCTATAAACGTTCCCGACTTCTTAAAAAATAAGTTGGAGGTTGGAGACGGATCTAACTGGGTTGGTTACGTTGCAGTGTCAGACGATGAGAGGGAGATTAAGCGTCTTGGACGTCGGGACATCGTGGTGGCAATGAGAGGCACTGCAACCCACATGGAATGGCTCTCTAATTTTATGCATACACTAACTCCTGCTCGTTTGAATCCATTAGATCCTTGTGACGATGTAAAGGTGGAGATGGGATTTCTGGGCCTCTACACTTCCCACGATTCAACCTGCAGGTTTAACAATGGAAGCGCCAGAGAGCAGCTTCTGTCTGAAATTGCGAGACTTGTACAAAAATACGAGGGAGAGGAGCTTAGCATAACAATAACAGGACACAGCATGGGCAGTGCGCTGGCTATGCTTTGTGCTTACGATATCGCGGAGCTCGAACTAAACCGTTCCGCTTATGAATCTTGCAAGAGAATTCCAATAACGGTATATTCATTTGCAGGCCCCCGCGTCGGAAACGGCGCCTTCAAAGACCGGTGTGATAAGCTGGGCCTCAAAATTCTGCGAGTTGTGAATGTTCACGACGTGGTTACAATGATACCTGGTGTAATATTCAATGAAAAATTCAGGCTTTGGGAAAACGTGATGGACAGAAATCCATGGATATACTCTCACGTTGGTGTTGAACTAGCGATCGATCACAAATCACAGCCACAATTTTTCAAAGGAAAATCTCATAACCCATCCTGCATTCACGACCTCGCAATGTATTTGCAGGTTTTGACATGCGGCAACCATCACAGTGACGACGACCACCAACAGCAATGTAGCTTACTACCACCGGTCCTTCCATAATAAGGCAGTTATGTAGCTTACTTGAGAAGAATATATTGTTTGCTCCCTAAATCTTTGCTGCAGCGCCCCTATAGGCAGGATGCAAAATTTTTGGAGGGAATGATAAATATACATAATTCGGTTGTATAACTGACCCTCAGATAGCCCAACAATCACTTCTCGAATCTGGCAGTCTCTAAATTGATAAAATCATTTACCCCGGGCCAGTGAAGTAATTTCAGTCTAGAATTACAGTTTTTGGTGATCAAAATTTCTAGGTGACAAAAATTTCCTTCCACGCCTATGAGCAGCAGCCTAATTGAATGAATAATTAATTTATCTTGAAATTTGAAGTATGCTTTAAACAACAACTGAAAAATGTTTTGTCCAACCGCGTGACCATATCAAAAGCATGGAAGTGCGGTTGGTAAAGATTTCTTAAAATCTAAGTTACAGTTCCAAATTTTAGTATTTTGGGTGTTTAAGATTTTTTATAATGATGAATCTATTTTCACTATAAAAAAATGCAATTCAAACATTTCAGTTATCTTTTTTTAGTTTACAAAATTCCAAAAAAATAACTAACATCCATCGAACTATTCTATTACATTGAAAAATGTTTTGTCTAACCGCCTGACAATATCAAAACATGGAAGTGAAAAATATGGAAAAGTTTTGTCTAACCGCCTGACAATATCAAAAGCATGGAAGTGAAAAATATGACTTTTCCAAGCACGGTACGAAGGTAACATTCTGTTGTCTCTCAACTTCCATTTATTACCTAAAAGTTGCAGTAATTGACGGATTGTCGCTCAGAGAGAGACACTACTTTCATGTATTCATTGTGGTCGCGCGCCTACCACAGGTGCTTACGGCACACCGTTCTGTCGTGGTTCTCTCTTTCTCTATTCGCTGCCTTTTCGTGCCCCAAACGAGAAATTTGTCGTTCAAACGATAACGATTGAAACGTGAATGAATATTCAATTTTCCACTGATTTCAGTGCTCTGTTGTTGGGATCCCTAGTTAACATAAACTAACGTGCTAAAAGCGAACATAATTCATGTTAAAAATATTTAAACGGTTAAGTTATTGTCAATTATAATTTACTATATACTTTGTGGAATAGTATTAAATTTTACATTTGTTTTTTTTTTAAATAGTTGCAATAGTATTAAATTTTACATATATTTTTATCTTCAATTAATTTTTAAACATACTTTTATGGTAATTAATAGAGACTAAAACCCATATAAACAACCTAACGTAGACTTCATGTCCATATAAACCACCTAACTTAGACTTCATAAGTAACTTCATATCCCTCCGCTTGAACTAACCTCATTTCCCTCACATTTTTACATTATTTTTTATTTTAATTTAAATTAAATTAAATTTTGTAATTAATGGAAACTAAAATCCACATAAAAGACCTAACGTTGGCTTGATAAGTAATTTATTCTGACTAATAAAAAATGATTAAATAAAAAAGTTACCAATATCATATCATATCATTCTTATGAACTTTTTTCCTCCTTTTCTGGTCAGTTGAACATTCATGTCGATCGTTAAAGTCCACAAATGTACTTAAAATGTTACAAATCTGGCTAACATTTATATATATATATATATATATATATATATGAGAGGGGAAAACTCTACTTTGTTCCTCGCATTAACGAAACTCTCGTGAAACTCGTGAATCAATGGTAATGTATTCTAATCGAAAGAAACTTTAAACCATCTTATTCTCGCTTCTTTCTATATATATATATATATTAATTAAATTAAATTAATTAAATAAATAAATACAATGTAGTTGATCAAATTTTTTCTTTCTCATTATTTTTTTCTCTTATATTTAAATATGGTTTGGCCTCTTAAAATATTCCTCAAATTTCTCTAGAAAATTGGCCCTTCCCTAAAGATGGACTCATTTTTGTAGTGCCTAAAAAACTTAAAAACTCATCAATATGTTTTTCCATTCATTTTCAAAAAGAAACAACCTATATGAACTCTCCATTAAACATTTATTTTTAGTTAAATGATAATTAATAGTTGACTGGTTTACCTTATTTAAACCTTATTCCATTGATTAGTGAAACCAACGTGAAATTCAGTGTAGTCGTAATGCATGTGTAGTCGTAATGCATTCTTACCGAACTAATGTTTCTAATCAACTTATTAACATAGTCTAAAAAACCCACAGTATAACTAATGATTTGGCAGAAATTTTTGGAAACCAGGGTTACAGGTGTCAAATTTCAAGATTTTGGGTGCCCCACTAGTTTTTGATGGTGTTGAATCCATTTCCAGAACTATTTTTTTACGGGATTCAGGAAAAAAAACTTGGTCCCGGCTATGTTGTTGCATTGGTAGGCTTTGGTAGACAACTCCTTAATGTAGCGTAATATATTAAAAAGTTACAACTAGCAATTTCCCGTAAAGGTGCATACACCGAAGGAATACAAGATTTGGAAAGATTATATGGTCACAAATAGAGCCCACTCATAAGGCGTCCATAAATTTTTATTTACGGTCAAATATGTTTACAAAAACATCATTTACCATCTAATATTTTAAATATTTAGAAGTTCAAATTTTAGCAATCAGTGTGATCAACATTTAAAAACTTTGATTCAATTCAAAGATGCTTAAAATGTGACCTGAAAATTTGACCAAGTATCCATGACAATGATGAAGTTGAGAATTTAACCAATATGAACAACATCCATGTCAGAGTTACGTCATGGATTTTGGGACCAATTTCATGGTTCCTTAAAGTATTCCCCATCAGGCCACGTGGTCATCATCTGTGTTACATACTACTGGAAATGAGTGTATCAAACGTCTTTGAATTATTTCCCATCGGGCCACTTGGTCGTCATCTACATTACAAAAAGTTCACCAACTGACACTTATGTTGTAGCAAGGTGTTGCTATTGTAGTGAGCATATTAATGTATAGAATTCCCATAGGCAACTTTTCAATGACAAATATTTGGCAAGATTTGTGATCTATGGATGTGGCGGTAAAATATGGAGGATGTGTGACTTGTTTTGGGCACCTGGATGTAAAATCTACTTCCCAACTACCAACTTGTCAACTGTGGACACATTCACATCCTATTTCATATTCAACATAAATTTTGTGGTGACAAATAAAAATTTAAGGTTCAGTGTATCATGGTATAAGACATCTCAAACTACACAACCAGTTGTGGCAGGTCCATTAGAATAAGAGCTATGGTGGATCTTTTGAACATAAGAAACTCTTCTATTTGTGCTAGAAGTTTCTAGCCGTAATCAAACATGTTGAGATTTACCGAACTTTTGTACCCAATTTCATAGGGTTACTATTCTTAAAGGCTTATGTGCCTCCATAACTATATAGTTTTCTAGAAAAAGTTGAATATGTGATTAATACAAATTACCATCAATTGGGTAGGTTCAGTTTTCACTCAAACAATTAGATATTGATTTTCTAGAACACCCATCAGTGCTTATTTTTTCAATTGTAAATACAAATGGATGTAGAAGTGAAAAAATTCGACTCTCTAAGGGCATTGCCTAGAGCAGAGAAACCATCCAATATCTGGAAGAAAAGAGTGCACAAATTTGATGAAGAGGTTAGCATGAATTGAAATGTGAAAGAATCTTAGGAGATTTTTTAGTTGAGGTTCCTAAAGAGGAGAAGCTTGCCATAATTTCTTCTTGCAAGTGGGATTGTTTGGTTATTCTTGATGCTTCTAGTCCTATTGAACATTGCCTGGTATTTTGAATCCATCATCCATCCTGATTCAGGTATTCACATATGTTTTCTTCTTTCATTTTATTTGTAAAGCTCTAAATCATGATAGAGTTGAAGGTTTTCTAGGTTGAAGCTGTAAATCCAAATTTAAGGTTGACTACATCATGGTATAGAACATCTCAAAGTGCACAATCATTTGTGCCAGGTCCATTGAAATAATAGCTATAGGGGTATCTTTTGAACATAATAAAACCTCTTATGAATGTTGGAGTTGGAAAGGTTAAATAGGGAAAGGAACTCCATTATTAGTTCATATGGTGGAAGGCATTCTGGTGAGCCTGGGCTTGGAGGAGATTCAAATACTCAAGATATTCTTGTTGAGATGGTGAATCTAGAAATATCCATAGTTCAAATGATAGATATTATAGATGAAAGTTCTCTAAATATACAAAAATTTGGGCCGCAAAAAAACTGGAATATTCTCAACATGTTGATCTAACTTTCAAAAGATTGGATGCATCTGGGAGCCAGGTCCTTAGCCATCTAGATTTACATGGAAACACATGTATGCATGAATTAAATATTTCAACTTCAGAACTTGAGGCATAGTCTCATAGTTTTGAGAAGCTTCATCTTCTTACAACATATTCAAGAAACGATGGATTGTTCAAAAATATGTATAAAGCACAGCTAGTACTTGCATATAGATCAAATATTTCAATAGCTTTGAGAGAAGATAAAACATTGGTCTCATCTTCAATCATTCCTCAAGACTTTAGAAGCTACAAGCAATCATCCTTGCAAGTGTCTTACTAGTTTCAATCCCGATTTCGGTCACCAAAATTTGGTTTTACGAATTTCAGTCCTAATTTTGATCTGAGGAACATGATTCACTAGTCTATCCGACTCTTTAGGAAAACGATTTGAGGAACCTCACTCATTTTTCCAACTCTTTGGGAAACAATGAGCTTCACCCTTTCATTTCCTCCTCCCTCACTATTAATTATATTTTTCAATGGTGTACTGGACATGACATACCCTATATGATGGTTATTGCACACCCTATAAGTGTTCTCGTTTAGGGCATCAGTATGCACTAACTAATGATTGGGAGGAGAATTCGGAAAGAACGTGTGATATATGATGAGTTTTTTTTTCCCATGAAATTTTTTGTGCAATCTGAATCTCGAATTGAGGTCTTCAGTACCATATATAGGCGTAAATAAACCCTTCTAGACCTGAACATCCCAAAATTGAACTTCATCCGCGTCGTTACCCTTTTGGATGAAGATCTCATATTTTCACTACTGTGTATTATTGTGGGTTATAAAACCAAAAGATAATTAAGAAACACGTATCACGTCTAAACCCTGGAATTTTTTTCTTCGTACCGATTTAAATCTAAATTTTCTTCTTCTAGTGATTTCGATTCAAGTAGTCGTGTCGATAATGACATATTTCTCCGTCTATATGGGAATCAACTTTGGTCTCAGTTAAGACCTACCTCCTTTCACACACACACTCACCATGTTCACCATACAAATTGAAGTCCTCGTCCCGAGAAGTAAAGTCGAGAGTTCATCTTTCCTTACTTCTCATTATCATCATCTTTATATCTAATTCACAATCAAATTTCATTATAATAAAGGTTTTAATAGAAAAAGAAGACCATAGAGGGATCTAAATGACCAAAGTGGCACAACATAAAGTTTTACAAGGAAAATATATGTGGATATACATATTTAATTTGCTTCCTTTCACGGTGGTGAAAGAGGTTGAATGATACGTTTAGTGAATTGATCAAGATTTAGAGTGAGAAGCCTACGAATGTTAATATTGGTGGGAAAGAATAGAAAATAGTAGATTCAGTGGATCTGGGTGGCCTTTATTATCTTTCACTTACCAGAAGATGAGAAGGAGAGGGATATGGATGTGCAGAGGAGTTTGTTGTCTTATTCTGGAAAGAGGGCCACATTATCCCTACCTTTCAAACCACTCTTCATCTCACACACAGAGGCCTTGCAGTCACCTTCTTCACAACTCATCTCAATGCAATAACTCTCAGTCTCAGACTTTCCCATGCACAGTTTCCTCTTCTCTTGCCACTTCCATCACTTTTCGCTCGCACCCTTTAATGACCTATCACCATATCAAGAAACTCACCACAGCCTACACCCAAAAAAATTTGGAAACATCTATTTCACACTGAAATAGTTGCAACCTCAATTTGAAGGCATCTTGTAGAGTCTAGCAGTAGTGATTAGTGAGAGTTCATCAGATGGGTGCAAGAATCCTCCATGAAGACAAGAGGTGTAGGAAATCAAGTAGGTTGGATGTTCAGTTCGATGTTTGACCTCACTCACCTATATGAACACGGAAAAAATCACCACATGTGAACACAACTTGAATTTTCCACATGTCGTATTTTAGCCGGTCAGAAGGATGATTGGTTGGGGTGAACAGTGTCTGCTCAACCCAACCCCGTAAAGAAAACACCTTTAGTGTAAATATCAAGGACATTAAAGGATAATTAATATATTAAAAAAATACAAATACCAATCAAAATATTTTAAATTTTAAAATAGGTACAAGTAAATTTTTTGGACGGAAAAGAAGAGAACTACTTTTTTTAATTGTATTTTTAGCTTATGTCCTTATAGGTTTACTAAAATTTCAGATGTAGACAATCGTTGGAAGCAGAATTAAATTCAACATCCAATGAGTACCCATTATGCGTAATTTTTAGAAGAGCCACATTGATAAAAATTGAATATACATTAAAAAAGTGTATGCTAACACATTTTTTTAATGTATCTTCAATTTTTATCAATGTGAGTCTTCTCAAAAGTATGCATAATGGGTACTCGTTGGATGTAGAAGTAAATATCGCATGAAATTAGCGTCTACACTTGAAAATTGAGTAAAACTATAAGAATATATAACTCAGAAATAAAATTTAAAAAGGTAGTTTTCTTCTTTTCCCTCAAAAATTCATAACTCTTATTTTATTATTTTAACTATTGTTTCGCTAATTTTCCATAAGAGGCTATTTTTAAGCTAAAATTTCCTCTAATGATTTTTTTCTAGACATACTACCAAAATGTAGAAATTATATACACTAAGCATGCATACATCCAGATTCCCCTGATCTCACAATATTTAACTTCTTGCAAAATACATAATCATTCCACTATTAATATTTTGCAGAAAATTAATTGCAAACACATGTGAAGCATAAATAAAAACAATCGCACATAACACAGTTGTTTAACGGGAAAGCCTGAAGCTGAAAACCCCAACTATCATATATTATGTGTCATGGAGGTCATGTAACAATCTCATACAAATCTTAGTACATCAGGCTATCAATACAATCAATTGTCACACACTAATCAGAAGAAATCTAGAAATCCATGCACCAATTTCTTGCCACCTACTAGCCTACCTCCACTGCGCAATCTCTGCTGAAGAATAGCTCTGAATGAATTCGAATTACACTTGCCTTGACTGCGCAATCCTCATTGGCAACTCCAATGTGTGTGTGATGCAATCAATGCATCACTATAGTCACAACAGATAGTCCATCTTGCCCTTTCACCTATCTCTCCACTGGGTCTCCACTAGAACTGCCATGCATTGTAGTTAACTTTTTTATTGTTCAGTTGATTAATGAGTTATTTTTTGTGAATTAATTAACTAATTAATTCAATCCACTCTCACTAGTGTATCATTCAGTTAGACTAGATACAACTAGCTCAACTGAGTTTAACTGCATTAACTAAGTTAAACTGAATAAGAAATCCATGAACTACTCTTCCAAATTTGTCATAACTTTGCCACTTCAGTTCTAACTGAGTCCTCCATGCATGAAACACCAGTAAACCATAGGAATTGCATAATTCCTTCAGCCCACTGATTTGCCAAATCTGTACACTGAAATTAAGTGCTCCAAGAGAACAAGTTGTTGTTTATTGTCAGATTATTATTAAGAGCTCGGATTATTATTAAGAGCTAATAATAATCGACACTTCTAATTTTAGATCGATGATCTGTAAATAGAATTTGCCCAATATTCTAAAAATAGAATTTCATCTATTTTTCCAACTTGACCAACCATCCACAAATAGCATCCTGCAACTTCTGAAATATGATCACCATGTCTAAAAACAGACATAGTCTAAAAATAGACTTGTGCCAAAAATAGCCCGCGGGCCCACTTAGTGAAGGCGACTCATTTCACTAAGCTCATCATCTTGTTGAATTTCAACACTCCCTCTCAACAAGATAGGGATTATCTTTCACCCCGATCTTGCCTCTATGGTATTTGAATTTGATCCTGGTGAGCACCTTCGTCAGAATATCTGCATCCTGATCTTCTGTAGGAATGTACTGAAGCAACATGATCTTCCACTGAACACAATCTCTGATATGATGATATTGAATATCAATATGTTTAGATCTATCATGAAAAACAGGATTAATCGAGAGTTTAATTCAACTATGATTATCACAATGAATCATTATAGGATCTAAATGTGAACCGAACAAACCAACCAGGATCTTCCTCATCCAGATAGCCTCACATGCAACTTGACTTGCTGCCATTTATTCTGCTTTCGTTGAACTAAGTGCCACGGATATTTATTTCCTGCTGTACCAAGAAACTGTCGTAGATCGATACTAAAAATCCCTCCTGATGTGCTCTTTCTGTCTATTGGGCTGCCTACCCAATTTGCATCTGTGAAGCCATGCAACTTCACCTCATCCGTCTGTCTGTACCATAAGCCATACTCAGATGTGCCCCTGAGATACCTCAGGACATGCTTGACTGCCTTCCAAAAGAGCTTGGTAGGCTTAACCATCACTTGTGAAAGCTGGTTCACCGCATAGCATATGTCCGGTCTTGTATTAACTAAATAAATGAGTGAACCCACCAAATGTCAATAGACAGTGGCATCCACTATCTCTGTCAATGTAGCATCCTCTTTCCTCCAATTTCCTGGAAGAGGAGTGTCGATAAGCTTGCAGCCTTGTGTGTGAAACTTCTCCAGTATCTCCCGGGCATACTTTCCTTGAGACATAAACAGTTCACCTTCTCGCTTCTATATTTCCAATCCAAGGAAATAATGAAGGAGGCCCAAATCCTTCATCTCAAACTCCTTTGCAAGATCTGCCTTGCATGAGTGTATCAACTGCTCATCACCCATTAGTATTAAATCCAAGTGATAATAGCAGCGATTAAAATCACGAAAATCACATCAATTTGGTACCAATTTGCATCCGCCTCACTCTTGGTGAAGCCAGAATAGATAAATAGCTATCGATGTGTGTACCAAGCATGAGGTCTTGCTTCCTTAATACAGTTCTCTTTTGAGCCTGCACATATGCGACTCGCTACTGAAGATCTCAAATCCTTCAGGCTTCTCAATGTACACCTCTTCCTCAATTATCCCATTAAGGAACATAGTCTTCACATCCATATGATGAATGTGCCAACCCATCTGCGCTGAGAGAGCAAGGATGGTCCTTATGGAATAATACCGTGTGACAGGTGCAAAGGTTTCTTCATAATCAATCCCCTCGATCTGTGAGAAGCCTCGGGCAACAAATCTTGCCTTATACTTCTCTATGCTCCCATCAACAACTTGATTTACCTTGTAGATCCATCTTGATCCTGCAATTGATTTTCCCGCCGACCTTGGAACAATCTCCCAAGCATTTTTTCTGACAATGGAGTCATACTCCTCTACCATGGCATCTACCCATGTGGGCTCCTACACTGCTTCTTCAAAAGAAGATGGCTCTGTCATGATACACTTGCTCATAAGAGCCATGTATCCAGTAAATCGGTTAGGTGACTGTATCTGTCTGCGTTGTGATGTAGGGACTCCTACATTCTGTGTCGCATCAAGCTTCAGTCTCTCAGCTTCTGTGGTATGCTTTCTGCCTTGTCTGATGTTTGGTTCTACACAAGTGGACTCCTCCACTCCATGAATCTCCTCCTATGGCTGATCCACATCTAGAGGCTCATCTTTGGGAACAAGTAGTTCCTCCTCTGCATGAAATTGTAGCTCTCTCTCAAGCGACAACTTCATGGCTTTCACCTCATTGAATTTTATATCTCGTCACACCACAGTCATCTGACTGTCTAGCAAATACACACGATAATTATGGGGTGTTTTTGTGTACCCCACAAATATCCTAACTTCTGTAGTCGTCTCCAACTTCTTCCTAGTGTCCTTTGTCACATGAATGTAAACATATGAGCGAAAAATCTTCAAATGAGAAATATCAAGCTTCTTACCAACAAAAGCTTCTTCAAGTGTACTCTGGCCAAGTACTGTAGGAGGAAAACAGTTTTTCACATAAATCGCAGTGTTGCATGCTTCCACCCACAAGTGCATCGGTAGGCCCTGGTCATGCAGCATCGCTCGTGCAACACCCACAATTGTTCTGTTCTTCCTCTCCGCGACCCCATTCTGCTATGGGTTATTAGGCACTATGAGTTCTCTTCGAATTCCTTATTTTCTAAAAAAATATTTGAATTCGCCCGAGATGTATTCAGCACCATTATCTCTCCATATAGCTTTCACTTGCTTCCCTAACTCCTTCTCCACCAATGCTTTAAACTCACAGAACTTTGAGAATGTTTCTCTCTTCTTCTGCATGAAAAAGATCTAGCATCTACGAGAATAGTCATCAACAAATATAACATAATACCTGTGGTTTCCTATCGAAGCAAATCCCGGCTCACCACTTCTTCTGCTTTTCCCACCATTGCAGTGCAGTCATCTACCTCCAGCTTGTAGAGATTCTTAAATCGAATACCTATCTTCTTAGTTTGACCCATTGTTTTATGTCGAAGGAAGGCTTTTCCCTCACTGAAAACATCATCATAACCTTTGTCTTCCAACATTGCGACCGAGACCAAGTTCTTCTTCAGACCTGGAACATGCATAACATCCTTTAATAAGAATGTGTTACACCATTTTTTGGTCATCTAACTCTTCATCATTAGATGGACCCAAGTACACCATGTAAGACCAGTTTTACCCCAAGTAAAACTGCTTTCACTATGTTAATTAGGAAACCCCAAAGGGAATAATTAATTAAACCATAATTTAATTATTATTCCCAGTCATGTTTAACCCAAAAACAAAGAAATTAATGAGATAAACCCATAGTTATCTTATTGTTTTCTAGGAATAATTATTTAAATCTTATTTAGATAATATTCCTTGTTAAATATGACCAAATCACCCACCATTAATCAAATAAATCATTATTTATTTGATTATATCACAACCACTTCCTTAAAAAGATAAATAAATCATTTATTTATTTATTTTTCACTAATCAAGGGATTTGACCCAAGTCAAACACCCTTTCCCTCCAACAAATAATAATAAAATATTCCATAGAGGTGGATTTAGATTTGGTTAACATTATTTTAATCATGCACCAAGATCTAGAATGACCCAATATTTTGTTATAAATAGGAGGGTTTTCCCCTTCATTCTTCACCTTTTGTTGCATACTAGATCACTCTGGATCTATACACTTGGTCTCATTTTTCTGCCATTGTTGCTCCCATTGAGCTCTACTTTCTACATTGGGTTTTCTACATCTACAAGAGAGAGAAAGCTTAGATCTGAAGTGCTGAGGACTACAAAGAACCCATCCCATTGAGGAGATCTGGATACACCTTCTTGTTTCCTCCCGGGTGCCCTGTAATATAAAAATTCATTCAAAAATCGTGTTCTTGTCTTGTCTGTTGGATGCATGGAGCAAACTCTTTACTTTACTGCTTAATGTCTTTCCATTTATAGATCTGTTTGTTGCAGCACTTTAACTACTAATTGCAGATCTGAAGATGTTTTGCAGCCATTATTGTTGTTAGGGCTATTAGTTATGCGTAGCTAAAGTGGTTCTTTTTCGTACGCTTCGACAAAGAATTCATACTAACAGAATGGATTACTGGACTCCCTCTCAAAGGTAATGGTCCCAATGCCCGTCGCATTGTATCGACCATCGTCGCCCATGTCTATATGCATTTGAAGGTCCTTCTCCTCCAAGTCACTAAACAACTCCTTGTCTCCCGTCATATGGAAAGGCACACCACTATCAAGATACCACACTGATCCCATATAGCTTGAAACCAAGAATGTGGTCAAAGAGAAATCAAGTTCAAATTTCGAGGTTAAGGCCTCTCCAGCCGTAGCTCCAGCAGCCTCCTTGTTCTTCTTCTTCTGTGGGAAGTTAGTGGCGAAATGCCCATGTTCGTGACAGTGAAAACACTTCACCTTGGACAAATCCTGCTTCTTGCCTTTAGCATCTGATTTTGAAGGAAATTTCTTCCACTTCCATTTTCTTGCTTTGGCAGCCAAAGCGCAATTCTCTTCATCTTCATTTTTCAATGAAGAGCCATCCCTGGTACCCTGCCTTATCTCCTCCTGCAAAATATCCAACCAAAGTCGCTCCCATCCCTACGGTTTCTCCCGTCCATTGACAAAGCCTTCGTAGCTATGCCAAATCTTCAAAATACAAGGAGAGCCAAGCTCACCAAGTCTTCATCATCAACAGTAATCCCCACACTTCCTAGTTCATCCCTACAATGGACAAACTTTGTGAGATATTTTAAAATACTATCACCCTTCTCCATTTTTATTTTTTTGAGCTTGTCTTTCAGCACCAATTTCCTCTGGTCATTGCTACATTGAAAAAAATATATCAAAGCCTTCCACATTAAAAATGGAGTGGATTTCCCATGAAGGCTGGACACAATATGGTCCTTCACATCTTCCAACAGAGTTCTTCTTGTCTTTTCTATCATCTTTTGCCATGCGTCAAGTAATGCAGCATCGCTAGATCCCAACTTAGGAACATCTCTATCGATGAACTCCTTCAGTCCATTATCCTCTAGCACCACCTCCATCCTATCCTTCTAGGCTATGTAATTCGAGCTCCCATCAAGGTCATACTCCAATCACAACTCATTGAAAGACATTTCAATATATACTCAACTTTTGCACCGAGAATTTTCTGTAGCAAATTCGAATTGTCCACCAGCACAAACTCAACAATTCTTCACAATTGCAATATTCAAGAATTAACACTGCTCCAATACCATGTAGAAATTATATACTCTAAGCATGCATACATCCATATTCCCCTAATCTCACAATATTTAACTTCTTGAAAAATACAGAATCATTCCACTGTTAATCTTTTGCGGAAAATTAATTGCAAACACATGTGAAGAATAAATAAAAACAATCGCACATAACATAGTTGTTTAACGGGAAAGCCTGAAGCTAAAAACCCCAAATATCATGTATTATGTATCATGGAGATCACGTAAAAATCTCATACAAAGCTTAGTACATCAAGCTCTCAGTACAATCAATCGACACACACTAATCAGAAGAAATCTAGAAATCCATGCAGTGATTTCTTGCCAACTGCTAGCCTACCTCGATTGCGCAATCCCTGCTAAAGAATAGCTCTTAATGAATTCAAATTACAATTGCCTTAACTGCAAAATCCTCATTGGAAACTCCAATGTGTGTGTGATTCAATCAATGCATCACTATAGTCACAACAGATAATCCATCTTTCCCTTTCACCTCTCTCTCCACTAGGTCTCCACTAAAACTGCCATGCACTGTAGTTAACTATTGTATTGTTAAATTGATTAATGAGTTATTATTTGTGAATTAATTAACTAATTAATTCACTCCACTCTCACTAGTGTATCATTTAGTTAGACTAGATTCAACTAGCTCAACTGAGTTTAACTCCATTAACTGTGTTAAACTGAATAAAAACTCCGTGAACTACTCTTCCAACTCTGTCATAACTTTACCACTTCAGTCCTAACTGAGTCCTCCATGCATGAACCGCCAGTGAACCCTAGGACTTGTGTAATTCCTTCAACCCACTAATTTTCCAAATCTGTACACTGAAATTAAGTGCTTCAAGAGAATAAGTTGTTGTTTATTGTTGGATTATTATTAAGAGCTAATAATAATCGACACTTCCATTTTTAGATCATCGTATAAATAGACTTCACCTAATATTATAAAAATAGAATTTCATCTATTTTTCCAACTTGACCAACCATCCACAAATAGCATCCTGCAACTTCTGAAATATGATCACCATGTCTAAAAATAGACATAGTCTAAAAACAGACTTGCGCCAAAAATAGCCTGCGGGCCCACTTAGTCAAGGTGACTCATTTCACTAAACTCATCATATTGTTGAATCTCAACACAAATCCCTTTTTTTGTTTTGGATATATGTACTCGATTCTATTTTCTAAACACCATATTTATCTTCCATTCATGCCTATGAGCTCGAAGCATCCCAATCAAAGATGGGATGAATATAGGGTCACATTTATCTGGACATACTTCCAAAGCCTTTTTTTTCTTTTGGGTATATCTATTGGATTCTATTTTGTAAACACCATTTGGTTTTTTGGGTAATTATTATGGGTTGGAAACATCCCAATCAAATATGGGATGAATATAGAGTCAACTGTAGTTCCTGAACATATTGCTCACAATTTATTATATCATGCTCATGTTGGCATAAGTTTTCTCTATATATAGTGCCAAAGCCCTCTGTTTTTTTTTTTTTTGTTAAGTTATTCCTTCTTGATTCCATGGCGATCTATGTGCAAGCTCTTAATTCCTCCCACTTTTCCCCAAGCTAGAACCATCCCATCCATTGATGGGATGAATGTAGGGTCACCTTTAGTTGAGATAAGAAGGGTTAGGGCTCAAACATAATTCCATTCTTGTTTGCATCAGGGTGACATGCTTATTTTTTACAAAAAAAAACTAGAAGCATCCCAATAAGAGATGACATGAAAATTATTGTCAATTTTCAACGAAATTATTTTGCCTAAAAACAAAACTAGCTAGATATGATATGGAGCACTATTAAAGTGAGGTTGTTATGATTTTATTCAATATTACTTTAATAAACACTAGTTTATATATATATATATATATATATATGAAACAAAAATAGTGTATATTAAAGTAACATTGAATATATATAAAGAGAGGTTTAGTTGTTTATATATATGTGCAATAATATATATCTATATTTATGTTGCTAAATTTTTGTGATAAATAGAAGGAAAGATTTGATCAAAGAATGTTTTTACCACATTTAATACTTATAAGTATTTTATTCTTGATAATGTAATAATGGAGGAAACCATAACATAATCCTATAACATGATGTTAAGAGATAAACAATGTGCATTTGTTATAAGTTTGGTCTTTTAATCTTTAAAAGATTCAAATACTATGCATTCAATATTGTTAATCTTAGTGTATATCCCAAACATTCAAAGCAATGATAAAATATATATTGTCAAATATATACATTATTTTTAGATCCGATAGTATATAGTAGATTATAGTATATAATATATAGTAGATTATGTAAATCATAACATAAAACATATTAATTAATCTAATTTTAAGCTCTAATTGATAACATTTAATAGTTTTACTTTGTTGGTCATAAGATCTTCTTACTTATATCTCATATATTAAAATGTTATGGCATGTTCAGACCAAGGACATATTTTATTTTAGGGTTATGGATATTTTATTATCAGTGTTCCATGAAATTTTAAACCAAGATTTAGGATTCAAGAAGTCATTTTTGTGTTATAGTCATTTTGTTTTTTTTCTTATGATAAATATGTGAAAATGTTTAAGCATCACTATTGTATTGAAGGGTAATATTTTAATCAAACCTTTATTGGAGAAGGGTTAGTTGATTATCAAAATATCCCTTACAAAGGGTAAGTATTTTATTATATAGTTGTAGATATTTTATTCTGTGTTCCATGCAATTTCAAACCAAGATTTAAGATTCAAGAAGTCCTTTTTGTGTTATGTTTTAAAATAGCTAATTACTCCTGCATGGAGAGTTATATAAATTTAGAGAGGCGATCAAGTTGATTTAAGTCGTATTTTGAGAAATTTCTAATTTAGTGTGTGATTGCATGTCAAGTTATTTTAGGCAAGTCAATAGTTGAAAATTTTTAAATACCCTTCATCGGGTTCATTGTAAGCATCAAGTTTGTCTAATCACTAGAAGAGTCATGACTCATTTTATTGTGTGTGTGAATTATTTGTGTTATTTTGTGTATATCCTCCTCTTCCTTTCCAACAAATTGGTATTAGAGTAGATGAAGGATCACAAGATATGTTGTGCCTACAGAGCTAGTGAGTAGAGGTCCAAGTGAAAAAGGCTCACAATTTTTAAAAAAATTACGTTGCAACTTTTTCGCACTATAAAAGAATTAAAAGTGTGTAGGTGGGTGTGAAATTCGTACTTTGTTAGCACAAAAACTATGCTTATTTTGTGAAACTTCGAAGCCGTCAAACATGGCTTATTTCCGTAGTTTTTCTAGCTCAGGGGTTCACAAGCCCATGAAGTGTTAAAAAGGGTGAATCCCAGTGAGCATTAATTAAATTTGACCGAAGTCAAGTAATGTGGTTTTTAAAATTAATGTTAAACGGTCGTTTTAATAAGTGACAAGCCTCTGATTTCATAAATTTCCTTTTCATTATATAATTTTTATATTAAATATTTAAAATATTTATCCAAGTTTTTTAAAGGGGTTATTTATGAAGTGCGGTGGAATATTTTTAAAGGATTTTCATATAAGGAGAATTTTATAAAGTTTCTTTCATTTAAGTTAATAAAGGAAGGTTTTGAAGCTATTTTGAAAAATGCTTTTATAAAATTTGAAGAGATTTGTTTTTTAAAAGATGGCATCATCTAATTTCCAGCCATTGTTTCCACCATTTACATGCAAAGATTATGATGTGTGGGCCACTAATATGGAGACCACGTTGAAGGCGCATAATCTATGGGATGATGTCTATTTTGGGTTTTTGGGACCTAAGAATGATGGAGAAGAATGAGCTCTCAGTAATGCAAAGATGGAACTATGGAAGAAATAAAAAAATAAGAATGCGCAAACGTTGAATCTTGTCCAGCACGGAGTGGACCAAGCATTGTTCCAAGAAATTATGTTCATGTCTTCAACAAAGACAACATGAGAGACTTTGGAAAAAATTTATAAAGCTATGGCCAAAGTCAATATTGTTAAATTGCAGAATACTAGAAGAGATTTTGAAAGTCTGTAGATGAATGAGATAAACGACATCGATTCATTTATGAATCGAGTCATGAATGTCATAAATCAGTTAAAAATTTATGGTGAAGATATCAAAGATAAAACAGTGGTTGAGAATGTCCTGAGATCTTTGTCTACCAAATTTGATATCATAGTAGCATCCATAGAAGAATCTTTAGGGGAATTTTGAGGTCTAAAATGGGCCTCCTAAGAAAAATGTACAACAAAAATAAATTTTATAAGAACCAATAGGATTCAAGATGATGGTGTTAACCATCGGGGATGATTCACCATTTTTAAGTAAAAAGGTAAAAATATTAAAAAATAATAAAATAATAAAACTACTTTTTCAACTCGTATTTTAAAATTTTCATGTATTTTTCATTTTTAGTGTAGCAGGACCCATCAAAAATATGCAACATGGGTACTCCTTGGATGTGGAGTTAAATTTTTCATCCAACAAGTACTCCCACTCGAAATGTGAGTAAAAAATTTGGGAGATAAGTTGAAAATATGAGTTGAAAAAGTAGTTTTTTTTTCCCTCTAAAATTTGAGATGTCATCAAACCTTATTTTATTATTTCCACTATTATTTTATAATTTCCGTAGGAGGCCCATTTTAGACCTCAAAATTCCCCTAATTCCAAGAATTTGGAAATATTGACGGTCGATGAGTTAATGGGATCACTTCTATCCCATGAGGCAAAGATAGACATAAACGATGATTCCACTTTAGAAACTACTTTCAAAATCTCGGTTTCTATTTCCATAGACAGAGGTCAAGGCAAAGGTAAATTGAGAGGCTAAGGATTAGATAGAAGACATGGTGGTCATAGAGATGACAGAGAAGAGTAAGAACGTGAAAGTGGAAGCTTCAAAAAAGTTACAGTGTTGAAAAATAAAATATGAGATGTTATTGTTGCAATAAATTTGGTCATTATACCCGTGATTGTAGGAAGAAGATAGCTGATCAAGGAAACCATAGAGATAATGTAACTACAGAGAATACTAACTCCATGTTCCTATATTTTCATATCATGTATTAACCTTCAGATGATGTGTGGCTATTATACAGTGGTTGTAGTAACCACATGACAGGAAACAAGAATTTGGTTGCAAATTTTGATTAATCTATGAAGACATAGGTAAAGTTTGGGACTGAAAATACTATGGATGTAGATGGAAAATTAGTGGTCAACATTATTACCAAGCAGGGGGAGAAAAATAAAATTTCAGAGGTATATTATGTCCCTAGTCTCAAACATAATTTGAAAAGTGTTGGTCAATTGACGCAGAAGGGATACAAAGCTATTTTCGAAGGACAAGCGTGTCTTATATATGACAAGGCCCCAAGCAAGCAACTGATAGAAAATGTGTAGATGATGACGAACAAACTCTTCCCTCTAATTATGAATTGAATTAATCAATTCAGTTCATTTATAGTTTCATATTCTAATGATTATTGGTTATGACACTTTCGGTTTGGATACTTGCACTTTTTTGGTTTAAGATTATTTCACTAGAAATAGATGGTTAGAGGGCACCTCCCATTAAAGAACCTGCTATTACTTGTGAGCATTATATCTTGAGAAAGCAACACCAAGAAATTTTTCCAAAGGAAGTTTCATACAAAGTAAATAAACCTCTTGAGCTAGTGAATACATACCTATATGGACCTATGAGGACACAGTCAATTGGTGGAAGTTTAACTTCCTCACCTTCATTGATGAATATAGTAGAAAGACTTGGTTTTTCTTCCTGAAGGAGAAGTCTGAAACTTTTACAAAATTCAAATAATTCAAAGCATTAGCAAAGAACTAAAGTGATCAGAAGATCAAGGTATTGAGGTTAGATCATGGTGGATAATATGATTCGAAGGAATTCCATGATTACTGCAAACAACATGGAATGAGAAGACAGTTTACAACCAGATAGACATGGCAGCAGAATAGTGCAGCTGATAGAAATAATAGTAAAACTATGACCATGGCAAGGTGTATGTTAAAAGGAAGAAACGTGTCTAATGTGTAGTGGGTAGAAGACGTTACATGTATTTTTTATGTGATAAACATATCTCCTACAAAGAGTGTGATGAATAGAGTTCCAAAAGATGCATGCTTAGGTATGTATTACATTGTATCTCATCTCATAATGTTTTGATGTGTAGCTTATTCACATGTTCCTAAAGAGCTCTGAGTTAATTTGGATGATAAAAGTGAAAAATGCATATTTACTGGTTATAGTGAGAAGTCAAAAGATTAAAATTTGTATAAGCCTATCACCAAGAAGACCATAATCATCACATATTTTGTGTTCAAAGAAAAAGAGTCATGTAATGGGAGTCTACTATATATATATATATATATATATATATATATATATATATATATATATATCGATGCACAAGTGCCACTGATGGAAGAAGATGATGTAGCAAAAAAGGAGTACCTAGAATCACAAGAGAAGACAACTAACCGAGTCACGCCAACAAGGAGTCCAAGATTTTCTGAGTAGCATGGATCTTCAAGCATATCAATAGATTGGAATTCTCCTAACAACCACTCAGGTGATGAATCAAAAAATAGTAAGAGAAATATGACAATTCTGAAATATACTTATGATGATTTGGATGTCAGTCCAAACTTTGCATTGTTTTCATTCCAACCTTCTTTGTTCGAAGAATAAATCCAAGATGAAAATTGGGTGCAAACCATGGACGAAGAAATAGAAGCTATTGAAAATAATGATACACAGGATTTGGTTGATTTTCCAAAGGAGAAAAATCTCATTGGTGTGAAATGGGTTTACAAGGAAAAATTGAATGAGAAAGGTCAAATTGACAAATTTAAACCAAGACTTGTAGAAAAATGATTCTCACAACAACCATGAATAGAATTTGGAGAAAATTTTCCCCCGACAGCTAGATTGGATAGTGTAAGAGTGGTTCTATCCACATCAACTCAAAACAAGTGAAAAGTATACCCGAAGGATGTGAAATCATCCTTCTTGAACATAATTCTAGAAGAAGAAATTTATGTGTATCAGCGTCCAAGTTATGAAGTTTAAGGTAACGAAGACAAGGTTTACATGTTGAAGAAATCACTCTATTGTTGGGTATGTGTTATAGTATTTCCATGATTAGTCACACACATGGAGGGGGTCACAGGGGGGGCGAAAACCCCCCCTTGTACATTGCACCAGGTGTAGTGGGGGGGTCATAATGGGGGCGACAACCCCCCTATCCAGGGGTTCGCACGAGGTAGGTAGCCCCTGCGTAGGGTTCGAGGCAGCGCTGCGAGATTTTTTTTTTCCCTTATTTTTCCATGGGCAGGACCGCTTATGGTTTTGTGAATGGATTTGCACATGGTTTTGGGGCATGATGGTTTTCAGCCCCTAGTATTTTGTAGATCCGGTCAAGCGAACTACGGTTCTGTTCTAATCCAAGGTTAATGGATTAGGTTTTATGAATTCTTCGGCATGTATATATATGTGTTTTAACACTAAAAGGAATATAATGAAAAATCAAGTTGGTAGTCTCGATTTGGGATCTACGGGAAAATATCTATGTATATCTGTTTTATGTTCTATGCTCTCGCTATTGTTTATTTTTTGTCTTTAAGAATTCGTTTGCAGATAATTTTTGTATAGGGTTAAAACCTACATTTGGTATCAGAGTTGTTTTGGCTTCAAGGAGATGACTTTACTGCTGAGGGGTTTTTTGCTCGGGCTTGTGGCAGACCCTTTTCAGTGGGAGATCTGTCAGATTGATTCTTGCAATGAAATAAGATGGTGAGCAGTGGAAAGGTAGAGATCGATAAATTTAATGGTCATATTTTTGAGTTGTGGAAGCTCAATATGGAGGATCTATTGGTGGATAAAGATCAGTGGATCGTGGTAGATCCGGGTACTAAACCAATGACAATGTCAAACGAAGACTCGAAAAAGTTGGATCGAAAGGCAAAGAGCACAATATGGTTGTGTATCTTAGGTTCGGTATTGTCTAACGTATCTAGGGAAGCCACGACGAAGGCTTTGTGGATCAAGTTAGGGACTTTATACCAATCTATGTCTTTGGTGAATAAATTATTCCTGCAGAAAAAGTTGTATAACTAGAGGATGAAGGATGGAGACTTGGTGACAGAGCATCTGAACACCTTCAGTACTATGGTAAGTTAATTTTCATTTGTTGATATTAAAATCTTAGATGAATATAAGTGCATTAGTTAGTTTTGTTCTCTACCAAATTCATGGGACAGTATGGTTATTGCAATAGGTAGCAATACAACTACCTTCAATTTTAATGAAATTTTCTCAGCCTTGCTATCAGAGGAAATGAGACGGAGAAATGTGGAGGGCTAGAATGGGGGTGTCTCATCTGTACGAGGAAGGTCCCAAGACATAAACAATAATAATTTTTTGAGTGGGAGATCTAAATCTAGAGGGAGATATAAATCTAGAGGAGATCTAAATCTCTAGGAAAACATGTAAAGGAGTGCTGGAAATGCGGAAAGGAGGGGCAGTACAAAAAGGATTGCAGATCTAAAGATCCCGAGAAACGAAAGGGATCTGATGATGCTCCTTCTGCAAAGGCAAAAACCACCTTGGATGAAAGTGGGGATGTTTATTTGGCTACTTCTTCATATACACATGTAGATCATGAGGCATGGTTGATTGACTGAGGTGCATCCTTTCACTTCACCCCCCAAGAGGGAGTTGTTCTGCGAGTATGAGAAGTATGATGGTGGTGATGTCTTATTAGGAGATGATAGGAAGGCAAAAATTGTTAGACGTGGAAAATTCAAGTTGAAGCTACAAGGTGGAAGGTTTATAACACTTCCTGGTGTTCTGCATATTCCTGCATTGGCCAGAAATTTGATTTCTGTAAGCAAGATGGATGATGCAGGTGTAAAAACAGTGTTCGATAAATATAACTTGAATATGGTTCAGGGAGCACTAGTATTATGCGAGGAGTTCGGATTGGACCTTTGTAAAAGCTTCACGATAGCATTGTTATTGATGGGTGCAACAGTTCAGTGGTTCCTGAAAGTAGAGTGGAAACCCTAGCGGTCTCTAGAAAAAATCCCATGCTATGGCATCAAAGGCTTGGAAATGTTGGAGAGAAGGGCCTTTGGATATTGCATGGTAATGCTATGGTATAAGGTATGTCTAATTTCTATCTGGATTTTGATTTTTGTGAAAATTGCGTATATGGGAAGCAGAATCAGGTGAGTTTTCCTTCTGGTGCTAAGAGGGAAAACAAGATATTAGAGCTTGTGCATAGTGATGTGTTTGGACTTGTATCAGTTCCATCATTGGGTAAGTGTGTGTACTATCTTTCATTCATAGCTAACTTCTCAACGATTACATGGATATATTTCTTGAGGAATAAATATGAAGTCTTTGACAGATTTAAAGAATTTAAGGATCTGGTGGAAAATTAGAGAGAGAAGAAGATAAAGGTGTTGAGGACAGATAATGTGGGAGAGTTCTACAAGAAGGAATTTGAAGGGTTATGTAAGAATAGTTGTATAACACAGAAGAAGACTACTCCATACACACCTTATAAAAATATAGTTGCAAAAAGAATGAACAAAACGTTGGTGGAAAAGGAAAGAAGCATGCTCAGTGGTACCGGGTTAGGATAGGAATTTTGGGTAGAGGCAGTTGAGACTACATGTTACCTAGTTAACAGATCACCTTCATGAGTGTTGGAGGATAAGACTCCACATGAGGTATGGACTGGTATGAAACCCTCTCTTTCACATCTAAGGGTATTTGGATGTGATGCATATATACATGTTCCAAAGGAGAAAAGGAGCAAATTGGATAATAAATATGAAAGGTGCATATTTATTGGATATAAGGATGGTTTAAAAGGTTGTAAGATTTGAAACCCAAAACAAGGAAGGTTGTGCATAATCGAGATGTGGTGTTTAGAGAGGTGAAAGATGTTGTTAAAGGTGAATTAGTACCAAAAGAACCTGAGAAGATAAAGTTTGAGCTAAAGGAGGATGAATTAGACTCTACAAAACAACATGATTCAGAAGAGGAAGAGCCACAAAATCCAACTGTCAGTTCGGGAAAGAAGGCAACCAGAAAGGTATAGTCCATCTTCTTTCTATTCAAATTTATCTTTAACTATCATTGACGACGATCCCAAAACTATCAGGGAGGCAGTGGATTCAGAGGATGGAAAACTCTGGAAGGACGCCATGGTTGATGAAATGGCTTCCTTGCACAAAAATTAGGCATGGGAACTGGTGGAGTTGTCAGCTGGAAGGAAGCCCATCAGGAGAAAATGGGTGTTTAAGAAGAAGATGAATGTAGAAGGAAAGGTGGAGAAATACAAAGCTCGGTTGGTAGAAAAAGGTTATTCCCAGGTGCCAAGAATTGATTTTGGTTAAATTTTTTTGCCTATTTCTAAGGTTACTTCTATTATATTACTTTTATATGTTGTTGTTGCATTTTATTTTGATATATAATAGATGGATGTGAAGACGACATTTCTTCACAGGGATCTAGAAGAGCATATCTACATGAAGAAACGTGAAGGCTTTGCGACGATGGGTAAGAAAGAACTGATGTGATGGTTAAAAAAATATTTATATGGGTTAAAACATTCACCAAGGATGTGGTATCAGAAAATTTGTACCTATATACAGGGACTTGGCTTCACCAAAAGCAAAAAGGATCGCTATGTGTATTTGAAATTAATTGGTGACCGTGTTATTTATTTGGTCTTGTATGTGGATGATATGTTGGTGATTGGAAATGAAAAAGAAATTATCCATGATTTGAAGACCCAATTGTTCTCCAAATTCAACATGAAGGATCTTGGTGCTGCAAACTATATTTTGGGCATGGAAATTAAGAGAGATCAAGCAAACATGAAGCTTTGTTTAAACCATAGGAATTATGCCGAGACAATATTGCAGAGGTTCAATATTCAGGATAGTAAACTGGTGAAGGTTCCTATTCCTATAGGTATAAAGCTATCTGTTGACAGTGTCCCAAGAAACAAGAAGAAGAGGGAGATATGTCTCATATTCCATATAAAATTGCAGTGGGTAGCGTGATGTATGCAATGGTTTGTACTAGACCAGACATTGCACATGCAGTGGGAGTATTGAGCAGGTTTATGTCAAAAAAAGGGAAGGATCATTGGAGAACAATGAAGCGGGTTTTCTGATATTTGTGTGGCACTAGTGATTATGGTTCGTGCTACCGGGGAAGATCAGGATTGGACAAAGTTTTAGAAATCTGTGGTTTTGTTGATGTAGATTGGGTTGGAGATATGGACCAAAGAATATCTACAAGTGGGCATGTTTTTAGCTTATTTGGAAGTGTAGTTAGTTGGATGAGTAAAAGACAGTATACAGTGGCTCTTTCAACTATAGAGGCAGAATACATGGTAGCCACTCATACAAGAAAGGAAGCATTTTGGTTGCAGAGATTTTGTTCAAGTATGGGGTTGGTGCAGCGAGCTATAAGGATGGACTGTCATAGCCAAAGTTCAATTTTCTTGGCTAAGAACCCTGCTTATCATTCAAAGACAAAGCACGTTGATATTTAATATCACTTAGTGAGAGATATGGTTGAGGATAAAAGGGTGTTGGTGGTAAAGGTAGACACTTTGAAGAATTTTGTAGATGCATTGACGAATTCTATGAGCACTCACAAGTTCTCTTAGTGTACAAAAACAATGGTTGTTGCAGGGCTGGACTAATGAATAAGCTCTCATATGGCCCCCTGTGGAAAGAAAACAACAAGTGGGAGAATGTTTGGAATGCGTTATATTATTTCCACAATTAGTCAGACATGATGGGGGGTCATAGGGGGGGGAACAACCCCCCCCCTCTACATTGTGTCGGGAGCAGCGGGGAGAGTCACAGGGGGGGAAGCATCCCCCTTGTGCAGGGGTTCGCAAGGGGCGGGTAGCCCCCTGTATGGGGTCCATGGAAGTGCACCTGGAAAAAAAAAATTCCTTATTTTTTAGTGGGCAGACCCGCCTATGGTTTTGTGCATGACTTTGCACATGGTTTTGGGGCATGATGTTTTTCGACCCCTGGTATTTTGTAGATCCGGTCAAGGGAACTACGGTTATTTTCTATCCAGGGTTAATGGATTGGGGTTTATGAATGCTTCGACATATATATATGTGTGTGTGTGTGTGTGTGTGTGTGTGTGTGTGTGTGTGTGTGTGTGTGTCTGTGTGAACACTAAAAGGAATATAATGAAAAATGAAGCCGGTAGTCCCGATTTGGGATCCATGGGAAAATATCCGTGTATATTTGTTTTATGTTCTATGATATCGCTATTGTTTATTTTTTGTCTTTTAGAATTCATTTGAAGATAATTTTTGTACAAGGTTAAAACCTACATCTATGGACTCATGTAAGCGCCTAAATATTGATATAGCATAATTGACAGTTACATGATAAAGAATGGATTTTGTAGAAGAATCATTGAACCTACCTTGTACACAAAGGTACATGAGCATGGAAAAATCTTGAGTATTTTCTTATAGGTTGATGACATGATTTTTACAGGTGATATTGAGTTAGATGAACTTAAAGCACCCATGATGAAATATCTTGGTCTCATGAAATCTTTCATTGTCATAGAAGTTGAGAAATCTCAAAAAGGAATTTTTATTTTCCAAAATGAATATGCTAGACATTTGCTGAAAATATTTGGGATGGAAAACTGCAAACCTACCCCTACATCAGTGGCAATAAGTACAGAGTTAAGTAAGGATGATGAAGGATCATATGCCAATCCAACTCTATTAAAAATATTGTTTGGCAACATCATGTATCTCACGACTACAAGTCCAGATATTATGCAATGAGTGATTTTGATTTCCATATAATTTTATGAAGACTCCAAAATACACACATTGCAAATCATGAAAAATAATTATGAGATATATAGCAGGAACTAGAGATTGTGGCATAATGTATGCAAGTACAAAAAAAAAGAGATTTGATTGGATATATAGATAGTGATTTTGCAGGAATATTGGAAGATAGGAAGAACACTTTTGGTTATGTGTTACATCTTGGTTCACATGTGATATAATGGGCATCTAAGAAGTAGCCTATTATGACACCTTCGTCGGCAGAAGCAAAATATGTAGTAGCAAAATTGCAAGTAGTGTGGTTAAGAAGAGTATTGGATGGACTCAAGTAGAAACAACAAGTATCAACAACAATATATTGTGACAACACCTCAATGATTTCACTATCCAAGAATATTGTGTTTCATCAAAAGAGAAAGCATATTGATACTAGATATAATTTTATTAAATAACTTGTGAAAAATGAAGAAGTTCTCCTGAATTCTTGTAAATCTAGTGATCAACTTGTTGATAAATTCACTAAGACATTAGCAAAAGATGTATTTGAGTTCCATAGAGGACACTTGGGTGTTGTAGACATAGTTGAGACATAGACCAACAAGCATGTTTGAGTTGTCATGAGTCGTCTTAATTTGGTTGTCATAATTAAGGGGGAGTATTAAATAGTTAATTACTCCTAAGTGGAGAGTTATCTAAATTTAGAGAGTCAGTTAAGTTGAGTTAAGTTGTATTTTGAGTAAAGTCGAATTTAGTGTGTGATTGCATGTCAACTTATTTTAGGCTTGTCACTAGTTGAACAAATTTAAATACCCTTCACCGAGTTCACTGTAATTATCAAGTTTGTGTGATGAACTGAAGAGTTGTAGCTTAGCTTATGTTATTTTGTGTGAATTATTTGTGTTATTTTTTTTCTATCCTCCTCTATTTTCCCAACATTATAGTAATTTTGTTTATTTTTCTTATGGTAAATATATGAAATTATTTAAACATAACTATTATACTGATAAGTAATTTGTTAATCAAACTTTTATTCGTAAAGGGTTAATTAATTATCAAAATATCTATTAGAAAGAGTAAATTTTTGGATAACAAAAAACATTAAAAAAAAAATTTGTGTAACAAGTAGAGAGGAATTCCAATTCCTACTCGAGACCAACCATGACTCCATCTAGGAAAAAATAGAGTTATGCAAAGGGAAGTTGCACACAACTCTTGATTAGTGGTAGAACGAAAAGTATTTAAGGTTGGTGGCTTCTCATCCCGTATATGAATATTGATGGAATTTTATAGTCTGTTGTGCACCCTCTTGAGAATTTTAAGTTTCATGTTAAAGCTCAAAAGTAGAGATACTAATGAAACCAAATGAAAAAAACATGAAATATTGTATTCCTTTCTTATTATTAAAGAGGTTGTATTGTTAAAGTAAGCCAATTACTTCTGCATGAAGAGTTTCCTATATTTACAGAGTCAGTTAACTGAGCATTGAGAGCATTGAGTCAAGTAAATTTTAAGTGATAGACGAATTTAGAGAGTATGTGCATATCAAGTTATATTAGGTGATTCGGTAGTAAAAAAGGTTTAAATATCCTTCATCGGGTTCATTGTTAGTAATCTAAATCAAGTTTGTGTGATCAATAAAGAAGAGTCACAGTGCATATTGTTTGTGTGTGTTATTCATGTGTTTATCCTCTTTTCCTTTCCAATAGATTGGTATCAGAGCTAATTGAAAGATCTAAAAGAGAGTTAAGGTCATAAAGAGAAGAGTTGACAGAGAGGGCAGATTAGTAGCAATCTGTGAGTGAGAGAAGAGAAATAATTTTCTCTTGAATCAAGTTATAACACACCCTTCAGTGGTATACAAGGTGTTATAACATTGTTGGACGACAACGCTACCATGTTAAGAGCATTAAACTTACGTGCATCGCATTCTCCAGGATTCCTTTCATGTTTGCAGTAGCACATCTTTGTAAAAGAGTGGAAAAAAGGCACAGAAAGAAGAGAAAGAGTAGGAAACACATGCACCAGGCTTCCTTTCATGTTTGCAATGGCACATGTTTGTAAAAGAGTAGAAAAAAAAGCATAGAAAGAAGAGATAGAGTAGGAAGTTCTCACTTAAGAGAATAATAAAGATGTTTTTAACATTGCTCTTGAATATACAAGTACTGCAAATAGCCTGAGAGAAGAAGTTGAAGTACCGCGTTAAGAGCTACGCGCACTGCATGCAAGCGGGTTTCCTTTGAGTTTTCGAGCGTTACAACTCTAAGTAAGTTCCCTTACACGTCAAGAGCGTTAGCACACAGTGCTTGTCAATAACGGCTGCGTTAGTAACAAACAACCAAACTAATGTTGTTCAAGCTAAGTATTTAGTGCATGAGAGTGAGTACTTATGGTATTTCTTAAAAAGGATCCGTATTAACCTTTTAAATGGTTTGTGTAAGATTTTTGAGATACAAAGATCTAGATCTGCAAAATAATGAACAAGCTTGCAAGAGAAGGAAGGAAGCGAGCAAGAATTGAGAAAAAAATGAAATTGATTCTCCAATATTAGTTTTTGGAATAAATACATAAAAGCAACTAAGTTAAGCTTATGTGTACATGCAATAACTATAGATAGTTAAAGCTAACTGAAGCTAAGTGTGATTTATCTTATGTTAATGTGTACATGTGCCACATGAAAGCAGTGAGTTAACTTCACTAAGCAAGTGCACATCACATGCAAGCAGTAAGTTAACTAAAGCTAATCTAGTTGCATGTACACCAACATAGCTAGTCTAAGTGCATGTACACTAGCACCCCCCCTTTAGCATAACTTAGGTAAGTGTGATGCAAAATGAATGAGTCCCGGCAACATGGCCATTTTAGGTACCCATATACAATGCATAAAAAGGAGGAAAGAGGGAAAACCCTGTGGGAAGAAAACCCCCCTCAAAATATAATGAAAAAGTAGAGAAAAGACAACTGTTAGGCAGTCGTTTCCTTCACCTCGAGACGATATCGCAGGAATCAAAACTTCTGCTCAGTGAAAGTCTTGGTGAAGATATCAGCAGTCTGCTCAGAACTAGGACAGTACTTAAGATCGATGATCCTATCATGAGTGAGTTCTCTAATGAAGTGCATGTGGATCTCGATGTGTTTGGTCCGCTGCCGCTGCACTAGATCTCTGCAAAAATTTAGTGTACTTTGATTATCGCACCATATGACAGTTGGATGATGGACACTGATCCCAAGCTCAGATAGGAAATGTTGTAGCCAAATTTCCTGAATAGTGGCATTGACTTCTCCTCTGTAATTGGCCTCTGCTGATGATAAGGAAATGGTAACCTGCTTCTTGCTTGACCAAAAAATTGGGTCGGATCCCAAACTAAGTACATAACCGAAGGTGGACTTGCGATCAATGGTGTCACCAGCACAGTCTGAATCTGTGAACCTAATGAGATTCAAAAAAAAATTGGCTGCATAATGAATCCCATAGGTGATTGTCCCCTCGACATATCGAAGGATGCACTTTGCAGCGTTCTAGTGTAACTCATGTGGCTCCTGCATGTATCTGGAAACTGCTTCGACAGCATAGGAGAGATCAAGACGGGAGTGAGTGAGATAAAGAAGGCTTCCCACAAGCTGGCGGTACAATGTGGAATCAACCAATGGTGTGTCTTTGCCATTCTCAAGCTTTATCCCTGATAAGAAAGGTGTGGTTGCTGGCTTGCAGTCACTCATGTGAAATCGTGCCAAAAGATCTATAGCATATTTTGGTTGAGAAATGGTAATCCCAGAATCACTCTGATGGATCTCTAGTCCAAGGAAGAAATTTAGCAAGCCCATGTCTGTCATGGAAAACCGCTTATGCAATGCAGTTTTAATGTTATTAATGACAGAAGCTGAACTACCTGTTATCAAAAGATCATCTACGTAGAGTACTATGATCAACAAGGAGTCAATTTTCTTCAAAAAATAAACATTGGAATCAGATTTGCAGTGTACAAAATTTTGAGATAACAAATAAGAATCCATCTTTGCATACCATGCTCTAGGTGCCTTCTTGAGGCCATAGAGAGACTTCTTTAGTTTGCATACCAGAGATGAATTGTGCATGTATCCTGGTGGCTGCTCCATGTAGATTTCCTCCTCGAGATCACCATGAAGAAAGGCATTCTTCACATCCATATGATGCACCTCCCATCCTCTTACTGCTGCAATGGAGAGAGCTAGCCGAATGGAATCCATTTTTGCCACTGGAGAAAAAGTCTCATCATAGTCAACACCATGTACTTGCTGAAAACCTTTTGCTACCAATCATGCCTTATATCGACTAACTTGGCTATTTGATGCTTTCTTGGTCCGGTAAACCCACTTGCACCTCACAAGTTTGCGATTGGAAGGTAGCGAAACCAAATCCCAAGTCTGGTTCTCAATGAGAGAGTTATATTCCTCATCCATTGCGGCTTCCCATTTAGGATGCCCATTTGCTTCTGTATAATTTTGTGGATCAGATCCATGCATCATATAAGCATGCATGGGCATGGATGGCTCCATAGCTAAGAGTGCTTGTGGATCTTCCTCAAATAGAGGGACAGAGGCAGGATCATCAAGGATATCACTCATGCTGCACCATTTTTGTGTTGAAGGTGGTCGAGAGTCTTCTGAACTACATGTGGAAGTATGATCTCGATGTTCAACAAATGGTTTTCCAACAAGGGTCACAGGAAAAGACTCATCTTCAAAGAATTCTGATCTGAAGTTTCATCTTCATACTCATCAATGAGTGGTGATGGAAACTTGGTAACAAGTTCATTTGCTGATGCATGCAAAATATATTCGTCAAACTTTACACTCCTTTCAATAAAGAGCTCTTCAGTGTGGATATCAAGAAATCTATACCCTTTGACTTCATTAGAATATCCAAAAAACATGCATGCTTTGCTTTGAGGCTCCAAAGCCTTTCTTTTCTCTGTAGGAATGCAGGCCCATGCTCGAGATCCAAAAATGCAGAAATGACTAACTTCAGGTTGCATGCCAGTCCAAGACTCAAAAGGTGTTTTTCCAGTAACATATTTATGAGGAGATATGTTCTGGATGTATGAGGCACAATTGATAGCTTCAACCCACAATTTCGATGGAAGAGATCTTGCATGCAACATGCAATTAGCCATCTCTTTCAAAGATCAATTTTTCCTTTCAGCCACACCATTTTGCTGTGGAGTGTAAGGAACCGTATGCTGCAACTGTATGCCTGCTTCATTAGAAAGATTCTTGATATATTTGTTGACATATTCCATCCCATTATCTGTGCGGAGTATCTTGATGCGTTTTCCAGACTGATTTTCCGCATGCGCTTTGAAAATATTTAGATGTTGAAAAACTTCAAACTTGAGTTTCAAGAAGTAAACCCAAGTGAATCTCGTCTAATCATCTATAAATGACAACACATATCTTGCTTTTCTCATTGAAAGCACCGGAAATGGACCCATGAGATCACTGTGTACAAGTTCCAAAGGTGAAGAGGCTCTCCATGCATGCCCCTTCTCGAATTTGTCTTGTGGATGCTTTCCAAGAGCACATCCATTACAAACACCATCTGAAAATTCAATGGTCGGCAATCCTTTGACCGTCCCTTGCTTACTAAGTTGTTGCATATATCTGAAATTCAAGTTCCCAAATCTCTCGTGCCAAATCCTACTTTCTTCATTTGCATGCGTAAGTAGCAAAATAGAATCTGATTGAGGAACAAAATCAGAAAATGTATACAGACGAGATTGATCATTTACCTTGCCAGATGTAATCTTCAAGTTGGTTTGCATGTCATAAATGCTCACGGAATCTGGGGTAAATTCCACTTTCCTTCCGCTCCCTGTGTGTGTCATCTAATACACTGAGAGAAGATTCACAGAAAGCCTTGGAACATGCAAGACATTTTCAAAACTTCCATCTTCGAATTGCACTCTTCCTTGTCCAGTTGCTGCAACTGCAGAATTATCTCCCATGAGAATGGGAGGACCTGAGTATGCATGTAGAGAAGAAAAGGATTCCTTTGAAGAAGCCATATGATGTGAAGCTCATGAATCGATGATCCATTCTTGCGGTGCAGAATGAAGAGCAATCAAAGCATGCCCATTACCTGTTGGATCTGGTGCTTTTTCTCCAGACTTCTTCTTGGCATTCTTAGGAATGTGGTCTCCAAGATTGTGTTGCTGGAGTGTCTACGCCATAAGATCTATAGTCTTCTTCATGCATGTAGATTCAGGATGAAAACCACAGTGGCAATAATTGCACATTGATTTCCCTTTCGTTCCTTTCCTTTCCTTTGAGCCAGATGATTCATCAGGGGGTTTGGGATTTCCTCCCTTTCTTGGATCAGGATCCTTCTTCCCTTTTCCTTTCTGATGGTCTTTGGAATTTTCCTTTCCTTTTGCATGCATAGTAAGTGCATGCGCTTTGGAATTTTTAAGTGTGCCCATTTTGATGAGCTTATCTTGCTCATGCATCAAAGACTGAATAAAAGAATCTAGTGAGGGCATCTTCCAAGCTGCACCAGTTGCAGATCTAACTGTGTGGAATGCAGAGACGAATACTGCATACTCTGGACCAAGTTTTGATAAAATGGAAAGAATCAACTGATTTTCTAGCTTGGATTTGTCGATCCCGCATCCTTTCAACTGAAGCAACAAGGCTTTATACCTTGTGAAAAAATCTTGAATGTTCTCAAAATTTCTCGGATCTAATGAGTTTAACTCATTTTTCGAGAATGTGACCTTGCATTTCATCTTGTTTTCCAAACAATCCTACCAAAATTTTCCATACTTCATTTGGAGTTGAACATGATTCAACATGAAATAGAAATCCTGGAGAGACTAACACAGCTAGTCTAAGTGCATGTACACCAACAGTTTGATATCTTTAAAAGTTTTTTCATAAAGCACGTGAGCATTAAAAGGAGGTTTATTAAAAATTTGAAGTGATTTAAAAATGATTTTATCATGAATTGAGAAGGGAAAGGGCTTTATAAAGTTTTTACATGAGAGAGTTTTAAAGGAATTTTATAGAAAGTATTTTTTTATAAACATTATTATATATAATGATTTTTTATATAAAAAAAAATAATAAGGGTTGCAAAATTGGCATGGTATAAAGAATTTTTTTTAAGGGCTTTATTGAATGGAAAGAAAGTTTTAGGGCTTTGCAAAGTTTGTCTGTCCACAAATATTTTTTGGTGTTTTTGTTAAGCATGACAGGTTTTTTAGTGAAGATTGTGGCTTACGAGGGCGTATATTAAAAATCATACTTTTTTTGGGGGCGATATGGAAGATAACCTCATGGAATCATGCAAGCAGGAAAGGCAGTAGTCATGGGTAGCGAAGCATGACTGAAGAAGAAAAAGAAAAGGGATAAAAAAAGAGGCAAAGATTATTGTCATGTTTAATGAGGTTGAGGCCACAATCGAGGAACTCAGATTTATAGCAGAAAACAAAGTTTCCCTAGCTTTGAGTTTCATTCAACAAGTAATGGATGAAACAGTTATGTGTAAGGTAGAAAAATCTACAACTTCAAAGGAATCATGGAAGATCCTGGAAGCGGAATTTGGTGCAAGGTGGAGTGACATGGAACAACAAGATGTGTCACAGTTTGTTGAGTCAGACGCAGATCTTAGCGTATATGCGTAGGACTTTGAAATGACAACAGAGCTTGGAGAATCCCACTCAAAAGTGGAATATGGTCGTGAAGACTATAAAATTGAAACCATTATGCAAGGAAGCATATGGAGGAATAATATGCAATAGAGATTGCAAAGAGAAACGTTGAAGCCTATGTATGTGAGGGAGAGCAAGAGCATATCAATGCTCAAACACTCCTCTATAATATGGATGGTGCAAATGATGATGAAACCAATTATGCAAGCATGCATATGGATGATGAAGATGCAACAAAGATTGAAAAGAGAGAAGTTGAAGCCTCTATATGTAAAACCGAGCGATAGCATATCAATGCTCAAGCACTCCACTGTAATATGGATGGTGTATATGATGGTGAAACCCATTATGAAAGCATGCATGTGGATGAAGAATATGCAACAGAGATTGCAAATATAGAAGTTAAAGTCTCTGTATGTGGAACAGGGCAAGAGCATATCAATTCTCAAGAATTCCACTGTAACATGGATGGTGCGGAAGATGGTGAATCCCACTGTGATGAAACACATGTGGATGATTACTGCAAAGTTATATGTGCATTGGTGAATCTAGAAGTAGCTAATGAATTTGGTAAAGCTAAATTTTCAATGAAACTGATAATGAGCACATGCATGTTCAGATATCCTACCATAGGGTAGATGAACATTATGTTGATGATATGTGTGGTTTATTTTTTGAAACAATGATTGATTATGGTAATATGGTAAGCACCATTTTTGATAAAGTTTTGAAGGTTGAAGCTGCCTTTGTAGAAACAAGATATGAAGCAGTTGGAACTACTCATGAAGTAGTACATGATCTACTAGTAGCTAATGATCAAGAAGAGGATTAAGTGATTGAAGGGTTTTTTACAAGAATATTCACTAATAACATAACAGTCGAAGACACCATGTTTGCAGCAACAGATGTTTGTAAAACAGTGGAAAAGAAGGTAGAAGATGTTCTTACTGAAGAGCATAATAAAGATGTTCTTAACATTTCTTTTGAATATGCAGGTACTGAAAATAACATGGGAGGAGAAGTTGAAATAAAGGTTTTTAATAAGTTTGATGCAGATTTGAAGCTCATTGAAGAATGGATTCAGAAGCCATGGTTGAACGATTATTTGAAGAGAAAGGTGTATAAGACAAGATCAGATTGTTTTTCACACAAATTTAAAACAAGTCAAAGAAAAATTGCAGCGACAAACATACAACAAGAAAGTGCAACAAAGAATGAAACAATTTCAAGGATATAGAATCTTTAAGCAAAGAAAAAGAAACTGCAAAACTGTAAAAGTTTTGAGTCATTCTAAGCCTAGCTCAAACATAGACCAGCGTGCATGTTTGAGTGATAATTGAGTCAATTTCTATTCTAAGCCTATAAGGAAGACTTAAGTTATGTTTTGAGTTATATTTAGTCATATGTTGGTAATTATGGGGGAGTGTTAAAGTAAGCTAATTAATCAGGGATGAAGAGTTTGTAATATTTTGAAATTAAGTTCACTGAGCATTCAAAGCGTTGAGTCAAGTAGAGTTTAAATGATAGATGAATTTAGAAAGTATGTGCATGTCAACTTATATTAGGGGAGTCATAGTGGAAAAAGTTTAAATACCCTTCACTGTATTCATTATTAGTAATGTGAGTCAAGTTTGTGTGATCAATAAAGAGGAGCCGCAACTCGTATTGTTTATGTGTATTATTAATGTCTTTACCCTCTCTACCTTTCCAACATGCTCCATGTGAAATACAACGTAGGGGAGATTGTAAAAGGAAAACGAAAAGGAAGATGTGGAAAGGTAACCGAATTTTTTCAATGTAATACAAAAACTATTTGTACGAAAGAAGAGTTAATCAAGCTTAAATAAGAGAAACATCGAGACTATCACCCTCCATCCGTGCATGAGATTTGCTAAGGTCATATAGCTATTAGAAATAGCAAAACATCCATTAAAATAGTGTAATCAGACTATAATTGGTTAGCACCGTCGGGCTTCCACCGTCCATGAGATTTGCTAAAGATTTGCTAAGGTCATACAGCTATTACAATTTGAATAGAGCTTGAAAACTGTCATGTCGTTTGGCAGGATAGTCAGGGGTTTGGGGCATGATAATTTCTCATGTGAACGTACAAACGAACAACAACACCGGGACTTTCCGCGTGTGAACGTACGTTTTGGAGAAACGAGATGTGGTCGGTGGAACATGCTGAATTCTTTCAACGTGACGTTTAAGGCGTCGCTCAACACAGAAACCATCTGGTCAAAATGTTGAGTGAGATTATCAGAGAACTCAAGCCAAGTGAAACTTAGTCAACGCCATGCCAGTCTCGTGACTGGCATATTATAATATTTCGCTTTTGGCAGTATGGCTCTGACTGAATAGAGGAAGTATTTTTCTCTCCATCGAAGCCTCTCTGTATATAAATCCCCGCATAACATGTGCTTAGCAAAATCCAAGTGTGTCGGTATAAATCCCTCCATTTCATATGCTTAACAAAAGCTCAGTGTTTCTGGATATATATCCCTTTATTTCAAAGTGCATACCAACATTTCCAGAGTGCCCGTTCTGTATTTAATTACAATTTTGTCTTTAAATACAAAGTTGCTTCTTGAATCTTGAATATATCAGACAATGATTGTCAAATCTAGTCATGGCCTTTGCCACTTGATTCACCAGACAGCACCCTTCGCATCAACCTCCTCACTCGCTGTTTTCCCGAAAACGTTTAACCGCAATTCAGCTTCTTGTAAAAATTTAGTATTCCCAACAGCAGCTGTTACAGTTGCAGCACCTCCCTTAGAGAGGCGACGCATAACCCGACACGAATCGGTTTTGCAAAGCCCCATGACAGAGTTGGATGAGCCACGTTTATGTTCAGAAAATCATCATCATCGGAATGGTGATGATCATTTACTGTTAGCAGATACGTGGAAAGAAATACAAGGATGCCATGATTGGGATGGACTATTAGATCCTATTCATCCTCTTCTCCTTTCAGAGATTATCAGATACGGAGTATTTGTACGAGCCTGTTATGAAGCTTTCGACTGGGGTTCTGGGTCTAAGTTTCATGGGAGTTGCAAATATGGTCGCAAAAGTCTCTTTGGTAAGTTGGGGATGGAGAATTGTCGTCATAAGGTTACAAAATACATTTACGCCACGCCACCTATAAACGTTCCCGACTTCTTAAAAAATAAGTTGGAGGTTGGAGACGGATCTAACTGGATTGGTTACGTTGCAGTGTCAGACGATAAGAGGGAGATTAAGCGGAACATTGTGGTGGCAATGAGAGGAACTGCAACCCACATGGAATGGCTCTCTAATTTTATGCATACACTAACTCCTGCTCGGTTGAATCCATTAGATCCTCGTGACGATGTAAAGGTGGAGATGGGATTTCTGGGCCTCTACACTTCCCACGATTCAACCTGCAGGTTTAACAATGGAAGCGCCAGAGAGCAGCTTCTGTCTGAAATTGCGAGACTTGTACAAAAATACAAGGGAGAGGAGCTTAGCATAACAATAACAGGACACAGTATGGGCAGTGCGCTGGCTATGCTTTGTGCTTACGATATTGCGGAGGTCGAACTAAACCGTCCGGCTTATGAATCTTGCAAGAGAATTCCAATAACGGTGTATTCATTTGCAGGCCCCCGCGTCGGAAACGGCGCCTTCAAAGACCGGTGTGATGATCTGGGCCTCAAAATTCTGCGAGTTGTGAATGTTCACGACGTGGTTACAATGATACCTGGTGTAATATTCAATGAAAAATTCCGGCTCTGGGAAAACGTGATGGACAGAAATCCATGGATATATTCTCACGTTGGTGTTGAACTAGCGATCGATCACAAATCACAGCCACAATTTTTCAAAGGAAAATCTCATAACCCATCCTGCATTCACGACCTCGCAATGTATTTGCAGGTTTTGACATGCCGCAACTACCACAGTGACGACGACCACCAACTGCATTGTAAGGGAAACTCACAATCCACAACCACCACCGGTCCTTCCATAATAAGGCAGTTATGTAGCTTACTTGAGAAGAATATATTGTTTGCTCCCTAAATCTTTGGAAGGAATGATAAATATGCACAATTCGGTTGGTATAACTGACCCTCAGATAGCCAAACAATCACTTCTCGAATCTGGCAGTCTCTAAATTGATAAAATCATTTACCCTGGGCCAGTGAAGTAATTTTACTCTAGAATTACAGATTTTGGTGAAGTAGCAATCACTTCTCGAATCCGGAAATCTCTAAATTGTTCAAATCATTTACCCTGGGTCAGTAAATTAATTCTACTCTAAAATTACAGGTTTTGGTGAGCAAAATTGCAATTTCTAGGTGACAAAAATTTCCTTCCCAATTGAGAAAAGGCGAAATGAGTACCCTTATCGACGCCTAAATGAATGAATAATTAATTTATCCTGAAATTTGAAATTATAGAAGCCTTCTGTATGCTCTACATAACAATTCATTTATCTTGAAATTCGAAATTAAAGAAGCCTTCAAGTATAACAATTGAAAAGTGTTTTGTCCAACCGCGTGACCTTATCAAAAGCATGGAAGTGCGCACCCACAGAATAATCTAGAAATTAAATTTTGGCAAAATTTTCATTTTAAATTTTAGTATTTTGGACTTTTAAAGTTTTTGATAGTAAATCCATTTATATTATAAAAAATATATAATTCAAACATTCCAATTATCTAATTTTTTTTTAATTTACAAAATTCCAACCAAAAAATACCATCCAAACTATTCTGTTAAATTAATAAACAAATACATTGAAAAATATTAGTTTTTCTAACCGCGTGACAATATCAAAAGCATGGAAGTGAAAAATATGGTTTTTCCAAGCGCGGAATGAAGTTAACATTCTGTTGTCTCCTTACGGATTGTCGCTGAGAGAGAGACACTATTTTGATGGATTCATTGTTTAATACATTGCTTACGGCACACCGTTCTGTCGCGGTTCTCTCTTTCTCTATTCGCTGCCTTTTCGTGCCCCAAACGAGAAATTTGTCATTCTAACGATAACGATTGAAACGTGAATCAATATTCAATTTTCCACTGATTTCAGTGCTCTGTTGGATCCGTAGTTAACATAAACTAACGTACTAAAAGTGAACATAATTTATGTTAAAAATATTTAAACGGTTAAGTTATTGTCAGTTATAATTTACTATATACTTTGTGGAATAGTATTAAATTTTACATTTGTTTTTTTTTTTAAATTAGTTGCAATAGTTTTAAATTTTACATATACTTTTATCTTCAATTAATTTTTAAACATACTTTTAATTGGTAATTAATGAAGACTAAAACCCATATAAACAACCTAACGTAGACTTCATGTCCATATAAACCACCTAACTTAGACTTCATAAGTAACTTCATATCCCTCCGCTTGAACTAACCTCTTTTCCCTCACATTTTTACATTATTTTTTATTTTAATTTAAATTAAATTAAATTTTGTAATTAATGGAAACTAAAATCCACATAAAAGACCTAACGTTGGCTTGATAAGTAATTTACTCTGACTAATAAAAAATGATTAAATAAAAAAGTTACCAATATCATATCATATCATTCTTATGGACTTTTTTCCTCCTTTTCTGGTCAGTTGTCCATTCATGTCGATCGTTGAAGTCCACAAATGTACTTGAAATGTTACAAATCTGGCTAATATATATATATATATATATATATATATATAGGAGTTGTCTACCGAGCCCGCGTTTTGGCCTGGACGGCAGAAATCCGCCGGAATCCGGTCAACTAAATTAGCAAAAATCAGGTAGTTGCAGTGCTTGGAATCCATTTTTGATAGTGGAAATGGATTCAGCACTATCAAAAACCCCTGGGGCACTCAAAATACTAATGTTTAACAACTAAAAACAAGTTTCTGGGCAAATCTTTGCCGGATTTTCTGAAAATCGTGGCCGGAATTTGGGTCAAAACGCGGGCTCTTTAGACTACGCTTATATATATATATATATATATGAGAGGGGAAAACTCTACTTTGTTCCTCGCATTAACGAAACTCTCGTGAAACTCGTGAATCAATGGTAATGTATTCTAATCCAAAGAAACTTTAAACCATCTTATTCTCGCTTCTATATATATATATATATATATATTAATTAAATTAAATTAATTAAATAAATAAATACAATGTAGTTGATCAAATTTTTTCTTTCTCATTATGTTTTTCTCTTATATTTAAATGTGGTTTGGCCTCTTAAAATACTCCTCAACTTTCTCTAGAAAGTTGGCCCTCCCCTAAAGATGGATTCATTTTTGTAGTGCCTAAAAAACTAAAAAACTCATCAACATGTTTTTCCATTCATTTTAAAAAAAAATCAGCCTATATGAACTCTCCATTAAACATTTATTTTTAGTTAAATGATAATTAATAGTTGACCGGTTTACCTTATTTAAACCTTATTCCATTGATTAGTGAAACCAACGTGAAATTCAGTGTAGTTGTAATGCATTCTTACCGAACTAATGTTTCTAATCAACTTATTAACATAGTCTAAAAAACCCACAGTATAACTGATGATTTGGCAGAAATTTTTGGAAACCAGGGTTACGGGTGTCAAATTTCAAGATTTTGGGTGCCCCACTGGTTTTTGATGGTGCTGAATCCATTTCCAGAACCAAAAGAACATTCAAACACACCAACTACATGATGTTTTTTTTTTTTTTTTTTAGGGGATTCAAGAAAAAAAACTTGGTCCCTGCTATGTTGTTGCGTTGGTAGGCTTTGGTAGACAACTCCTTAATGTAGCGTAATATATTAAAAAGTTACAACTAGCAATTTCCCCTAAAGGTGCATACACCGAAGGAATACAAGATTTGGAAAGATTTTATGGTCACAAATAGAGCCCACTCATAAGGCCTCCATAAATTTTTATTTACGGTCAAATATGTTTACAAAAACATCATTTACCATCTAATATTTTAAATATTTAGAAGTTCAAATTTTAGCAATCAGTGTGACCAACATTTAAAAACTTTGATTCAATTCAAAGATGCTTAAAATGTGACCTGAAAATTTGACCAAGGATCCATGACAATGATGAAGTTGAGAATTTAACCAATATGAACAACATCCATGTCAGAGTTACGTCATGGATTTTGGGACCAATTTCATTGTTCCTTAAAGTATTCCCCATCAGGCCACGTGGTCATCATCTGCATTACATACTACTGGAAATGAGTGTATCAAACATCTTTGAATTATTTCCCATCGGGCCACTTGGTCGTCATCTACATTACAAAAAGTTCACCAACTGATGCTTATGTTGTAGCAAGGTGTTGCTATTGTAGTGAGCATATTAATGTATAGAATTCCCATAGGCAACTTTTCAATGACAAATCTTTGGCAAGATTTGTGATCTATGGATGTGGCAGCAAAATATGGAGGATGTGTGACTTGTTTTGGGCACCTGGATGTAAAATCTACTTCCCAACTACCAACTTGTCAACTGTGGACACATTCACATCCTATTTCATATTCAACATAAATTTTGTGGTGACAAATAAAAATTTAAGGTTCAGTGTATCATGGTATAAGACATCTCAAACTACACAACCAGTTGTGGCAGGTCCATTAGAATAAGAGCTATGGTGGATCTTTTGAACATAAGAAACTCTTCTATTTGTGCTAGAAGTTTCTAGCAGTAATCAAACATGTTGAGATTTACCGAACTTTTGTACCCAATTTCATAGGGTTACTATTCTTAAAGGCTTATGTGCCTCCATAACTATATAGTTTTCTAGAAAAAGTTGAATATGTGATTAATACAAATTACCATCAATTGGGTAGGTTCAGTTTTCACTCAAACAATTAGATATTGATTTTCCAGAACACCCATCAGTGCTTATTTTTTCAATTGTAAATACAAATGGATGTAGAAGTGAAAAAATTCGACTCTCTAAGGGCATTGCCTAGAGCAGAGAAACCATCCAATATCTGGAAGAAAAGAGTGCACAAATTTGATGAAGAGGTTAGCATGAATTGAAATGTGAAAGAATCTTAGGAGATTTTTTAGTTGAGGTTCCTAAAGAGGAGAAGCTTGCCATAATTTCTTCTTGCAAGTGGGATTGTTTGGTTATTCTTGATGCTTCTAGTCCTATTGAACATTGCCTGGTATTTTGAATCCATCATCCATCCTGATTCAGGTATTCACATATGTTTTCTTCTTTCATTTTATTTGTAAAGCTCTAAATCATGATAGAGTTGAAGGTTTTCTAGGTTGAAGCTGTAAATCCAAATTTAAGGTTGACTACATCATGGTATAGAACATCTCAAACTGCACAATCATTTGTGCCAGGTCCATTGAAATAATAGCTATAGGGGTATCTTTTGAACATAATAAAACCTCTTATGAATGTTGGAGTTGGAAAGGTTAAATAGGGAAAGGAACTCCATTATTAGTTCATATGGTGGAAGGCGTTCTGGTGAGCCTGGGCTTGGAGGAGATTCAAATACTCAAGATATTCTTGTTGAGATGGTGAATCTGGAAATATCCATAGTTCAAATGATAGATATTATAGATGAAAGTTCTCTAAATATACAAAAATTTGGGCCGCAAAAAAGCTGGAATATTCTCAACATGTTGATCTAACTTTGAAAATATTGGATGCATATGGGAGCCAGGTCCTTAGCCATCTAGATTTAAATGGAAACACATGTATGCATAAATTAAATATTGCAACTTCAGAACTTTAGGCATAGTCTCATAGTTTTGAGAAGCTTCATCTTCTTGCAACATATTCAAGAAACGATGGATTGTTCAAAAATATGTACAAAGCACAGCTAGTACTTGCATATAGATCGAATATTTCAATAGCTTTGAGAGAAGATAAAACATTGGTCTCATCTTCAATCATTCCTCAAGACTTTAGAAGCTACAAGCAATCATCCTTGCAAGTGTCTTACTAGTTTCAATCCCGATTTCGGTCACCAAAATTTGGTTTTTGAAATTTCAGTCCTAATTTTGATCTAAGGAACATGATTCACTAGTCTATCCGACTCTTTAGGAAAACGATTTGAGGAACCTCACTCACTTTTTCCAACTCTTTGGGAAACAATGAGCTTCACCCTTTCATTTCCTCCCTCACTATTAATTATATTTTTCAACGGTGTACTGGACATGACATACCCTATATGATGGTTATTGCACACCCTATAAGTGTTCTCGTTTAGGGCATCAGTCTGCACTAACTAATGATTGGGAGGAGAATTCAGAAAGAACGCGTGATATATGATGAGGTTTTTTTTCCCATGAAATTTGTTGTGCAATCTGAATCTCGAATTGAGGTCTTCAATACCATACGTAGGCATAAATAAACCCTTCTAGACCTGAACATCCCAAAATTGAACTTCATCTGAGTCGTTACCCTTTTGGATGAAGATCTAATATTTTCACTACTGTGTATTATTGTGGGTTATAAAACCAAAAGATAATTAACAAACACGTATCACGTCTAAACCCTGGAATTTTTTTCTTCGTACCGATTTAAATCTAATTTTTCTTCTTCTAGTGATTTCGATTCAAGTAGTCGTGTCGATCATGACATATTTCTCCGTCTGTATGGGAATCAACTTTGGTCTCAGTTAAGACCCGCCTCCTTTCACACACACACTCACCATGTTCACCATACAAATTGAAGTCCTCGTCCCGAGAAGCAAAGTCGAGAGTTCATCTTTCCTTACTTCTCATTATCATCATCTTTATATCTAATTCACAATCAAATTTCATTATAATAAAGGTTTTAATAGAAAAATAAGACCATAGAGGGATCTAAATGAGGTTTTCAACCGAAGTGGCACAACATAAAGTTTTACAAGGAAAATATATGTGGATATACATATTTAATTTTCTTCCTTTCACGGTGGTGAAAGAGGTTGAATGATATGTTTAGTGAAGTGATCAAGATTCAGAGTGAGAAGCCTCTGAATGTTAATATTGGTGGGAAAGAATAGAAAATAGCAGATTAAGTGGATCTGGGTGGCCTTTATTAGCTTTCACTTACCAGAAGATGAAAAGGAGAGGGATATGGATGTGCAGAGGAGTTTGTTGTCTTATTCTGGAAAGAGGGCCACATTATCTCTACCTTTCAAACCACTCTTCATCTCGCACACAGAGGCCTTGCAGTCACCTTCTTCACAACTCATCTCAATGCAATAACTCTCAGTCTCAGACTTTCCCATGCATAGTTTCCTCTTCTCTTGCCCCTTCCATCACTTTTCGTTCGCACCCTTTAATGACCTACCGCCATATCAAGAAACTCACCACAACCTACACCCAAAAAAAATTGAAAACATCTATTTCACACCAAAATAGTTGCAACCTCAATTTGAAGGCATCTTGTAGAGTCTAGCGGTAGTGATTAGTGAGAGTTCATCAGATGGGTGCAAGAATCCTCCATGAAGACAAGAGGTGTAGGAAATCAAGTAGGTTGGATGTTCAGTTCGATGTTTGACCTCGCTCACCTATATGAACACGGAAAAAATCACCACATGTGAACACAACTTGAATTTTCCACATGTCTTATTTTAACCGGTCAGAAGGATGATTGGTTGGGGTGAACAATGTCTGCTCACCCCAACCCCGTAAAGAAAACACCATTAGTGTAAATATCAAGGACATTAAAGGATAATTAAAATATTAAAAAAATACAAATACCAATCAAAATATTTTAAATTTTAAAATAGGTACATGTAAATTTTTTGGACGGAAAAGAAGAGAACTACTTTTTTTAATTGTATTTTTAGCTTATGTCCTTATACGCTTACTAAAATTTTAGATGTAGACAATCATTGGAAGCAGAATTAAATTCAACATCCAATGAGTACCCATTATGCGTAATTTTTAGAAGACCCACATTGATAAAAATTGAATATACATTAAAAAAGTGTATGCTAACACATTTTTTTAATGTATCTTCAATTTTTATCAATGTGAGTCTTCTCAAAAGTATGCATAATGGGTACTCGTTGGATGTAGAATTAAATTTCGCATGAAATGAGCGTCTACACTTGAAAATTGAGTAAAACTATAAGAATATATAACTCAGAAATAAAATTTAAAAAGGTAGTTTTCTTCTTTTCCCTCAAAAATTCATAACTCTTATTTTATTATTTTAACTATTGTTTCGCTAATTTTCCATAAGAGGCCATTTTTAAGCTAAAATTTCCTCTAATGATTTTTTTCTAGACATACTACCAAAATGTAGAAATTATAACACTAAGCATGCATACATCCAGATTCCCATGATCTCACAATATTTAACTTCTTGCAAAATACAGAATCATTCCACTATTAATATTTTGCGGAAAATTAATTACAAACACATGTGAAGCATAAATAACAACAATCGCACATAACACAGTTGTTTAACAGGAAAGCCTGAAGTTGAAAAACCAAACTATCATATATTATGTGTCATGGAGATCATGTAACAATCTCATACTAATCCTAGTACATCAAGCTATCAATACAATCAATTGTCACACACTAATCAGAAGAAATATGGAAATCCATGCACCGATTTCTTGCCACCTGCTAGCCTACCTCCACTGCGCAATATTTGCTGAAGAATAGCTCTGAATGAATTCGAATTACACTTTCCTTGACTGTGCAATCCTCATTGTCAACTGCAATGTGTGTGTGATGCAATCAATGCATCACTATAGTCACAACAGATAGTCCATCTTGCCCTTTCACCTATCTCTTCACTGGGTCTCCACTGGAACTGCCATGCACTGTAGTTAACTCTTGTATTGTTCAGTTGATTAATGAGTTATTTTTTGTGAATTAATTAACTAATTAATTCACTCCACTCTCACTAGTGTATCATTTAGTTAGACTAGATACAACTAGCTCAACTAAGTTTAACTGCATTAACTGAGTTAAACTGAATAAGAACTCCATGAACTACTCTTCCAAATTTGTCATAACTTTGCCACTTCAGTTCTAACTGAGTCCTCCATGCATGAACCACCAGTAAACCATAGGAATTGCATAATTCCTTCAGCCCACTAGTTTTCCAAATCTATACACTGAAATTAAGTGCTCCAAGAGAATAAGTTTTTGTTTATTGTCGGATTATTATTAAGAGCTAATAATAATCGACACTTCTATTTTTAGATCGACGATCTGTAAATAGACTTTGCCCAATATTCTAAAAATATAATTCCATCTATTTTTCCAACTTGACCAACCATCCACAAATAGCATCCTGCAACTTTTGAAATATGATCACCATGTCTAAAAATAGTCAGTCTAAAAATATACTTGCGCCAAAAATAGCTTGCGAGCCCACTTAGTGAAGGCGACTCATTTCACTAAGCTCATCATCTTTTTTAATCTCAACACTCCCTCTCAACAAGATAGGGATTATCTTTCACCCCGATCTTGCCTCTATGGTATTTGAATTTGCTCCTGGTGAGCACCTTTGTCAGAATATCTGCATCCTGATCTTCCGTAGGAATGTACTGAAGCAACATGATCTTCTGCTAAACACAATCTCTGATATGGTGATATTGAATATCAATATGTTTAGATATATCATGAAACACAGGATTAATTGAGAGTTTAATTCAACTATGATTATCACAATGAATCACTGTAGGATCGAAATGTGAACTGAACAAACCAACCAAGATCTTCCTCATCCAGATAGCCTCACATGCAGCTTGACTTGCTACCATGTATTCTTCTTCCACTGAAGTGAGTGCCACGGATCTTTATTTCGTGCTGTACCAAGAAACTTTCATAGATCTGATACTAAAAATCCCTCTTGATGTGCTCTTTCTGTCTATTGGGCTGCCTGCCCAATTTTCATCTGTGAAGCCATGCAACTTCACCTCATCCGTCTGTCTGTACCATAAGCCATACTCAGATGTGCCCCTGAGATACCTCAGGACATGCTTGGCTACCTTCCAAAAGAGCTTGGTAGGCTTAACCATCGCTTGTGAAAGCTGGTTCACCGCATAGCATATGTCTGATCTTGTATTAACTAAATACATTAGTGAACCCACAAAATGTCAATAAACAGTGGCATCCACTATCTCTGTCAATGTAGCATCCTCTTTCCTCCAATTTCCTGGAAGAGGAGTGTTGATAGGCTTGCAGCCTTGTGTGTGAAACTTCTCCAGTATCTCCCGGGCATACTTTCCTTGAGACACAAACAGTTCACCTTCTCGCTTCCATATTTCCAATCCAAGGAAATAATGAAGGAGGCCCAAATCCTTCATCTCAAACTCCTTTGCAAGATTAGCCTTGCATGAGTGTATCAACTGCTCATCACCTATTAGTATTAAATCATCAACATAAATAAAAATGATTAAAAGCTTACCCTCCACATCAATTTGGTACAAGTTTGCATCTGCCTCACTCTTGGTGAAGCCAAGTCTAGTGAAATAGATATCGATCCGTGTGTACCAAGCATGAGGTGCTTGCTTCAGCCCATACAATGCTCTTTTGAGCCTACACACATGCGACTCGCTACTGAAGATCTCAAATCCTTCAGGCTTCTCAATGTACACCTCTTCCTTAATTATCCCATTAAGGAACACAGTCTTCTCATCCATACGATGAATGTGCCAACCCATCTGCGCTGAGAGAGCAAGGATGGTCCTTATGGAAGAATACCGTGTGACAGGTGCAAAGGTTTCTTCATAATCAATCCCCTCGATCTATGAGAAGCCCCGGGCAACAAATATTGCCTTATACTTCTCTACGCTCCCATCAACAGCTTGATTTACCTTATAGATCCATCTTTATACTGCAATTGATTTTCCCGCCGGCCTTGGAACAATCTCCCAAGAATTGTTTCTGATAATGGAGACATACTCCTCTACCATGGAATCTACCCATGTGGGCTCCTGCACTACTTCTTCAAAAGAAGATGGCTCTATCATGATACACTTTCTCATAAGAGCCATGTATCTAGCAAATCGATTAGGTGATTGTATCTGTCTGCATTGTGATGTAGGGACTCCTACATTCTATGTCGCATCAAGCTTCACTCTCTCAGCTTCTGCGGTATGCTTTCTGCCTTGTCTGATGTTTGGTTCTGCACGAGTGGACTCCTCCACTCCATGAATCTCCTCTTGTGGTTGATCCACATCTAGAGGCTCATCTTTGGGAACAAGTAGTTCCTCCTCTACATGAAATTGTAGCTCCCTCTCAAGAGACAACTGCATGGATTTCACCACATTGAATTCTATATCTCGTTGCACCACAGTCACCTGACTGTCTAGCAAATACACACGATAATTATGGGGTGTTTCTGTGTACCCCACAAATATCCTAACTTCTGCAGTCGGCTCCAGCTTCTTCCTAGTGTCCTTTGTCACATGAATGTAAACATATGAGCCAAAAATATTCAAATGAGAAATATCAGGCTTCTTACCAGTAAAAGCTTCTTCAGGTGTACTCATTCCAAGTACTCTAGGAGGACAAAATTTTTTCACATAAACCGCAGTGTTGCATACTTCCACCCACAAGTGCATCGGTAGGCCCTGGTCATGCAGCATCGCTCGTGCAACACCCGCGATTGTTCTGTTCTTCCTCTCCACAACCCCATTCTGCTGTGGGTTATGAGGTGCTATGAGTTCTCTTCGAAATCCTTCTTTTCTACAGAATTATTTGAATTCGCCCGAGATGTATTCAGCACCATTATCTCTCCATATAACTTTCACTTGCTTCCCTGACTCCTTCTCCACCAATGCTTTAAACTCACAGAACTTTGAGAATGTTTCGCTCTTCTTCTGCATGAAAAAGATCCAACATCTACGAGAATAGTCATCAACAAATATAACATAATACCTGTGGTTTCCTGTCAAAGCAACCGAGAAAGGTCCACACATGTCTGTGTGAATTCTCTCCAAGATCACCGAAGCATGGTTCTCCTTCTCATGAAAGGTGGTCTTCACAAACTTACCCATAGTACATCCCTTGCACTGATCTGACTGCACAAGAGTACCCTTGGGAATTCGAGTAGAAATCTACTGCAAAATCTTCAAAGTGCCATGGTGAAGATGGCCCAATATCCTGTGCCATAATTCGCCCTCATCCCGGCTCACCACTTCTTCTGCTTTTCCCACCATTGCAGTGCAGCCATCTACCTCCAGCTTGTAGAGATTCTTAAATCGAATCCCTATCTTCTTAGTTTGACCCATTGTTTTATGTTGAAGGAATGCTTTTCCCTCACTGAAAACAACATCATAACCTTTGTCTTCCAACATTGCAACCGAGACCAAGTTCTTCTTCAGACCTGGAACATGCATAACATCCTTTAATAAGAATGGATTAATGGACTCCCTCTCAAAGGTAATGGTCCCAATTCTCATCACACTGTATCGACCATCGTTGCCCATCTCTATATGCATTTGAAGGTCCTTCTCCTCCAAGTCACTAAACAACTCCTTTTCTCCCGTCATATGGAAAGACACACCACTATCAAGATACCACACTGATCCCATATAGCTTGAAACCAAGAATGTGGTCTAAGAGAAATCAAGTTCAAATTGCGAGGTTAAGGCCTCTCCATCTGCAACTCCATCAGCCTCCTTGTTCTTCTTCTTCTGTGGGAAGTTAGTGGTGAAATGCCCATGTTCGTGACAGTGAAAACACTTCACCTTGGACAAATCCTGCTTCTTGCCTTTAGCATCTAATTTTGAAGGAAATTTCTTCCACTTCCATTTTCTTTCTTTGGAAACCAAAGCGAAATTCTCTTCATCTTCATTTTTCAATGAAGAGCCATCCCTGGTACCCCGCCTTATCTCCTCTTGCAAAATATCCGACCAAATTTGCTCCCATCTCGGCGGTTTCTCCCGTCCATTGACAGAGCCTTCGTAGCTATGCCAACTCTTTGAAAGACAAGGAGAGCCAAGCTCGCCAAGTCTTCATCATCAACAGTAATCCCCACACTTCCCAGTTCATCCCTACAGTGGACAAACTTTGTGAGATATTTTGGAATACTATCGCCCTTCTCCATTTTTATTTTTCTGAGCTTATCTTTCAACGCCAATTTCCTCTGGTCGCTACTACATTGGAACAAATATATCAAAGCCTTCCACATTAAGAATGGAGTGGATTTCCCATGAAGGCTGGACACAATATGGTCCTTCACACCTTCCAACAGAATTCTTCTTGTCTTTTCTATCATCTTTTTCCATGCGTCAAGTAATGCAGCATCGCTAGATCCCGACTTAGGAACATCGCTATCGATGAACTCCTTCAGTCCATTATCCTCTAGCACCGCCTCCATCCTATCCTTCTAGGCTATGTAATTCGAGCTCCCATCAAGGTCATACTCCAATCGCAACTCATTGAAAGACATTTCAATATATACTCAACTTTTGCACCGAGAATTTTCTGTAGCAAATTCGAATTGTCCACCAGCACAAACTCAACAATTCTTCACAATTGCAATCTTCAAGAATTAACACTGCTCCAATACCATGTAGAAATTATATACTCTAAGAATACATACATCCATATTCCCCTAATCTCACAATATTTAACTTCTTGAAAAATACAGAATCATTCCACTGTTAATCTTTTGCGGAAAATTAATTGCAAACACATGTGAAGAATAAATAAATAAAATCGCACATAACATAGTTGTTTAACGAGAAAGCCTGAAGCTAGAAACCCCAACTATCATGTATTATGTATCATGGAGGTCACGTAACAATCTCATACAAAGCTTAGTACATCAAGCTCTCAGTACAATCAATCGACACACACTAATCAGAAGAAATCTGGAAATCCATGCAGTGATTTCTTGCCAACTGCTAGCCTGCCTCCATTGCACAAACCCTGCTGAAGAATAGCTCTGAATGAATTCAAATTACACTTGCCTTAACTGCAAAATCCTCATAGGAAACTCCAATGTGTGTGTGATTCAATCAATGCATCACTATAGTCACAACAAATAGTCCATCTTTCCCTTTCACCTCTCTCTCCACTAGGTCTCCACTGGAACTGCCATGCACTGTAGTTAACTATTGTATTGTTAAATTGATTAATGAGTTATTATTTTTCAATTAATTAACTAATTAATTCACTCCACTCTCACTAGTGTATCATTTAGTTAGACTAGATACAACTAGCTCAACTGAGTTTAACTCCATTAACTGAGTTAAACTGAATAAAAACTCCATGAACTACTATTCCAACTCTGTCATAACTTTGCCACTTCAGTCCTAACTGAGTCCTTCGTGCATGAACCGTCAGTAAACCCTAGGACTTGTGTAATTCCTTCAACCCACTAATTTTCCAAATCTGTACACTGAAATTAAGTGCTCCAAGAGAATAAGTTGTTGTTTATTGTCGGATTATTATTAAGAGCTAATAATAATCGACACTTCCATTTTTAGATCATCGTATAAATAGACTTCACCTAATACTATAAAAATAGAATTTCATCTATTTTTCCAACTTGACCAACCATCCACAAATAGCATCCTGCAACTTCTGAAATATGATCACCATGTCTAAAAATAGACAGTCTAAAAACAGACTTGCGCCAAAAATAGCCTGTGGGCCCACTTAGTCAAGGCGACTCATTTCACTAAACTCATCATATTGTTGAATCTCAACACAAATACCTTTTTTTGTTTTTGATATATGTACTCGATTCTATTTTCTAAACACCATATTTATCTTCCATTCATGCCTATGAGCTCAAAGCGTCCCAATCAAAGATGGATGAATATAGGGTCACATTTATCTGGACATACTTCCAAAGCCTTTTTGTTATTTTGGGTATATCTATTGGATTCTATTTTGTAAACACCATTTGGTTTTTTGGTTAATGATTATGGGTTGGAAACATCCCAATCAAATATGGGATGAATATAGAGTTAACTGTAGTTCCTGAACATATTGCTCACAATTTATTATATCATGCTCATGTTGGCATAAGTTTTCTCTATATATACTGCCAAAGCCCTCTGTTTTTTTTTTTGTTAAGTTATTCCTTCTTGATTCCATGGCGATCTATGTGCAAGCTCTTAATTCCTCCCACTTTTCCCCAAGCTAGAACCATCCCATCCATTGATGGGATGAATGTAGGGTTACCTTTAGTTGAGATAAGAAGGGTTAGGGCTCAAACATAATTCCATTCTTGTTTTCATCAGGGTTACATGCTTATTTTTTACAAAAAAAAAGCTAGAAGCATCCCAATAAGAGATGACATGAAAATTATTGTCAATTTTCAACGAAATTATTTTGCCTAAAAACAAAACTAGCTAGATATGATATGGAGCACTATTAAAGTGAGTTTGTTATGATTTTATTCAATATTACTTTAATAAACACTAGTTTATATATATATATGAAACAAAAATAGTGTATATTAAAGTAACATTGAATATATATAAAGAGAGGTTTAGTTGTTTATATATATGTGCAATAATATATATCTATATTTATGTTGCTAAATTTTTGTGATAAATAGAAGGAAAGATTTGATCAAAGAATGTTTTTACCACATTTAATACTTATAAGTATTTTATTCTTGATAATGTAATAATGGAGGAAACCATAACATAATCCTATAACATGATGTTAAGAGATAAATAAATCTGCATTTGTTATAAGTTTGGTCTTTTAATCTTTAAAAGATTCAAATACTATGCATTCAATATTGTTAATCTTAGTGTATATCCCAAACATTCAAAGCAATGATAAACTATATATTGTCAAATATATACATTATTTTTAGATCCGATAGTATATAGTAGATTATAATATATAGTAGATTATGTAAATCATAACATAAAACATATTAATTAATCTAATTTTAAGCTCTAATTGATAACATTTAATAGTTTTACTTTATTAGTCATAAGATCTTCTTACTTATATCTCATATATTAAAATGTTATGGCATGTTCAGACCAAGGACATATTTTATTTCAGGGTTATGGATATTTTATTATGAGTGTTCCATGAAATTTTAAACCAAGATTTAGGATTCAAGAAGTCATTTTTGTGTTATAGTCATTTTGTTTTTTTTCTTATGATAAATATGTGAAAATGTTTAAGCATCACTATTGTATTGACGGGTAATCTTTTAATCAAACCTTTATTGGAGAAGGGTTATTTGATTATCAAAATATCCCTTACAAAGGGTAAGTATTTTATTATATAGTTGTAGATATTTTATTCTGTGTTCCATGCAATTTCAAACCAAGATTTAAGATTCAAGAAGTCCTTTTTGTGTTATGTTTTAAAATAGCTAATTACTCCCGCGTGGAGAGTTATATAAATTTAGAGAGTTAATCAAGTTGATTTAAGTCGTATTTTGAGAAAATTCTAATTTAGTGTGTGATTGCATGTCAAGTTATTTTAGGCAAGTCAATAGTTGAAAATTTTTAAATACCCTTCATCGGGTTCATTGTAAGCATCAAGTTTGTCTAATCAATAGAAGAGTCATGACTCATTTTATTGTGTGTGTGAATTATTTGTGTTATTTTGTGTCTATCCTCCTCTTCCTTTCCAACAAATTGGTATTAGAGTAGATGAAGGATCACAAGATATGTTGTGCCTACAGAGCTAGTGAGTAGAGGTCCAAGTGAAGAAGGCTGACAATTTAAAAAAAAATTACGTTGCAACTTTTTCGCACTATAAAAGAATTAAAAGTGTGTAGGTGGGTGTGAAATTCGTACTTTGTTAGCACAAAAACTACGCAAATTTTGTGAAACTTCGAAGTCGTCAAACATGGCTTATTTCCGCAATTTTTCTAGCTCAGGGGTTCACAAGCCCATGAAGTGTTAAAAAGGGTGAATCCCAGTGAGCATTAATTAAATTTGACCGAAGTCAAGTAATGTGGGTTTTAAAATTAATGTTAAACGATCGTTTTAATAAGTGACAAGCCTCTGATTTCATAAATTTCCTTTTCATTATATATATTTTTTATATTAAATATTTAAAATATTTATCCAAGTTTTTTAAAGGGGTTATTTATGAAGTGCGGTGGAATATTTTTAAAGGATTTTCATATAAGGAGATTTTTATAAAGTTTCTTTCATTTAAGTTAATAAAGGAAGGTTTTGAAGCTATTTTGAAAAATGCTTTTATAAAATTTGAAGAGATTTGTTTTTTAAAAGATGGCATCATCTAGTTTCCAGCCATTGTTTCCACCATTTACATGCAAAGATTATGATGTGTGGGCCACTAATATGGAGACCATGTTGAAGGCGCATAATCTATGGAATGATGTCTAGTTTGGGTTTTCGGGACCTAAGAATGATGGAGAAGAACGAGCTCTCAGTAATGCAAAGATGGAACTGTGGAAGAAATAAAAAAATAAGAATGCACAAACGTTGAATCTTGTCCAACACGGAGTGGACCAAGCATTGTTCCAAGAAATTATGATCATGTCTTCAACAAAGACAACATGAGTGACTTTGGAAAAAAATTATAAAGCTATGGCCAAAGTCAATATTGTTAAATTGTAGAATACTAGAAGAGATTTTGAAAGTCTGTAGATGAATGAGATAAACGACATCGATTCATTTATGAATTGAGTCATGAATGTCATAAATCAGTTAAAAATTTATGGTGAAGATATCAAAGATAAAACAGTGGTTGACAATGTCCTGAGATCTTTGTCTACCAAATTTGATATCGTAGTAGCATCCATAGAAGAATCTTTAGGGGAATTTTTAGGTCTAAAATGGGCCTCCTAAGAAAAATGTACAACAAAAATAAATTTTATAAGAACCAATAGGATTCAAGATGATGGTGTTAACCATCGGGGATGATTCACCATTTTTTAAGTAAAAAGGTAAAAATATTAAAAAATAATAAAATAATAAAACTACTTTTTCAACTCGTATTTTAAAATTTTCATGTATTTCTCATTTTTAGTGTAGCAAGACCCATCAAAAATATGCAACATGGGTACTCCTTGGATGCGGAATTAAATTTTTCATCCAACAAGTACTCCCACTCGAAATGTGAGTAGAAAATTTGGGAGATAAGTTGAAAATATGAGTTGAAAAAGTAGTTTTTTCTTTTTTCCTTCTAAAATTTGAGATGTCATCAAATCTTATTTTATTATTTCCACTATTATTTTATAATTTCCGTAGGAGGCCCATTTTAAACCTCAAAATTCCCCTAATTCCAAGAATTTTGAAATATTGAAGGTTGATGAGTTAATGGGATCACTTCTATCCCATGAGGCAAGGATAGACATAAACGATGATTCCACTTTAGAAACTACTTTCAAAATCTCGGTTTCTATTTCCATAGACAGAGGTCAAGGCAAAGGTAAATTGAGAGGCTAAGGATTAGATAGAAGACATGGTGGTCATAGAGATGACAGAGAAGAGTAAGAACATGAAAGTGGAAGCTTCAAAAAAGTTAAAGTGTTGAAAAATAAAATATGAGATGTTATTGTTGCAATAAATTTGGTCATTATGCCCGTGATTGTAGGAAGAAGATAACTGATCAAGGAAACCATAGAGATAATGTAACTACAGAGAATACTAACTCCATGTTCCTATATTTTCATACCATTTATTAACCTTCAGATGATGTGTGGCTATTATACAGTGGTTGCAGTAACCACATGATAGGAAACAAGAATTTGGTTGCAAATTTTGATTAATCTATGAAGACATAGGTAAAGTTTGGGACTGAAAATACTATGGATGTAGATGGAAAATTAGTGGTCAACATTATTACCAAGCAGGGGGAGCCAAAGAAAATTTCAGAGGTATATTATGTCCCTAGTCTCAAACATAATTTGAAAAGTGTTGGTCAATTGACGCAAAAGGGATACAAAGCTATTTTCGAAGGACAAGCGTGTCTTATATATGACAAGGCCCCAAGCAAGCAACTGATATAAAATGTGTAGATGATGACGAACAAACTCTTCCCTCTAATTACGAATTGAATTAATCAATTCAGTTCATTTATAGTTTCAAATTCTAATGATTATTGGTTATGACACTTTCGGTTTGGATACTTGCACTTTTTTGGTTTAAGATTATTTCACTAGAAATAGATGGTTAGAGTGCACCTCCCATTAAAGAACCTGCTAGTACTTGTGAGCATTATATATTGAGAAAGTAACACCAAGAAATTTTTCCAAAGGAAGTTTCATACAAAGTAAATAAACCTCTTGAGCTAGTGAATACATACCTATATGGACCTATGAGGACACAGTCAATTGGTGGAAGTTGTAACTTCCTCACCTTCATTGATGAATATAGTAGAAAGACTTGGTTTTTCTTCCTGAAGGAGAAGTCTGAAACTTTTACAAAATTCAAATAATTCAAAGCATTAGCAAAGAACTAAAGTGATCAGAAGATCAAGGTATTGAGGTTAGATCATGGTGGATAATATGATTCGAAGGAATTCCATGATTACTGCAAACAACATCGAATGAGAAGACATTTTACAACCAGATAGACACGGCAGCAGAATAGTACAACTGATAGAAAGAATAGTAAAACTATGACCATGGCAAGGTGTATGTTAAAAGGAAGAAACTTGTCTAATGCGTAGTGGGCAGAAGACGTTACATGTATTTTTTATGTGATAAACATATCTCCTACAAAGAGTGTGATGAATAGAGTTCCAAAAGATGCATGCTTAGGTATGTATTACATTGTATCTCATCTCATAATGTTTTGATGTGTAGCCTATTCACATGTTCCTAAAGAGCTCTGAGTTAATTTGGATGATAAAAGTGAAAAATGCATATTTATTGGTTATAGTGAGAAGTCAAAAGATTAAAAGTTGTATAAACCTATCACCAAGAAGACCATAATCATCACATATTTTGTGTTCAAAGAAAAAGAGTCATGTAATGGGAGTCTACTATATATATATATATATATATATATATATATATATATATATAAATCGATGCACAAGTGCCACTAATGGAAGAAGATGATGTAGCAAAAAAGGAGTAGCTAGAATCACAAGAGAAGACACCTAACTGAGTCATGCCAACAAGGACTCCAAGATTTTCTGAGTAGCATGGATCTTCAAGCATATCAACAGATTGGAATTCTCCTAACAACCACTCAGGTGATGAATCAAAAAATAGTAAGAGAAATATGACAATTCTGAAATATACTTATGATGATTTGGAAGTCAGTCCAAACTTTGTATTGTTTTCATTCCAACGTTCTTTGTTCGAAGAATAAATCCAAGATGAAAATTGGGTGCAAACCATGGATGAAGAAATAGAAGCTATTGAAAATAATGATACATAGGATTTGGTTGATTTTCCAAAGGAGAAAAATATCATTGGTGTGAAATGGGTTTACAAGGAAAACTTGAATGAGAAAGGTCAAATTGACGGATTTAAAGCAAGACTTGTAGAAAAATGATTCTCGCAACAACCATGAATAGACTTTGGAGAAAATTTTCCCCCGACAGCTAGATTCGATAGTGTAAGAGTGGTTCTATCCACAGCAACTGAAAACAAGTGAAAAGTATACCCGAAGGATGTGAAATCATCCTTCTTGAACAGAATTCTAGAAGAAGAAATTTATGTGTATCAGCGTCCAGGTTATGAAGTTTAAGGTAACAAAGACAAGGTTTAGATGTTGAAGAAATCACTCTATTGTTGGGTATGTGTTATAGTATTTCCATGATTAGTCACACACACGGAGGGGGTCACAGGGGGGGTGATAACCCCCCCTTGTACATTGCGCCAGGTGTAGTGGGGGGGTCATAATGGGGGCGACAACCCCCCTATCCAAGGGTTCGCACGGGGTAGGTAGCCCCTGCTCAAAGTTAGAGGCAGCGCTGCGAGATTTTTTTTTCCCTTATTTTTCCATGGGCAGGACCGCTTATGGTTTTGTGAATGGATTTGCACATGGTTTTGGGGCATGATGGTTTTCAGCCCCTAGTATTTTGTAGATCCGGTCAAGCGAACTACGGTTCTGTTCTAATCCAAGGTTAATGGATTATGTTTTATGAATTCTTCGGCATGTATATATATGTGTTTTAACACTAAAAGGAATATAATGAAAAATCAAGCTGGTAGTCTCCATTTGGGATCTAGGGGAAAATATCTATGTATATCTGTTTTATGTTATATGCTCTCGCTATTGTTTATTTTTTGTCTTTAAGAATTCGTTTGCAGATAATTTTTGTATAGGGTTAAAACCTACATTTGGTATCAGAGTTGTTTTGGCTTCAAGGAGACGACTTTACTGCTGAGGGGTTTTTTTCTTGGGCTTGTGGCAGACCCTTTTCAGTGGGAGATTTGTCAGATTGATTCTTGCAATGAAATAAGATGGTGAGCAGTGGAAAGGTAGAGATCGATAAATTTAATGGTCAAATTTTTGAGTTGTGGAAGCTCAATATGGAGGATCTGTTGGTGGATAAAGATCAGTGGATCGTGGTAGATCTGGGTACTAAACCAATGACAATGTCAGACGAAGACTCGACAAAGTTGGATCAAAAGGCAAATAGCACAATATGGTTGTGTATCTTAGGTTCGGTATTGTCTAACGTATATAGGGAAGCCACGACGAAGGCTTTGTGGATCAAGTTAGGGACTTTATACCAATCTATGTCTTTGGTGAATAAATTATTCCTGCAGAAAAAGTTGTATAACCAGAGGATGAAGGATGGAGACTTCGTGACAGAGCATCTGAACACCTTCAGTACTATGGTAAGTTAATTTTCATTTGTTGATATTAAAATCTTAGATGAATATAAGTGCATTAGTTAGTTTTGTTCTCTACCAAATTCATGGGACAGTATGGTTATTGCAATAGGTAGCAATACAACTACCTTCAATTTTAATGAAATTTTCTCAGCCTTGCTATCAGAGGAAATGAGACGGAGAAATGTGGAGGGCTAGAATGGGGATGTCTCATCTGTTCCAGGAAGGTCCCAAGACATAAACAATAATAATTTTTTGAGTGGGAGATCTAAATCTAGAGGGAGATATAAATCTAGAGGAGATCTAAATCTCTAGGAAAACGTGTAAATGAGTGCTGGAAATGTGGAAAGGAGGGGCAGTACAAAAAGGACTGCAGATCTAAAGATCCCGAGAAACGAAAGGGATTTGATGATGCTCCTTTTGCAGAGGCAAAAACCACCTTGGATGAAAGTGGGGATGTTTATTTGGCTACTTCTTCATATACTCATGTAGATCATGAGGCATGGTTGATTGACTGAGGTGCATCCTTTCACTTCACCCCCCACAGGGAGTTGTTCTGCGAGTATGAGAAGTATGATGGTGGTGATGTCTTATTAGGAGATGATAGGAAGGCCAAAATTGTTAGAAGTGGAAAATTCAAGTTGAAGCTAGAAGGTGGAAGGTTTAGAACACTTCCTGGTGTTCTGCATATTCCTGCATTGGCTAGAAATTTGATTTTTGTAAGCAAGATGGATGATGCAGGTGTAAAAACAGTGTTCAATAAATATAAATTGAATATGGTTCAGGGAGCACTAGTATTATGCGAGGAGTTCGGATTGGAACTTTGTAAAAGCTTCACGATAGCACTGTTATTGATGGGTGCAAAAGTTCTGTGGTTCCTGAAAGTAGAGTGGAAACCCTAGCGGTCTCTAGAAAAAATCCCATGCTATGGCATCAAAGGCTTGGAAATGTTGAAGAGAAGGGCCTTTGGATACTGCATGGTAATGCTATGGTATAAGGTATGTCTAATTTCTCTCTGGATTTTGATTTTTGTGAAAATTGCGTATATGGGAAGAAGAATCAGGTGAGTTTTCCTTCTGGTGCTAAGAGGGCAAACAAGATATTAGAGCTTGTGCATAGTGATGTGTTTGGACTTGTATCAGTTCCATCATTGGATAAGTGTGTGTACTATGTTTCATTCATAGCTAACTTCTCAAGGAGTACATGGATATATTTCTTGAGGAATAAATATGAATTCTTTGACAAATTTAAAGAATTTAAGGATCTGGTGGACAACTAGAGAGAGAAGAAGATAAAGGTGTTGAGGACAGATAATGTGGGAGAGTTCTACAAGAAGGAATTTGAAGGGTTATGTAAGAATAGTTGTATAGCACAGAAGAAGACTACTCCATACACACCTTAGAAAAATAGAGTTGCAAAAAGAATGAACAAAACGTTGGTGGAAAAGGAAAGAAGCATGCTCAGTGGTACCAGGTTAGGATAGGAATTTTGGGTAGAGGCAGTTGAGACTACATGTTACCTAGTTAACAGATCACCTTCATGAGCGTTGGAGGATAAGACTCCACATGAGGTATGGACTGGTATGAAACCCTCTCTTTCACATCTAAGGGTATTTGGATGTGATGCATATATACATGCTCCAAAGGAGAAAAGGACCAAATTGGATAATAAATATGAAAGGTGCATCTTTATTGGATATAAGGATGGTTTAAAAGGTTCTAAGATTTGAAACCCAAAACAAAGAAGGTTGTGCATAATCGAGATGTGGTGTTTAGAGAGGTGAAAGATGTTGTTAAATGCGAATTAGTACCAAAGGAACCTGAGAAGATAAAGTTTGAGCTAAAGGAGGATGAATCATACTCTACAAAACAACATGATTCAGAAGAGGAAGAGCCACAAAATCCAGTTGTCAGTTCGGGAAAGAAGGCAACCAGAAAGGTATAGTCCATCTTCTTTCTATTCAAATTTATCTTTAACTGTCATTGACGACGATCCCAAAACTATCAGGGAGGCAGTGGATTCAGAGGATGGAAAACTCTGGAAGGACGCCATGGTCGATGAAATGGCTTCCTTGCACAAAAATTAGGCATGGGAACTGGTGGAGTTGTCAGCTGGAAGGAAGCCCATCAGGAGAAAATGGGTGTTTAAGAAGAAGATGAATGTAGAAGGAAAGGTGGAGAAATACAAAGCTCGGTTGGTAGAAAAAGGTTATTCCTAGGTGCCAAGAATTGATTTTGGTTATATTTTTTTGCCTATTTCTAAGGTTACTTCTATTATATTACTTTTATATGTTGTTGTTGCATTTTATTTTGATATAGAATAGATGGATGTGAAGACGACATTTCTTCACAGGGATCTAGAAGAGGATATCTACATGAAGAAACATGAAGGCTTTGCGACGATGGGTAAGAAAGAACTGATGTGATGGTTAAAAAAATATTTATATGGGTTAAAACAGTCACCAAGGATGTGGTATCAAAAAATTTGTACCTATATACAGGGACTTGGCTTCACCAGAAGCAAAAAGGATTGCTATGTGTATTTGAAATTAATTGGTGACCATGTTATTTATTTGGTCTTGTATGTGGATGATATGTTGGTGATTGGAAATGAAAAAGAAATTATCCATGATTTGAAGACCCAATTGTTCTCCAAATTCAACATGAAGGATCTTGGTGCTGCAAACTATATTTTGGGCATGGAAATTAAGAGAGATCAAGAAAACATGAAGCTTTGTTTAAACCATAAGAATTATGCCGAGACAATATTGCAGAGGTTCAATATTCAGGATAGTAAACTGGTGAAGGTTCCTATTCCTATAGGTATAAAGCTATCTGTTGACAGTGTCCCAAGAAACAAGAAGAAGAGGGAGATATGTCTCATATTCCATATAAAATTGCAGTGGGTAGTGTGATGTATGCAATGGTTTGTACTAGACCAGACATTGCACATGCAGTGGGAGTATTGAGCAGGTTTATGTCAAAACAAGGGAAGGATCATTGGAGAACAATGAAGCGGGTTTTCAGATATTTGTGTGGCACTAGTGATTATGGTTCGTGCTACCAGGGAAGACCAAGATTGGACAAAGTTTTGGAAATCCGTGGTTTTGTTGATGTAGATTGGGTTGGAGATATGGACCAAAGAATATCTACAAGTGGGCATGTTTTTAGCTTATTTGGAAGTGTAGTTAGTTGGATGAGTAAAAGACAGTCTACAATGGCTCTTTCAACTATAGAGGCAGAATACATGGCAGCCACTCATACAAGAAAGGAAGCATTTTGGTTGCAAATATTTTGTTCAAGTATGGGGTTGGTGCAGCGAGCTATAAGGATAGACTGTCATAGCCAAATTTCAATTTTCTTGGCTAAGAACCCTGCTTATCATTCAAAGACAAAGCACGTTGATATTTAATATCACTTAGTGAGAGATATGGTTGAGGATAAAAAGGTGTTGGTGGTAAAGGTGGACACTTTGAAGAATTTTGTAGATGCATTGACGAATTCTATGAGCACTCACAAGTTCTCTTAGTGTACAAAAACAATGGTTGTTGCAGGGCTGGACTAATGAATAAGCTCTCATATGGCCCCCTGTGGAAAGAAAACAACAAGTGGGAGAATGTTTGGAATGCGTTATATTATTTCCACAATTAGTCAGACATGATGGGGGGTCATAGGGGGGGGAACAACCCCCCCCCTCTACATTGTGTCGGGAGCAGCGGGGAGAGTCACAGGGGGGGAAGCATCCCCCTTGTGCAGGGGTTCGCAAGGGGCGGGTAGCCCCCTGTATGGGGTCCATGGAAGTGCACCTGGAAAAAAAAAATTCCTTATTTTTTAGTGGGCAGACCCGCCTATGGTTTTGTGCATGACTTTGCACATGGTTTTGGGGCATGATGTTTTTCGACCCCTGGTATTTTGTAGATCCGGTCAAGGGAACTACGGTTATTTTCTATCCAGGGTTAATGGATTGGGGTTTATGAATGCTTCGACATATATATATGTGTGTGTGTGTGTGTGTATGTGTGTGTCTGTGTCTGTGTGAACACTAAAAGGAATATAATGAAAAATGAAGCCGGTAGTCCCGATTTGGGATCCATGGGAAAATATCCGTGTATATTTGTTTTATGTTCTATGATATCGCTATTGTTTATTTTTTGTCTTTTAGAATTCATTTGAAGATAATTTTTGTACAAGGTTAAAACCTACATCTATGGACTCATGTAAGCGCCTAAATATTGATATAGCATAATTGACAGTTACATGATAAAGAATGGATTTTGTAGAAGAATCATTGAACCTACCTTGTACACAAAGGTACATGAGCATGGAAAAATCTTGAGTATTTTCTTATAGGTTGATGACATGATTTTTACAGGTGATATTGAGTTAGACGAACTTAAAGCACCCATAATGAAATATCTTGGTCTCATGAAATCTTTCATTGTCATAGAAGTTGAGAAATCTCAAAAAGGAATTTTTATTTTCCAAAATGAATATGCTAGACATTTGCTGAAAATATTTCGGATGGAAAACTGCAAACCTACCCCTACATCAGTGGCAATAAGTACAGAGTTAAGTAAGGATGATGAAGGATCATATGCCAATCCAACTCTATTAAAAATATTGTTTGGCAACATCATGTATCTCACAACTACAAGTCCAGATATTATGCAATGAGTGATTTTGATTTCCATATAATTTCATGAAGACTCCAAAATACACACATTGCAAAGCAGGAAAAATAATTATGAGATACATAGCAGGAATTAGAGATTGTGGCATAATGTATGCAAGTACAAAAAAAAGAGATTTGATTGGATATATAGATAGTGATTTTGTAGGAATATTGGAAGATAGGAAGAACACTTTTGGTTATGTGCTACATCTTGGTTCACATGTGATATAATGGGCATCTAATAAGTAGCCTATTATGACACCTTCGTCGGCAGAAGCAAAATATGTAGTAGCAACATTGCAAGTAGTGTGGTTAAGAAGAGTATTGGATGGACTCAAGTAGAAACAACAAGTATCAACAACAATATATTGTGACAACACCTTAATGATTTCACTATCCAGGAATATTGTGTTTCATCAAAAGAGAAAGCATATTGATACTAGATATAATTTTATTAAATAACTTGTGAAAAATGAAGAAGTTCTCCTGAATTCTTGTAAATCTAGTGATCAACTTGCTGATAAATTCACTAAGACATTAGCAAAAGATGTATTTGAGTTCCATAGAGGACACTTGGGTGTTGTAGACATAGTTGAGACATAGACCAACAGGCATGTTTAAGTTGTCATCAGTCGTCTTAATTTGGTTGTCATAATTAAGGGGGAGTATTAAATAGGTAATTACTCCTAAGTGGAGAGTTATCTAAATTTAGAGAGTCAGTTAAGTTGAGTTAAGTTGTATTTTGAGTAATGTCAAATTTAGTGTGTGATTGCATGTCAACTTATTTTAGGCTTGTCACTAGTTGAACAAATTTAAATACCCTTCACCGAGTTCACTGTAATTATCAAGTTTGTGTGATGAACTGAAGAGTTGTAGCTTAGCTTATGTTATTGTGTGTGAATTATTTGTGTTATTTTTTTCCTATCCTCCTCTATTTTCCCAACATTATCGTAATTTTGTTTATTTTTCTTATGGTAAATATGTGAAATTATTTAAACATAACTATTATATTGATAAGTAATTTTTTAATAAAACTTTTATTCGTAAAGGGTTAATTAATTATCAAAATATCTATTAGAAAGAGTAAATTTTTGGATAACAAAAAACATTAAAAAAAAAGAAATTGTGTAACAAGTAAAGAGGAATTCCAATTCCTACTCGAGACCAACCATGGCTCCATCTAGGAAAAAATAGAGTTATGCAAAGGGAAGTTGCACACAACTCTTGATTAGTGGTAGAATGAAAAGTATTTAAGGTTGGTGGCTTCTCATCCCGTATATGAATATTGATGGAATTTTATGGTCTGTTGTGCACCCTCTCGAGAATTTTAAGTTTCATGTTAAAGCTCAAAAGTAGAGATACTAATGAAACCAAATGAAAAAAACATGAAATATTGTATTCCTTTCTTATTATTAAATAGATTTTACTGTTTTTAGAATTTATTCTTTTTTAATAAAGATTTCCACATTTTTTTAAAAATATTTAAACTAACCACTGCTAAAAATATCCTTTTAAAAAATAAAAAATAATACATTTAGTTAAACATTCGCTCAAGCTAATAATACGAGGTATACATTAATTTCTAAAATTAATTAAAAGAGATTTGATAAAATCAATCCATATGTGGTACTGAAATCGGGCAACCACAAGTGAGGCCCAGTTGGATCAAAAGAGGTTGTATTGTTAAAGTAAGCCAATTACTTCTACATGAAGAGTTTGCTATATTTACAGAGTCAGTTAACTGAGCATTGAGAGCATTGAGTCAAGTAAATTTTAAGTGATAGATGAATTTAGAGAGTATGTGCATATCAAGTTATATTAGGTGATTCGGTAGTAAAAAAGGTTTAAATATCCTTCACCGGGTTCATTGTTAGTAATCTAAATCAAGTTTGTGTGATCAATAAAGAAGAGTTACAGTGCATATTGTTTGTGTGTGTTATTCATGTGTTTATCCTCTTTTCCTTTCCAACAGATTGGTATCAGAGCTAATTGAAAGATCTAAAAGAGAGTTAAGGTCATAAAGAGCAGAGTTGACAGAGAGGGCAGATTAGTAGCAATCTGTGAGTGAGAGAAGAGAAATAATTTTCTCTTGAATCAAGTTATAACACACTTTTTAGTGGTATACAAGGTGTTATAACATTGTTGGACGGCAACGCTACCATGTTAAGAGCATTAAACTTATGTGCACCGCATTCTCCAGGCTTCCTTTCATGTTTGCAGTAGCACATGTTTGTAAAAGAGTGGAAAAAAAGGCATAGAAAGAAGAGAAAGAGTAGGAAACGCATGCACCAGGCTTCCTTTCATGTTTGCAATGGCACATGTTTGTAAAAGAGTAGAAAAAAAAGCATAGAAAGAAGAGATAGAGTAGGAAGTTCTCACTGAAGAGAATAATAAAGATGTTTTTAACATTGCTCTTGAATATACAAGTACTGCAAATAGCTTGAGAGAAGAAGTTGAAGTACCGCGTTAAGAGCTACGCGCACTACATGCAAGAAGGTTTCCTTTGAGTTTTCGAGCGTTACAACTCTAAGTAATTTCCCTTACACGTCAAGAGTGTTAGCACACAGTGCTTGTCAATAACGGCTGCGTTAGTAACAAACAACCAAACTAATGTTGTTCAAGCTACGTATTTAGTGCATGAGAGTGAGTACTTATGGTATTTCTTAAAAAGGATTCGTATTAACCTTTTTAAAGGGTTTGTGTAAGATTTTTTAGATACAAAGATCTAGATCTGCAAAATAATGAACAAGCTTGCAAGAGAAGGAAGGAAGCGAGCAAGAATTGAGAAAAAAATGAAATTGATTCTCCAATATTAGTTTTTGGAATAAATACATAAAAGCAACTAAGTTAAGCTTAGTTGTACATGCAATAACTATAGATAGTTAAAGCTAACTGAAGCTAAGTGTGCTTTATCTTATGTTAATGTGTACATGTGCCACATGCAAGCAGTGAGTTAACTTAACTAAGAAAGTGCACATCACATGCAAGCAGTAAGTTAACTAAAGCTAATCTAGGTGCATGTACACCAACACAGCTAGTCTAAGTGCATGTACACCAGCACCCCCCCTTAAGCATAACTTAGGTAAGTGTGATGCAAAATGAATGAGTCCCGAAAACATGGCCATTTTAGGTACCCATATACAATGCATAAAAAGGAGGAAAGAGGGAAAACCCAGTGGGAAGAAAACCCCCCTCAAAATATAATGAACAATTAGGGAAAAGACAACTGTTAGGAAGTCGTGTCCTTCACCCCGAGACTATATCGCAGGAATCAAAACTTCTGCTCAGTGAAATTCTTAGTGAAGATATCAACAGTCTGATCAGAACTAGGACAGTACTGAAGATCGATGATCCTATCATGAATGAGTTCTCTAATGAAGTGCATGTGGATCTCGATGTGTTTGGTCCGCTGCTGCTGCACTGGATCTCTGAAAAAATTTAGTGTACTTTTATTATCGCACCATATGACAGTTGGATGATGGACACTGATCCCAAGCTCAGATAGGAAATGTTGTAGCCAAATTGCCTGAATAGTGGCATTGACTTCTCCTATGTACTCGGCCTCTGCTGATGATAAGGCAATGGTAACCTGCTTCTTGCTTGACCAACAAATTGGGCCGGATCCCAAACTAAGCACATAACCGGAGGTGGACTTGCGATCAATGGTGTCACCAACATAGTCTGAATCTGTGAACACAATGAGATTCAAAAAAAAATTGGCTGCATAATGAATCCCATAGGTGATTGTCCCCTGGACATATCGAAGGATGCACTTTGTAATGTTCCAGTGTAACTCATGTGGCTCATGCATGTATCTGGAAACTACTTCGACAGCATAGGAGAGATCAGGATGGGAGTGAGTGAGATAAAGAAGACTTCCCACAAGCTGGCGGTACAATGTGCAATCAATCAATGGTGTGTCTTTGCCATTCTCAAGCTTTATCCCTGATAAGAAAGGTGTGGCTGCTGGCTTGCAGTCACTCATGTGAAATCATGCCAAAAGATCTCTAGCATATTTTGGTTGAGAAATGGTAATCACAGAATCACTCTAATGGATCTCTAGTCCAAGGAAGAAATTTAGCAAGCCCATGTCTGTCATGGAAAACCGCTTATGCAATGTAGTTTTAATGTTAGTAATGACAGAAGCTGAACTACCTGTTATCAAAAGATCATCTACGTAGAGTACTATGATCAACAAGGAGTCAATTTTCTTCAAAAAATAAACATTGGAATCAGATTTGTAGCGTACAAAATTTTGAGATAACAAATAAGAATCCATCTTTGCATACCATGCTCTAGGTGCCTGCTTGAGGCCATAGAGAGACTTCTTTGGTTTGCATACCAGAGATGAATTGTGCATGTATCTCGGTGGCTGCTCCATGTAGATTTCCTCCTTGAGATCACCATGAAGAAAGGCATTCTTCACATCCATATGATGCACCTCCCATCCTCTTACTGCTGCAATGGAGAGAGCTAGCCGAATGGAATCCATTTTTGCCACTGGAGAAAAAGTCTCATCATAGTCAACACCATGTACTTGTTGAAAACCTTTTGCTACCAATCATGCCTTATATCGACTAACTTGGCCATTTGATGCTTTCTTGGTCCGGTAAACCCACTTGCACCTCACAAGTTTGCGATTGGAAGGTAGCGGAACCAAATCCCAAGTCTGGTTCTCAATGAGAGAGTTATATTCCTCATCCATTACGGCTTCCCATTCAGGATGCCCATTTGTTTCTGTATAATTTTGTGGATCAGATCCATGCATCATATAAGCATGCATGGGCATGGATGGCTCCATAGCTAAGAGTGCTTGCGGATCTTCCTGAAATAGAGGGACAGAGGCAGGATCATCAAGGATATCACTCATGCTGCACCATTTTTGTGTTGAAGGTGGTCGAGAGTCTTCTGAACTACATGTGGAAGTATGATCTCGATGTTCAACAAATGGTTGTCCAACAGGGGTCACAGGAAAAGACTCATCTTCAAAGAATTCTGATCTGAAGTTTCATCTTCATACTCATCAATGACTGGTGATGGAAACTTGGTAACAAGTTCATTTGCTGATGCATGCAAAATATCTTCGTCAAACTTTACACTCCTTTCAATAAAGAGCTCTTCAGTGTGGATATCAAGAAATCTGTACCCTTTGACTTCATTAGAATATCCAACAAACATGCATGCTTTGCTTTGAGGCTCCAAAGCCTTTCTCTTCTCTGTAGGAATGCGGGCCCATGCTCGAGATCCAAAAACGCGGAAATGACTAACTTCAGGTTGCATGCCAGTCCAAGACTCAAAAGGTGTTTTTCTAGTAACAAATTTATGAGGAGATCTGTTCTGGATGTATGAGGCACAATTGATAGCTTCAACCCACAATTTTGATGGAAGAGATCTTGCATGCAACATGCAATTAGCTATCTCTTTCAAAGATCAATTTTTCCTTTCAGTCATGCCATTTTGTTGTGGAGTGTAAGGAACCGTATGCTGCAACTGTATGTCTGCTTCATTAGAAAGATTCTTGATATCTTTGTTGACATATTCCATCCCATTATCTGTGCGGAGTATCTTGATGCGTTTTCCAGACTGATTTTCCGCATGCGCTTTGAAAATATTTAGATGTTGAAAAACTTTAGACTTGAGTTTCAAGAAGTAAACCCAAGTGAATCTCGTGTAATCATCTATAAATGACAACACATATCTTGCTTTGCTCATTGAAAGCACCGGAAATGGACCCATGAGATCACTGTGTACAAGTTCCAAAGGTGAAGAGGCTCTCCATGCATGCCCCTTCTCGAATTTGTCTTGTGGATGCTTTCCAAGAGAACATCCATTACAAACACCATCTGAAAATTCAATGGTCGGCAATCCTTTGACCATCCCTTGCTTACTAAGCTGTTGCATATATCTGAAATTCAAGTGCCCAAATCTCTCGTGCCAAATCCTACTTTCTTCATTTGCATGCGTAAGTAGCAAAATAGAATCTGATTGAGGAACAAAATCAGAAAATGTATACAGACAAGATTGATCATTTACCTTGCCAGATGCAATCTTCAAGTTGGTTTGCATGTCATAAATGCTCACGGAATCTGGGGTAAATTCCACTTTCCTTCCACTGCCTGTGTGTGTCATCTGATACACTAAGAGAAGATTCACAGAAAGCCTTGGAATATGCAAGACATTTTCAAAACTTCCATCTTCGAATTGCACTCTTCCTTGTCCAGTTGCTGCAACTGCAGAATTATCCCCCATGAGAATGGGAGGATCTGAGTATGCATGTAGAGAAGAAAATGATTCCTTTGAAGAAGCCATATGATGTGAAGCTCCTGAATCGATGATCCATTCTTGCGGTGCAGAATGAAGAGCAATCAAAGCATGCCCATTACCTCTTGGATCTGGTGCTTTTTCTCCAGACTTCTTCTTGGCATTCTTAGGAATGTGGTCTCCAAGATTGTGTTGCTGAAGTTTCTACGCCATAAGATCTATAGTCTTCTTCATGCATGCAGATTCAGGATGAAAACCACGGTGGCAATAATTGCACATTGATTTCCCTTTCGTTCCTTTCCTTTCCTTTGAGCCAGATGATCCATCAGGGGGTTTGGGATTTCCTCCCTTTCTTGGATCAGGATCCTTCTTCCCTTTTCCTTTCTGATGGTCTTTGGAATTTTCCTTTCCTTTTTCATGCACAGTAAGTGCATGCGCTTTGGAATTTTTAAGTGTGCCCATTTTGATGAGCTTATCTTGCTCATGCATCAAAGACTGAATAAAAGAATCTAGTGAGGGCATCTTCCAAGCTGCACCAGTTGCAGATCTAACTGTGTGGAATGCAGAGACGAATACTGCATACTCTGGACCAAGTTTTGATAAAATGGAAAGAATCAACTGATTTTCTAGCTTGGATTTGTCGATCCCGCATCCTTTCAACTGAAGCAACAAGGCTTTATACCTTGTGAAAAAATCTTGAATGTTCTCAAAATTTCTCGGATCTAATGAGTTTAACTCATTTTTCGAGAATGTGACCTTGCATTTCATCTTGTTTTCCAAACAATCCTACCAAAATTTTCCATACTTCATTTGGAGTTGAACATGATTCAACATGAAATAGAAATCCTGGAGAGACTAACACAGCTAGTCTAAGTGCATGTACACCAACAGTTTGATATCTTTAAAAGTTTTTTCATAAAGCACGTGAGCATTAAAAGGAGGTTTATTAAAAATTTGAAGTGATTTAAAAATGATTTTATCATGAATTGAGAAGGGAAAGGGCTTTATAAAGTTTTTACATGAGAGAGTTTTAAAGGAATTTTATAGAAAGTATTTTTTTATAAACATTATTATATATAATGATTTTTTATATAAAAAAAAATAATAAGGGTTGCAAAATTGGCATGGTATAAAGAATTTTTTTTAAGGGCTTTATTGAATGGAAAGAAAGTTTTAGGGCTTTGCAAAGTTTGTCTGTCCACAAATATTTTTTGGTGTTTTTGTTAAGCATGACAGGTTTTTTAGTGAAGATTGTGGCTTACGAGGGCGTATATTAAAAATCATACTTTTTTTGGGGGCGATATGGAAGATAACCTCATGGAATCATGCAAGCAGGAAAGGCAGTAGTCATGGGTAGCGAAGCATGACTGAAGAAGAAAAAGAAAAGGGATAAAAAAAGAGGCAAAGATTATTGTCATGTTTAATGAGGTTGAGGCCACAATCGAGGAACTCAGATTTATAGCAGAAAACAAAGTTTCCCTAGCTTTGAGTTTCATTCAACAAGTAATGGATGAAACAGTTATGTGTAAGGTAGAAAAATCTACAACTTCAAAGGAATCATGGAAGATCCTGGAAGCGGAATTTGGTGCAAGGTGGAGTGACATGGAACAACAAGATGTGTCACAGTTTGTTGAGTCAGACGCAGATCTTAGCGTATATGCGTAGGACTTTGAAATGACAACAGAGCTTGGAGAATCCCACTCAAAAGTGGAATATGGTCGTGAAGACTATAAAATTGAAACCATTATGCAAGGAAGCATATGGAGGAATAATATGCAATAGAGATTGCAAAGAGAAACGTTGAAGCCTATGTATGTGAGGGAGAGCAAGAGCATATCAATGCTCAAACACTCCTCTATAATATGGATGGTGCAAATGATGATGAAACCAATTATGCAAGCATGCATATGGATGATGAAGATGCAACAAAGATTGAAAAGAGAGAAGTTGAAGCCTCTATATGTAAAACCGAGCGATAGCATATCAATGCTCAAGCACTCCACTGTAATATGGATGGTGTATATGATGGTGAAACCCATTATGAAAGCATGCATGTGGATGAAGAATATGCAACAGAGATTGCAAATATAGAAGTTAAAGTCTCTGTATGTGGAACAGGGCAAGAGCATATCAATTCTCAAGAATTCCACTGTAACATGGATGGTGCGGAAGATGGTGAATCCCACTGTGATGAAACACATGTGGATGATTACTGCAAAGTTATATGTGCATTGGTGAATCTAGAAGTAGCTAATGAATTTGGTAAAGCTAAATTTTCAATGAAACTGATAATGAGCACATGCATGTTCAGATATCCTACCATAGGGTAGATGAACATTATGTTGATGATATGTGTGGTTTATTTTTTGAAACAATGATTGATTATGGTAATATGGTAAGCACCATTTTTGATAAAGTTTTGAAGGTTGAAGCTGCCTTTGTAGAAACAAGATATGAAGCAGTTGGAACTACTCATGAAGTAGTACATGATCTACTAGTAGCTAATGATCAAGAAGAGGATTAAGTGATTGAAGGGTTTTTTACAAGAATATTCACTAATAACATAACAGTCGAAGACACCATGTTTGCAGCAACAGATGTTTGTAAAACAGTGGAAAAGAAGGTAGAAGATGTTCTTACTGAAGAGCATAATAAAGATGTTCTTAACATTTCTTTTGAATATGCAGGTACTGAAAATAACATGGGAGGAGAAGTTGAAATAAAGGTTTTTAATAAGTTTGATGCAGATTTGAAGCTCATTGAAGAATGGATTCAGAAGCCATGGTTGAACGATTATTTGAAGAGAAAGGTGTATAAGACAAGATCAGATTGTTTTTCACACAAATTTAAAACAAGTCAAAGAAAAATTGCAGCGACAAACATACAACAAGAAAGTGCAACAAAGAATGAAACAATTTCAAGGATATAGAATCTTTAAGCAAAGAAAAAGAAACTGCAAAACTGTAAAAGTTTTGAGTCATTCTAAGCCTAGCTCAAACATAGACCAGCGTGCATGTTTGAGTGATAATTGAGTCAATTTCTATTCTAAGCCTATAAGGAAGACTTAAGTTATGTTTTGAGTTATATTTAGTCATATGTTGGTAATTATGGGGGAGTGTTAAAGTAAGCTAATTAATCAGGGATGAAGAGTTTGTAATATTTTGAAATTAAGTTCACTGAGCATTCAAAGCGTTGAGTCAAGTAGAGTTTAAATGATAGATGAATTTAGAAAGTATGTGCATGTCAACTTATATTAGGGGAGTCATAGTGGAAAAAGTTTAAATACCCTTCACTGTATTCATTATTAGTAATGTGAGTCAAGTTTGTGTGATCAATAAAGAGGAGCCGCAACTCGTATTGTTTATGTGTATTATTAATGTCTTTACCCTCTCTACCTTTCCAACATGCTCCATGTGAAATACAACGTAGGGGAGATTGTAAAAGGAAAACGAAAAGGAAGATGTGGAAAGGTAACCGAATTTTTTCAATGTAATACAAAAACTATTTGTACGAAAGAAGAGTTAATCAAGCTTAAATAAGAGAAACATCGAGACTATCACCCTCCATCCGTGCATGAGATTTGCTAAGGTCATATAGCTATTAGAAATAGCAAAACATCCATTAAAATAGTGTAATCAGACTATAATTGGTTAGCACCGTCGGGCTTCCACCGTCCATGAGATTTGCTAAAGATTTGCTAAGGTCATACAGCTATTACAATTTGAATAGAGCTTGAAAACTGTCATGTCGTTTGGCAGGATAGTCAGGGGTTTGGGGCATGATAATTTCTCATGTGAACGTACAAACGAACAACAACACCGGGACTTTCCGCGTGTGAACGTACGTTTTGGAGAAACGAGATGTGGTCGGTGGAACATGCTGAATTCTTTCAACGTGACGTTTAAGGCGTCGCTCAACACAGAAACCATCTGGTCAAAATGTTGAGTGAGATTATCAGAGAACTCAAGCCAAGTGAAACTTAGTCAACGCCATGCCAGTCTCGTGACTGGCATATTATAATATTTCGCTTTTGGCAGTATGGCTCTGACTGAATAGAGGAAGTATTTTTCTCTCCATCGAAGCCTCTCTGTATATAAATCCCCGCATAACATGTGCTTAGCAAAATCCAAGTGTGTCGGTATAAATCCCTCCATTTCATATGCTTAACAAAAGCTCAGTGTTTCTGGATATATATCCCTTTATTTCAAAGTGCATACCAACATTTCCAGAGTGCCCGTTCTGTATTTAATTACAATTTTGTCTTTAAATACAAAGTTGCTTCTTGAATCTTGAATATATCAGACAATGATTGTCAAATCTAGTCATGGCCTTTGCCACTTGATTCACCAGACAGCACCCTTCGCATCAACCTCCACACTCGCTGTTTTCCCGAAAACGTTTAACCGCAATTCAGCTTCTTGTAAAAATTTAGTATTCCCAACAGCAGCTGTTACAGTTGCAGCACCTCCCTTAGAGAGGCGACGCATAACCCGACACGAATCGGTTTTGCAAAGCCCCATGACAGAGTTGGATGAGCCACGTTTATGTTCAGAAAATCATCATCATCGGAATGGTGATGATCATTTACTGTTAGCAGATACGTGGAAAGAAATACAAGGATGCCATGATTGGGATGGACTATTAGATCCTATTCATCCTTTCAAGAGATTATCGAATCCACGAATGTTGTACGAGTTATCTACCGAGCCCGCGTTTTGGCCCGGACGGCAGAAATCCGTCGGAATCCGGTCAACTAAATTTGCAAAAATCAGGTAGTTGCAGTGCTTGGAATCCATTTTTGACAGTGGAAATGGATTCAGCACTATCAAAAACCCCTGGGGCACTCAAAATACTAATGTTTAACAACTAAAAACAAGTTTCTGGGCAAATCTTTGCCGGATTTTCTGAAAATCGTGGCCGGAATTTGGGTCAAAACGCGGGCTCTTTAGACTACGCTTATATATATATATATATATATGAGAGGGGAAAACTCTACTTTGTTCCTCGCATTAACGAAACTCTCGTGAAACTCGTGAATCAATGGTAATGTATTCTAATCCAAAGAAACTTTAAACCATCTTATTCTCGCTTCTATATATATATATATATATATATTAATTAAATTAAATTAATTAAATAAATAAATACAATGTAGTTGATCAAATTTTTTCTTTCTCATTATGTTTTTCTCTTATATTTAAATGTGGTTTGGCCTCTTAAAATACTCCTCAACTTTCTCTAGAAAGTTGGCCCTCCCCTAAAGATGGATTCATTTTTGTAGTGCCTAAAAAACTAAAAAACTCATCAACATGTTTTTCCATTCATTTTAAAAAAAAATCAGCCTATATGAACTCTCCATTAAACATTTATTTTTAGTTAAATGATAATTAATAGTTGACCGGTTTACCTTATTTAAACCTTATTCCATTGATTAGTGAAACCAACGTGAAATTCAGTGTAGTCGTAATGCATTCTTACCGAACTAATGTTTCTAATCAACTTATTAACATAGTCTAAAAAACCCACAGTATAACTGATGATTTGGCAGAAATTTTTGGAAACCAGGGTTACGGGTGTCAAATTTCAAGATTTTGGGTGCCCCACTGGTTTTTGATGGTGCTGAATCCATTTCCAGAACCAAAAGAACATTCAAACACACCAACTACATGATGTTTTTTTTTTTTTTTTTTAGGGGATTCAAGAAAAAAAACTTGGTCCCTGCTATGTTGTTGCGTTGGTAGGCTTTGGTAGACAACTCCTTAATGTAGCGTAATATATTAAAAAGTTACAACTAGCAATTTCCCCTAAAGGTGCATACACCGAAGGAATACAAGATTTGGAAAGATTTTATGGTCACAAATAGAGCCCACTCATAAGGCCTCCATAAATTTTTATTTACGGTCAAATATGTTTACAAAAACATCATTTACCATCTAATATTTTAAATATTTAGAAGTTCAAATTTTAGCAATCAGTGTGACCAACATTTAAAAACTTTGATTCAATTCAAAGATGCTTAAAATGTGACCTGAAAATTTGACCAAGGATCCATGACAATGATGAAGTTGAGAATTTAACCAATATGAACAACATCCATGTCAGAGTTACGTCATGGATTTTGGGACCAATTTCATTGTTCCTTAAAGTATTCCCCATCAGGCCACGTGGTCATCATCTGCATTACATACTACTGGAAATGAGTGTATCAAACATCTTTGAATTATTTCCCATCGGGCCACTTGGTCGTCATCTACATTACAAAAAGTTCACCAACTGATGCTTATGTTGTAGCAAGGTGTTGCTATTGTAGTGAGCATATTAATGTATAGAATTCCCATAGGCAACTTTTCAATGACAAATCTTTGGCAAGATTTGTGATCTATGGATGTGGCAGCAAAATATGGAGGATGTGTGACTTGTTTTGGGCACCTGGATGTAAAATCTACTTCCCAACTACCAACTTGTCAACTGTGGACACATTCACATCCTATTTCATATTCAACATAAATTTTGTGGTGAAAAATAAAAATTTAAGGTTCAATGTATCATGGTATAAGACATCTCAAACTACACAGCCAGTTGTGGCAGGTCCATTAGAATAAGAGCTATGGTGGATCTTTTGAACATAAGAAACTCTTCTATTTGTGTTAGAAGTTTCTAGCAGTAATCAAACATGCTGAGATTTACCGAACTTTTGTACCCAATTTCATAGGGTTACTATTCTTAAAGGCTTATGTGCCTCCATAACTATATAATTTTCTAGAAAAAGTTGAATATGTGATTAATAGATATTACCGTCAATTGGGCAGGTTCAGTTTTCACTCAAACAATTAGATATTGATTTTCTAGAACACCCATCAGTGCTTATGTTTTCAATTGTAAATACAAATGGATGTAGAAGTGAAAAACTTCGACTCTCTAAGGGCATTGCCTAGAGCAGAGAAACCATCCAATATCTGGAAGAAAAGAGTGCACAAAGTTGATGAAGAGGTTAGCATGAATTGAAATGTGAAAGAATCTTAGGAGATTTTTTAGTTGAGGTTCCTAAAGAGGAGAAGCTTGCCATAATTTCTTCTTGCAAGTGGGATTGTTTGGTTATTCTTGATGCTTCTAGTCCTATTGAACATTGCCTGGTATTTTGAATCCATCATCCATCCTAATTCAGGTATTCACATATGTTTTCTTCTTTCATTTTATTTGTAAAGCTCTAAATCATGATAGAGTTGAAGGTTTTCTAGGTTGAAGCTGTAAATCCAAATTTAAGGTTGACTACATCATGGTATAGAACATCTCAAACTGCACAATCATTTGTGCCAGGTCCATTGAAATAATAGCTATAGGGGTATCTTTTGAACATAATAAAACCTCTTATGAATGTTGGAGTTGGAAAGGTTAAATAGGGAAAGGAACTCCATTATTAGTTCATATGGTGGAAGGCGTTCTGGTGAGCCTGGGCTTGGAGGAGATTCAAATACTCAAGATATTCTTGTTGAGATGGTGAATCTGGAAATATCCATAGTTCAAATGATAGATATTATAGATGAAAGTTCTCTAAATATACAAAAATTTGGGCCGCAAAAAAGCTGGAATATTCTCAACATGTTGATCTAACTTTGAAAATATTGGATGCATATGGGAGCCAGGTCCTTAGCCATCTAGATTTAAATGGAAACACATGTATGCATAAATTAAATATTGCAACTTCAGAACTTTAGGCATAGTCTCATAGTTTTGAGAAGCTTCATCTTCTTGCAACATATTCAAGAAACGATGGATTGTTCAAAAATATGTACAAAGCACAGCTAGTACTTGCATATAGATCGAATATTTCAATAGCTTTGAGAGAAGATAAAACATTGGTCTCATCTTCAATCATTCCTCAAGACTTTAGAAGCTACAAGCAATCATCCTTGCAAGTGTCTTACTAGTTTCAATCCCGATTTCGGTCACCAAAATTTGGTTTTTGAAATTTCAGTCCTAATTTTGATCTAAGGAACATGATTCACTAGTCTATCCGACTCTTTAGGAAAACGATTTGAGGAACCTCACTCACTTTTTCCAACTCTTTGGGAAACAATGAGCTTCACCCTTTCATTTCCTCCCTCACTATTAATTATATTTTTCAACGGTGTACTGGACATGACATACCCTATATGATGGTTATTGCACACCCTATAAGTGTTCTCGTTTAGGGCATCAGTCTGCACTAACTAATGATTGGGAGGAGAATTCAGAAAGAACGCGTGATATATGATGAGGTTTTTTTTCCCATGAAATTTGTTGTGCAATCTGAATCTCGAATTGAGGTCTTCAATACCATACGTAGGCATAAATAAACCCTTCTAGACCTGAACATCCCAAAATTGAACTTCATCTGAGTCGTTACCCTTTTGGATGAAGATCTAATATTTTCACTACTGTGTATTATTGTGGGTTATAAAACCAAAAGATAATTAACAAACACGTATCACGTCTAAACCCTGGAATTTTTTTCTTCGTACCGATTTAAATCTAATTTTTCTTCTTCTAGTGATTTCGATTCAAGTAGTCGTGTCGATCATGACATATTTCTCCGTCTGTATGGGAATCAACTTTGGTCTCAGTTAAGACCCGCCTCCTTTCACACACACACTCACCATGTTCACCATACAAATTGAAGTCCTCGTCCCGAGAAGCAAAGTCGAGAGTTCATCTTTCCTTACTTCTCATTATCATCATCTTTATATCTAATTCACAATCAAATTTCATTATAATAAAGGTTTTAATAGAAAAATAAGACCATAGAGGGATCTAAATGAGGTTTTCAACCGAAGTGGCACAACATAAAGTTTTACAAGGAAAATATATGTGGATATACATATTTAATTTTCTTCCTTTCACGGTGGTGAAAGAGGTTGAATGATATGTTTAGTGAAGTGATCAAGATTCAGAGTGAGAAGCCTCTGAATGTTAATATTGGTGGGAAAGAATAGAAAATAGCAGATTAAGTGGATCTGGGTGGCCTTTATTAGCTTTCACTTACCAGAAGATGAAAAGGAGAGGGATATGGATGTGCAGAGGAGTTTGTTGTCTTATTCTGGAAAGAGGGCCACATTATCTCTACCTTTCAAACCACTCTTCATCTCGCACACAGAGGCCTTGCAGTCACCTTCTTCACAACTCATCTCAATGCAATAACTCTCAGTCTCAGACTTTCCCATGCATAGTTTCCTCTTCTCTTGCCCCTTCCATCACTTTTCGTTCGCACCCTTTAATGACCTACCGCCATATCAAGAAACTCACCACAACCTACACCCAAAAAAAATTGAAAACATCTATTTCACACCAAAATAGTTGCAACCTCAATTTGAAGGCATCTTGTAGAGTCTAGCGGTAGTGATTAGTGAGAGTTCATCAGATGGGTGCAAGAATCCTCCATGAAGACAAGAGGTGTAGGAAATCAAGTAGGTTGGATGTTCAGTTCGATGTTTGACCTCGCTCACCTATATGAACACGGAAAAAATCACCACATGTGAACACAACTTGAATTTTCCACATGTCTTATTTTAACCGGTCAGAAGGATGATTGGTTGGGGTGAACAATGTCTGCTCACCCCAACCCCGTAAAGAAAACACCATTAGTGTAAATATCAAGGACATTAAAGGATAATTAAAATATTAAAAAAATACAAATACCAATCAAAATATTTTAAATTTTAAAATAGGTACATGTAAATTTTTTGGACGGAAAAGAAGAGAACTACTTTTTTTAATTGTATTTTTAGCTTATGTCCTTATACGCTTACTAAAATTTTAGATGTAGACAATCATTGGAAGCAGAATTAAATTCAACATCCAATGAGTACCCATTATGCGTAATTTTTAGAAGACCCACATTGATAAAAATTGCAGATACATTAAAAAACATGTTAAACACATTTTTTTAATGTATCTACAATTTTTATCAACATGGGTCTTCTTGAAAGTATGCATAATGGGTACTTGTTGGATGTGGACTTTAATTCCGCATCCAAAGAGTGTCTACACACGAAATTAGAGTAAACCTTTAAGGATAAAATCCAAAAATAAAATTTAAAAAGGTAGTTTTCTTCTTTTCCCTCAAAAATTCATAACTCTTATTTTATTATTTTAACTATTGTTTCGCTAATTTTCCATAAGAGGCTATTTTTAAGCTAAAATTTCCTCTAATGATTTTTTTCTAGACATACTACCAAAATGTAGAAATTATATACACTAAGCATGCATACATCCAGATTCCCCTGATCTCACAATATTTAACTTCTTGCAAAATACATAATCATTCCACTATTAATATTTTGCAGAAACTAATTGCAAACACATGTGAAGCATAAATAAAAACAATCACACATAACACAGTTGTTTAACGGGAAATCCTGAAGCTGAAAACCCCAACTATCATATATTATGTGTCATGGAGATCATGTAACAATCTCATACAAAGCTTAGTACATCAAGCTATCAATACAATCAATTGTCATACACTAATTAGAAGAAATCTGGAAATCCATGCACCAATTTCTTGCCACCTGCTAGCCTACCTCCACTGCGCAATCTCTGCTGAAGAATAGCTCTGAATGAATTCGAATTACACTTGCCTTGACTGTGCAATCCTCATTGGAAACTCCAGTGTGTGTGTAATGCAATCAATGCATCATTAGTAGTCACAACGGATAGTCCATCTTGCCCTTTCACCTATCTCTCCACTGGGTCTCCACTGGAACTGCCATGCACTGTAGTTAACTGTTGTATTGTTCAGTTGATTAATGAGTTATTTTTTGTGAATTAATTAACTAATTAATTCACTCCACTCTCACTAGTGTATCATTCAGTTAGACTAGATACAACTAGCTCAACTAAGTTTAACTGCATTAACTGAGTTAAACTGAATAAGAACTCCATGAACTAATCTTCCGAATTTTTCATAACTTTGCCACTTCAGTTCTAACTAAATCCTCCATGCAAGAACCACCAGTAAACCATAGGAATTGCATAATTCCTTCAGCCCACTGATTTTCCAAATCTGTACACTGAAATTAAGTGCTCCAAGAGAACAAGTTGTTGTTTATTGTCGGATTATTATTAAGAGCTTGGATTATTATTAAGAGCTAATAATAATCGACACTTCTAATTTTAGATCGATGATCTGTAAATAGAATTTGCCCAATATTCTAAAAATAGAATTTCATCTATTTTTCCAACTTGACCAACCATCCACAAATAGCATACTGCAACTTCTGAAATATGATCACCATGTCTAAAAACAGACATAGTCTAAAAATAGACTTGTGCCAAAAATAGCCCGCGGGCCCACTTAGTGAAGGCGACTCATTTCACTAAGCTCATCATCTTGTTGAATCTCAACACTCCCTCTCAACAAGATAGGGATTATCTTTCACCCCGATCTTGCCTATATGGTATTTTAATTTGCTCCTAGTGAGCACCTTCGTCAGAATATCTGCATCCTGATCTTCCATAGGAATGTACTGAAGCAACATGATCTTCCACTGAACACAATCTCTGATATGATGATATTTAATATCAATATGTTTATATCTATCATGAAACACAAGATTAATCGAGAGTTTAATTAACCTATGATTATCACAATGAATCATTGTAGGATCTAAATGTGAACCGAACAAACCAACCAGGATCTTCCTCATCTAGATAGCCTCACATGCAGCTTGAATTGCTGCCATGTATTCTGCTTCCGTTGAACTGAGTGCCACGGATCTTTATTTCCTGCTGTACCAAGAAACTGTCGTAGATCCAATACTAAAAATCCCTCCTGATGTGCTCTTTCTGTCTATTGGGTTGCCTGCCCAATTTGCATCTGTGAAGCCATGCAAATTCACCTCATCCGTCTGTCTGTACCATAAGCCATACTCATATGTGCCCCTGAGATACCTCAGGACATGCTTGCCTACCTTCCAAAAGAGCTTGGTAGGCTTAACCATTGCTTGTGAAAGCTGGTTCACCGCATAGCATATGTCCGGTCTTGTATTAACTAAATACATGAGCGAACCCACCAAATGTCAATAGACAGTGGCATCCACTATCTCTGTCAATGTAGCATCCTCTTTCCTCCAATTTCCTGGAAGAGGAGTGTCGATAATATTGCAGCCTTGTGTGTGAAACTTCTCCAGTATCTCCCGGGCATACTTTCCTTGAGACACAAACAGTTCACCTTCTCGCTTCCATATTTCCAATCCAAGGAAATAATGAAGGAGGCCCAAATCCTTCATCTCAAACTCCTTTGCAAGATCTGCCTTGCATGAGTGTATCAACTGCTCATCACCCATTAGTATTAAATCATCAACATAAATAACAATGATTAAAAGTTTACTCTCGACATCAATTTGGTATAGGTTTGCATCCGCCTCACTCTTGGTGAAGCCAAGTCCAGTCAAATAGTTATCGATCCGTGTGTACCAAGCATGAGGTACTTGCTTCAGCCCATATAGTGCTCTTTTGAGCCTGCACATATGTGACTCGCTACTGAAGATCTCAAATCCTTCAGGCTTCTCAATGTACACCTCTTCCTCAATTATCCCATTAAGGAACACAGTCTTCACATCCATATGATGAATGTGCCAACCCATCTGCGCTGAGAGAGCAAGGATGGTCCTTATGGAATAATACCGTGTGACAGGTGCAAAGGTTTCTTCATAATCAATCCCCTCGATCTGTGAGAAGCCTCGGGCAACAAATCTTGCCTTATACTTCTCTACGCTCCCATCAACAACTTGATTTACCTTGTAGATCCATCTTGATCCTGTAATTGATTTTCCCGCCGGCCTTGGAACAATCTCCCAAGCATTGTTTCTGACAATGGATTCATACTCCTCTACCATGGCATCTACCCATGTGGGCTCCTGCACTTCTTCTTCAAAAGAAGATGGCTCTGTCATGATACACTTGCTCATAAGAGCCATGTATCCAGTAAATTGGTCAGGTGACTGTATCTGTCTACGTTGTGATGTAGGGACTCCTACATTCTGTGTCGCATCAAGCTTCAGTCTCTCATCTTCTGTGGTATGCTTTCTGCCTTGTCTGATGTTTGGTTCTACACGAGTGGACTCGTCCACTCCATGAATATCCCCCTGTGGCTGATCCACATCTAGAGGCTCATCTTTGGGAACAAGTAGTTCCTCCTCTGCATGAAATTGTAGCTCCCTCTCAAGCGACAACTTCATGGCTTTCACCTCATTGAATTTTATATCTCGTCGCACCACAGTCATCTGACTGTCTAGCAAATACACACGATAATTATGGGGTGCTTCTGTGTACCCCACAAATATCCTAACTTCTGCAGTCGGCTCCAACTTCTTCCTAGTGTCCTTTGTCACATGAATGTAAACACATGAGCCAAAAATATTCAAATGAGAAATATCAGGCTTCTTACCAGTAAAAGCTTCTTCAGGTGTACTCATGCCAAGTACTCTAGGAGGACAAAAAATTTTCACATAAACCACAGTGTTGCATACTTCCACCCACAAGTGCATCGGTAGGCCCTGGTCATGCAGCATCGCTCGTGCAACACCCGCGATTGTTCTGTTCTTCCTCTCCACAACCCCATTCTGCTGTGGGTTATGAGGTGCTATGACTTCTCTTCGAAATCCTTCTTTTCTACAGAATTATTTGAATTCACCCGAGATGTATTCAGCACCATTATCTCTCCATATAACTTTCACTTGCTTCCCTGACTCCTTCTCCACCAATGCTTTAAACTCACAGAACTTTGAGAATGTTTCGCTCTTCTTCTACATGAAAAAGATCCAACATCTACGAGAATAGTCATCAACAAATATAACATAATACCTGTGGTTTCCTGTCGAAGCAACCGAGAAAGGTCCACACATGTCTGTGTGAATTCTCTCCAAGATCACCGAAGCATGGTTCTCCTTCTCATGAAAGGTGGTCTTCACAAACTTACCCATAGTACATCCCTTGCACTGATCTGACTGCACAAGAGTACCCTTGGGAATTCGAGTAGAAATCTACTGCAAAATCTTCAAAGTGCCATGGTGAAGATGGCCCAATATCCTGTGCCATAATTCGCCCTCATCCCGGCTCACCACTTCTTCTGCTTTTCCCACCATTGCAGTGCAGCCATCTACCTCCAGCTTGTAGATATTCTTAAATCGAATCCCTATCTTCTTAGTTTGACCCATTGTTTTATGTCGAAGGAAGGCTTTTCCCTCACAGAAAACAACATCATAACCTTTGTCTTCCAACATTGCGACCGAGACCAAGTTCTTTTTCAGACCTGGAACATGCATAACATCCTTTAATAAGAATGGATTACTGGACTCCCTCTCAAAGGTAATGGTCCCAATTCCCGTCGCATTGTATCGACCATCGTCGCCCATCTCTATATGCATTTGAAGGTCCTTCTCCTCCAAGTCACTAAACAACTCCTTGTCTCCCGTCATATGGAAAGGCACACCACTATCAAGATACCACACTGATCCCATATAGCTTGAAACCAAGAATGTGGTCAAAGAGAAATCAAGTTAAAATTGCAAGGTTAAGGCCTCTCCAGCCGCAGATCTAGTAGCCTCCTTGTTCTTCTTCTTCTGTGGGAAGTTAGTGGTGAAATGCCCATGTTCGTGACAGTGAAAACACTTCACCTTGGACAAATCTTGCTTCTTGCCTTTAGCATCTGATTTTGAAGGAAATTTCTTCCACTTCCATTTTCTTGCTTTGGCAGCCAAAGCGCAATTCTCTTCATCTTCATTTTTCAATGAAGAGCCATCCCTAGTACCCTTCCTTATCTCCTCCTGCAAAATATCCAACCAAAGTCGCTCCCATCCCGGCGGTTTCTCCCGTCCATTGACAAAGCCTTCGTAGCTATGCCAACTCTTCAAAAAGACAAGGAGAGCCAAGCTCACCAAGTCTTCATCATCAATAGTAATCCCCACACTTCCTAGTTCATCCCTACAATGGACAAAATTTGTGAGATATTTTGAAATACCATCACCCTTCTCCATTTTTATTTTTCTGAGCTTGTCTTTCAGTGCCAATTTCCTCTGGTCGTTGCTACATTGAAACAAATATATCAAAGCCTTCCACATTAAGAATGGAGTGGATTTCCCATGAAGGCTGGACACAATATGGTCCTTCACACCTTCCAACAGAATTCTTCTTGTCTTTTCTATCATCTTTTTCCATGCGTCAAGTAATGCAGCATCGCTAGATCCCGACTTAGGAACATCGCTATCGATGAACTCCTTCAGTCCATTATCCTCTAGCACCGCCTCCATCCTATCCTTCTAGGCTATGTAATTCGAGCTCCCATCAAGGTCATACTCCAATCGCAACTCATTGAAAGACATTTCAATATATACTCAACTTTTGCACCGAGAATTTTCTGTAGCAAATTCGAATTGTCCACCAGCACAAACTCAACAATTCTTCACAATTGCAATCTTCAAGAATTAACACTGCTCCAATACCATGTAGAAATTATATACTCTAAGAATACATACATCCATATTCCCCTAATCTCACAATATTTAACTTCTTGAAAAATACAGAATCATTCCACTGTTAATCTTTTGCGGAAAATTAATTGCAAACACATGTGAAGAATAAATAAATAAAATCGCACATAACATAGTTGTTTAACGAGAAAGCCTGAAGCTAGAAACCCCAACTATCATGTATTATGTATCATGGAGGTCACGTAACAATCTCATACAAAGCTTAGTACATCAAGCTCTCAGTACAATCAATCGACACACACTAATCAGAAGAAATCTGGAAATCCATGCAGTGATTTCTTGCCAACTGCTAGCCTGCCTCCATTGCACAAACCCTGCTGAAGAATAGCTCTGAATGAATTCAAATTACACTTGCCTTAACTGCAAAATCCTCATAGGAAACTCCAATGTGTGTGTGATTCAATCAATGCATCACTATAGTCACAACAAATAGTCCATCTTTCCCTTTCACCTCTCTCTCCACTAGGTCTCCACTGGAACTGCCATGCACTGTAGTTAACTATTGTATTGTTAAATTGATTAATGAGTTATTATTTTTCAATTAATTAACTAATTAATTCACTCCACTCTCACTAGTGTATCATTTAGTTAGACTAGATACAACTAGCTCAACTGAGTTTAACTCCATTAACTGAGTTAAACTGAATAAAAACTCCATGAACTACTATTCCAACTCTGTCATAACTTTGCCACTTCAGTCCTAACTGAGTCCTTCGTGCATGAACCGTCAGTAAACCCTAGGACTTGTGTAATTCCTTCAACCCACTAATTTTCCAAATCTGTACACTGAAATTAAGTGCTCCAAGAGAATAAGTTGTTGTTTATTGTCGGATTATTATTAAGAGCTAATAATAATCGACACTTCCATTTTTAGATCATCGTATAAATAGACTTCACCTAATACTATAAAAATAGAATTTCATCTATTTTTCCAACTTGACCAACCATCCACAAATAGCATCCTGCAACTTCTGAAATATGATCACCATGTCTAAAAATAGACAGTCTAAAAACAGACTTGCGCCAAAAATAGCCTGTGGGCCCACTTAGTCAAGGCGACTCATTTCACTAAACTCATCATATTGTTGAATCTCAACACAAATACCTTTTTTTGTTTTTGATATATGTACTCGATTCTATTTTCTAAACACCATATTTATCTTCCATTCATGCCTATGAGCTCAAAGCGTCCCAATCAAAGATGGATGAATATAGGGTCACATTTATCTGGACATACTTCCAAAGCCTTTTTGTTATTTTGGGTATATCTATTGGATTCTATTTTGTAAACACCATTTGGTTTTTTGGTTAATGATTATGGGTTGGAAACATCCCAATCAAATATGGGATGAATATAGAGTTAACTGTAGTTCCTGAACATATTGCTCACAATTTATTATATCATGCTCATGTTGGCATAAGTTTTCTCTATATATACTGCCAAAGCCCTCTGTTTTTTTTTTTGTTAAGTTATTCCTTCTTGATTCCATGGCGATCTATGTGCAAGCTCTTAATTCCTCCCACTTTTCCCCAAGCTAGAACCATCCCATCCATTGATGGGATGAATGTAGGGTTACCTTTAGTTGAGATAAGAAGGGTTAGGGCTCAAACATAATTCCATTCTTGTTTTCATCAGGGTTACATGCTTATTTTTTACAAAAAAAAAGCTAGAAGCATCCCAATAAGAGATGACATGAAAATTATTGTCAATTTTCAACGAAATTATTTTGCCTAAAAACAAAACTAGCTAGATATGATATGGAGCACTATTAAAGTGAGTTTGTTATGATTTTATTCAATATTACTTTAATAAACACTAGTTTATATATATATATGAAACAAAAATAGTGTATATTAAAGTAACATTGAATATATATAAAGAGAGGTTTAGTTGTTTATATATATGTGCAATAATATATATCTATATTTATGTTGCTAAATTTTTGTGATAAATAGAAGGAAAGATTTGATCAAAGAATGTTTTTACCACATTTAATACTTATAAGTATTTTATTCTTGATAATGTAATAATGGAGGAAACCATAACATAATCCTATAACATGATGTTAAGAGATAAATAAATCTGCATTTGTTATAAGTTTGGTCTTTTAATCTTTAAAAGATTCAAATACTATGCATTCAATATTGTTAATCTTAGTGTATATCCCAAACATTCAAAGCAATGATAAACTATATATTGTCAAATATATACATTATTTTTAGATCCGATAGTATATAGTAGATTATAATATATAGTAGATTATGTAAATCATAACATAAAACATATTAATTAATCTAATTTTAAGCTCTAATTGATAACATTTAATAGTTTTACTTTATTAGTCATAAGATCTTCTTACTTATATCTCATATATTAAAATGTTATGGCATGTTCAGACCAAGGACATATTTTATTTCAGGGTTATGGATATTTTATTATGAGTGTTCCATGAAATTTTAAACCAAGATTTAGGATTCAAGAAGTCATTTTTGTGTTATAGTCATTTTGTTTTTTTTCTTATGATAAATATGTGAAAATGTTTAAGCATCACTATTGTATTGACGGGTAATCTTTTAATCAAACCTTTATTGGAGAAGGGTTATTTGATTATCAAAATATCCCTTACAAAGGGTAAGTATTTTATTATATAGTTGTAGATATTTTATTCTGTGTTCCATGCAATTTCAAACCAAGATTTAAGATTCAAGAAGTCCTTTTTGTGTTATGTTTTAAAATAGCTAATTACTCCCGCGTGGAGAGTTATATAAATTTAGAGAGTTAATCAAGTTGATTTAAGTCGTATTTTGAGAAAATTCTAATTTAGTGTGTGATTGCATGTCAAGTTATTTTAGGCAAGTCAATAGTTGAAAATTTTTAAATACCCTTCATCGGGTTCATTGTAAGCATCAAGTTTGTCTAATCAATAGAAGAGTCATGACTCATTTTATTGTGTGTGTGAATTATTTGTGTTATTTTGTGTCTATCCTCCTCTTCCTTTCCAACAAATTGGTATTAGAGTAGATGAAGGATCACAAGATATGTTGTGCCTACAGAGCTAGTGAGTAGAGGTCCAAGTGAAGAAGGCTGACAATTTAAAAAAAAATTACGTTGCAACTTTTTCGCACTATAAAAGAATTAAAAGTGTGTAGGTGGGTGTGAAATTCGTACTTTGTTAGCACAAAAACTACGCAAATTTTGTGAAACTTCGAAGTCGTCAAACATGGCTTATTTCCGCAATTTTTCTAGCTCAGGGGTTCACAAGCCCATGAAGTGTTAAAAAGGGTGAATCCCAGTGAGCATTAATTAAATTTGACCGAAGTCAAGTAATGTGGGTTTTAAAATTAATGTTAAACGATCGTTTTAATAAGTGACAAGCCTCTGATTTCATAAATTTCCTTTTCATTATATATATTTTTTATATTAAATATTTAAAATATTTATCCAAGTTTTTTAAAGGGGTTATTTATGAAGTGCGGTGGAATATTTTTAAAGGATTTTCATATAAGGAGATTTTTATAAAGTTTCTTTCATTTAAGTTAATAAAGGAAGGTTTTGAAGCTATTTTGAAAAATGCTTTTATAAAATTTGAAGAGATTTGTTTTTTAAAAGATGGCATCATCTAGTTTCCAGCCATTGTTTCCACCATTTACATGCAAAGATTATGATGTGTGGGCCACTAATATGGAGACCATGTTGAAGGCGCATAATCTATGGAATGATGTCTAGTTTGGGTTTTCGGGACCTAAGAATGATGGAGAAGAACGAGCTCTCAGTAATGCAAAGATGGAACTGTGGAAGAAATAAAAAAATAAGAATGCACAAACGTTGAATCTTGTCCAACACGGAGTGGACCAAGCATTGTTCCAAGAAATTATGATCATGTCTTCAACAAAGACAACATGAGTGACTTTGGAAAAAAATTATAAAGCTATGGCCAAAGTCAATATTGTTAAATTGTAGAATACTAGAAGAGATTTTGAAAGTCTGTAGATGAATGAGATAAACGACATCGATTCATTTATGAATTGAGTCATGAATGTCATAAATCAGTTAAAAATTTATGGTGAAGATATCAAAGATAAAACAGTGGTTGACAATGTCCTGAGATCTTTGTCTACCAAATTTGATATCGTAGTAGCATCCATAGAAGAATCTTTAGGGGAATTTTTAGGTCTAAAATGGGCCTCCTAAGAAAAATGTACAACAAAAATAAATTTTATAAGAACCAATAGGATTCAAGATGATGGTGTTAACCATCGGGGATGATTCACCATTTTTTAAGTAAAAAGGTAAAAATATTAAAAAATAATAAAATAATAAAACTACTTTTTCAACTCGTATTTTAAAATTTTCATGTATTTCTCATTTTTAGTGTAGCAAGACCCATCAAAAATATGCAACATGGGTACTCCTTGGATGCGGAATTAAATTTTTCATCCAACAAGTACTCCCACTCGAAATGTGAGTAGAAAATTTGGGAGATAAGTTGAAAATATGAGTTGAAAAAGTAGTTTTTTCTTTTTTCCTTCTAAAATTTGAGATGTCATCAAATCTTATTTTATTATTTCCACTATTATTTTATAATTTCCGTAGGAGGCCCATTTTAAACCTCAAAATTCCCCTAATTCCAAGAATTTTGAAATATTGAAGGTTGATGAGTTAATGGGATCACTTCTATCCCATGAGGCAAGGATAGACATAAACGATGATTCCACTTTAGAAACTACTTTCAAAATCTCGGTTTCTATTTCCATAGACAGAGGTCAAGGCAAAGGTAAATTGAGAGGCTAAGGATTAGATAGAAGACATGGTGGTCATAGAGATGACAGAGAAGAGTAAGAACATGAAAGTGGAAGCTTCAAAAAAGTTAAAGTGTTGAAAAATAAAATATGAGATGTTATTGTTGCAATAAATTTGGTCATTATGCCCGTGATTGTAGGAAGAAGATAACTGATCAAGGAAACCATAGAGATAATGTAACTACAGAGAATACTAACTCCATGTTCCTATATTTTCATACCATTTATTAACCTTCAGATGATGTGTGGCTATTATACAGTGGTTGCAGTAACCACATGATAGGAAACAAGAATTTGGTTGCAAATTTTGATTAATCTATGAAGACATAGGTAAAGTTTGGGACTGAAAATACTATGGATGTAGATGGAAAATTAGTGGTCAACATTATTACCAAGCAGGGGGAGCCAAAGAAAATTTCAGAGGTATATTATGTCCCTAGTCTCAAACATAATTTGAAAAGTGTTGGTCAATTGACGCAAAAGGGATACAAAGCTATTTTCGAAGGACAAGCGTGTCTTATATATGACAAGGCCCCAAGCAAGCAACTGATATAAAATGTGTAGATGATGACGAACAAACTCTTCCCTCTAATTACGAATTGAATTAATCAATTCAGTTCATTTATAGTTTCAAATTCTAATGATTATTGGTTATGACACTTTCGGTTTGGATACTTGCACTTTTTTGGTTTAAGATTATTTCACTAGAAATAGATGGTTAGAGTGCACCTCCCATTAAAGAACCTGCTAGTACTTGTGAGCATTATATATTGAGAAAGTAACACCAAGAAATTTTTCCAAAGGAAGTTTCATACAAAGTAAATAAACCTCTTGAGCTAGTGAATACATACCTATATGGACCTATGAGGACACAGTCAATTGGTGGAAGTTGTAACTTCCTCACCTTCATTGATGAATATAGTAGAAAGACTTGGTTTTTCTTCCTGAAGGAGAAGTCTGAAACTTTTACAAAATTCAAATAATTCAAAGCATTAGCAAAGAACTAAAGTGATCAGAAGATCAAGGTATTGAGGTTAGATCATGGTGGATAATATGATTCGAAGGAATTCCATGATTACTGCAAACAACATCGAATGAGAAGACATTTTACAACCAGATAGACACGGCAGCAGAATAGTACAACTGATAGAAAGAATAGTAAAACTATGACCATGGCAAGGTGTATGTTAAAAGGAAGAAACTTGTCTAATGCGTAGTGGGCAGAAGACGTTACATGTATTTTTTATGTGATAAACATATCTCCTACAAAGAGTGTGATGAATAGAGTTCCAAAAGATGCATGCTTAGGTATGTATTACATTGTATCTCATCTCATAATGTTTTGATGTGTAGCCTATTCACATGTTCCTAAAGAGCTCTGAGTTAATTTGGATGATAAAAGTGAAAAATGCATATTTATTGGTTATAGTGAGAAGTCAAAAGATTAAAAGTTGTATAAACCTATCACCAAGAAGACCATAATCATCACATATTTTGTGTTCAAAGAAAAAGAGTCATGTAATGGGAGTCTACTATATATATATATATATATATATATATATATATATATATATAAATCGATGCACAAGTGCCACTAATGGAAGAAGATGATGTAGCAAAAAAGGAGTAGCTAGAATCACAAGAGAAGACACCTAACTGAGTCATGCCAACAAGGACTCCAAGATTTTCTGAGTAGCATGGATCTTCAAGCATATCAACAGATTGGAATTCTCCTAACAACCACTCAGGTGATGAATCAAAAAATAGTAAGAGAAATATGACAATTCTGAAATATACTTATGATGATTTGGAAGTCAGTCCAAACTTTGTATTGTTTTCATTCCAACGTTCTTTGTTCGAAGAATAAATCCAAGATGAAAATTGGGTGCAAACCATGGATGAAGAAATAGAAGCTATTGAAAATAATGATACATAGGATTTGGTTGATTTTCCAAAGGAGAAAAATATCATTGGTGTGAAATGGGTTTACAAGGAAAACTTGAATGAGAAAGGTCAAATTGACGGATTTAAAGCAAGACTTGTAGAAAAATGATTCTCGCAACAACCATGAATAGACTTTGGAGAAAATTTTCCCCCGACAGCTAGATTCGATAGTGTAAGAGTGGTTCTATCCACAGCAACTGAAAACAAGTGAAAAGTATACCCGAAGGATGTGAAATCATCCTTCTTGAACAGAATTCTAGAAGAAGAAATTTATGTGTATCAGCGTCCAGGTTATGAAGTTTAAGGTAACAAAGACAAGGTTTAGATGTTGAAGAAATCACTCTATTGTTGGGTATGTGTTATAGTATTTCCATGATTAGTCACACACACGGAGGGGGTCACAGGGGGGGTGATAACCCCCCCTTGTACATTGCGCCAGGTGTAGTGGGGGGGTCATAATGGGGGCGACAACCCCCCTATCCAAGGGTTCGCACGGGGTAGGTAGCCCCTGCTCAAAGTTAGAGGCAGCGCTGCGAGATTTTTTTTTCCCTTATTTTTCCATGGGCAGGACCGCTTATGGTTTTGTGAATGGATTTGCACATGGTTTTGGGGCATGATGGTTTTCAGCCCCTAGTATTTTGTAGATCCGGTCAAGCGAACTACGGTTCTGTTCTAATCCAAGGTTAATGGATTATGTTTTATGAATTCTTCGGCATGTATATATATGTGTTTTAACACTAAAAGGAATATAATGAAAAATCAAGCTGGTAGTCTCCATTTGGGATCTAGGGGAAAATATCTATGTATATCTGTTTTATGTTATATGCTCTCGCTATTGTTTATTTTTTGTCTTTAAGAATTCGTTTGCAGATAATTTTTGTATAGGGTTAAAACCTACATTTGGTATCAGAGTTGTTTTGGCTTCAAGGAGACGACTTTACTGCTGAGGGGTTTTTTTCTTGGGCTTGTGGCAGACCCTTTTCAGTGGGAGATTTGTCAGATTGATTCTTGCAATGAAATAAGATGGTGAGCAGTGGAAAGGTAGAGATCGATAAATTTAATGGTCAAATTTTTGAGTTGTGGAAGCTCAATATGGAGGATCTGTTGGTGGATAAAGATCAGTGGATCGTGGTAGATCTGGGTACTAAACCAATGACAATGTCAGACGAAGACTCGACAAAGTTGGATCAAAAGGCAAATAGCACAATATGGTTGTGTATCTTAGGTTCGGTATTGTCTAACGTATATAGGGAAGCCACGACGAAGGCTTTGTGGATCAAGTTAGGGACTTTATACCAATCTATGTCTTTGGTGAATAAATTATTCCTGCAGAAAAAGTTGTATAACCAGAGGATGAAGGATGGAGACTTCGTGACAGAGCATCTGAACACCTTCAGTACTATGGTAAGTTAATTTTCATTTGTTGATATTAAAATCTTAGATGAATATAAGTGCATTAGTTAGTTTTGTTCTCTACCAAATTCATGGGACAGTATGGTTATTGCAATAGGTAGCAATACAACTACCTTCAATTTTAATGAAATTTTCTCAGCCTTGCTATCAGAGGAAATGAGACGGAGAAATGTGGAGGGCTAGAATGGGGATGTCTCATCTGTTCCAGGAAGGTCCCAAGACATAAACAATAATAATTTTTTGAGTGGGAGATCTAAATCTAGAGGGAGATATAAATCTAGAGGAGATCTAAATCTCTAGGAAAACGTGTAAATGAGTGCTGGAAATGTGGAAAGGAGGGGCAGTACAAAAAGGACTGCAGATCTAAAGATCCCGAGAAACGAAAGGGATTTGATGATGCTCCTTTTGCAGAGGCAAAAACCACCTTGGATGAAAGTGGGGATGTTTATTTGGCTACTTCTTCATATACTCATGTAGATCATGAGGCATGGTTGATTGACTGAGGTGCATCCTTTCACTTCACCCCCCACAGGGAGTTGTTCTGCGAGTATGAGAAGTATGATGGTGGTGATGTCTTATTAGGAGATGATAGGAAGGCCAAAATTGTTAGAAGTGGAAAATTCAAGTTGAAGCTAGAAGGTGGAAGGTTTAGAACACTTCCTGGTGTTCTGCATATTCCTGCATTGGCTAGAAATTTGATTTTTGTAAGCAAGATGGATGATGCAGGTGTAAAAACAGTGTTCAATAAATATAAATTGAATATGGTTCAGGGAGCACTAGTATTATGCGAGGAGTTCGGATTGGAACTTTGTAAAAGCTTCACGATAGCACTGTTATTGATGGGTGCAAAAGTTCTGTGGTTCCTGAAAGTAGAGTGGAAACCCTAGCGGTCTCTAGAAAAAATCCCATGCTATGGCATCAAAGGCTTGGAAATGTTGAAGAGAAGGGCCTTTGGATACTGCATGGTAATGCTATGGTATAAGGTATGTCTAATTTCTCTCTGGATTTTGATTTTTGTGAAAATTGCGTATATGGGAAGAAGAATCAGGTGAGTTTTCCTTCTGGTGCTAAGAGGGCAAACAAGATATTAGAGCTTGTGCATAGTGATGTGTTTGGACTTGTATCAGTTCCATCATTGGATAAGTGTGTGTACTATGTTTCATTCATAGCTAACTTCTCAAGGAGTACATGGATATATTTCTTGAGGAATAAATATGAATTCTTTGACAAATTTAAAGAATTTAAGGATCTGGTGGACAACTAGAGAGAGAAGAAGATAAAGGTGTTGAGGACAGATAATGTGGGAGAGTTCTACAAGAAGGAATTTGAAGGGTTATGTAAGAATAGTTGTATAGCACAGAAGAAGACTACTCCATACACACCTTAGAAAAATAGAGTTGCAAAAAGAATGAACAAAACGTTGGTGGAAAAGGAAAGAAGCATGCTCAGTGGTACCAGGTTAGGATAGGAATTTTGGGTAGAGGCAGTTGAGACTACATGTTACCTAGTTAACAGATCACCTTCATGAGCGTTGGAGGATAAGACTCCACATGAGGTATGGACTGGTATGAAACCCTCTCTTTCACATCTAAGGGTATTTGGATGTGATGCATATATACATGCTCCAAAGGAGAAAAGGACCAAATTGGATAATAAATATGAAAGGTGCATCTTTATTGGATATAAGGATGGTTTAAAAGGTTCTAAGATTTGAAACCCAAAACAAAGAAGGTTGTGCATAATCGAGATGTGGTGTTTAGAGAGGTGAAAGATGTTGTTAAATGCGAATTAGTACCAAAGGAACCTGAGAAGATAAAGTTTGAGCTAAAGGAGGATGAATCATACTCTACAAAACAACATGATTCAGAAGAGGAAGAGCCACAAAATCCAGTTGTCAGTTCGGGAAAGAAGGCAACCAGAAAGGTATAGTCCATCTTCTTTCTATTCAAATTTATCTTTAACTGTCATTGACGACGATCCCAAAACTATCAGGGAGGCAGTGGATTCAGAGGATGGAAAACTCTGGAAGGACGCCATGGTCGATGAAATGGCTTCCTTGCACAAAAATTAGGCATGGGAACTGGTGGAGTTGTCAGCTGGAAGGAAGCCCATCAGGAGAAAATGGGTGTTTAAGAAGAAGATGAATGTAGAAGGAAAGGTGGAGAAATACAAAGCTCGGTTGGTAGAAAAAGGTTATTCCTAGGTGCCAAGAATTGATTTTGGTTATATTTTTTTGCCTATTTCTAAGGTTACTTCTATTATATTACTTTTATATGTTGTTGTTGCATTTTATTTTGATATAGAATAGATGGATGTGAAGACGACATTTCTTCACAGGGATCTAGAAGAGGATATCTACATGAAGAAACATGAAGGCTTTGCGACGATGGGTAAGAAAGAACTGATGTGATGGTTAAAAAAATATTTATATGGGTTAAAACAGTCACCAAGGATGTGGTATCAAAAAATTTGTACCTATATACAGGGACTTGGCTTCACCAGAAGCAAAAAGGATTGCTATGTGTATTTGAAATTAATTGGTGACCATGTTATTTATTTGGTCTTGTATGTGGATGATATGTTGGTGATTGGAAATGAAAAAGAAATTATCCATGATTTGAAGACCCAATTGTTCTCCAAATTCAACATGAAGGATCTTGGTGCTGCAAACTATATTTTGGGCATGGAAATTAAGAGAGATCAAGAAAACATGAAGCTTTGTTTAAACCATAAGAATTATGCCGAGACAATATTGCAGAGGTTCAATATTCAGGATAGTAAACTGGTGAAGGTTCCTATTCCTATAGGTATAAAGCTATCTGTTGACAGTGTCCCAAGAAACAAGAAGAAGAGGGAGATATGTCTCATATTCCATATAAAATTGCAGTGGGTAGTGTGATGTATGCAATGGTTTGTACTAGACCAGACATTGCACATGCAGTGGGAGTATTGAGCAGGTTTATGTCAAAACAAGGGAAGGATCATTGGAGAACAATGAAGCGGGTTTTCAGATATTTGTGTGGCACTAGTGATTATGGTTCGTGCTACCAGGGAAGACCAAGATTGGACAAAGTTTTGGAAATCCGTGGTTTTGTTGATGTAGATTGGGTTGGAGATATGGACCAAAGAATATCTACAAGTGGGCATGTTTTTAGCTTATTTGGAAGTGTAGTTAGTTGGATGAGTAAAAGACAGTCTACAATGGCTCTTTCAACTATAGAGGCAGAATACATGGCAGCCACTCATACAAGAAAGGAAGCATTTTGGTTGCAAATATTTTGTTCAAGTATGGGGTTGGTGCAGCGAGCTATAAGGATAGACTGTCATAGCCAAATTTCAATTTTCTTGGCTAAGAACCCTGCTTATCATTCAAAGACAAAGCACGTTGATATTTAATATCACTTAGTGAGAGATATGGTTGAGGATAAAAAGGTGTTGGTGGTAAAGGTGGACACTTTGAAGAATTTTGTAGATGCATTGACGAATTCTATGAGCACTCACAAGTTCTCTTAGTGTACAAAAACAATGGTTGTTGCAGGGCTCGACTAATGACTAAGCTCTCGTATGGCCCCCTGTGGAAAGAAAACAACAAGTGGGAGAATGTTTGGAATGCGTTATATTATTTTCACAATTAGTCAGACATGATGGGGGGTCATAGGGGGGGGAACAACCCCCCCCTCTACATTTTGTCGGGAGCAGCAGGGAGAGTCACAGGGGGGGAAGCATCCCCCTTGTGCAGGGGTTCGCAAGGGGCGGGTAGCCCCCTGTATGGGGTCCATGGAAGTGCACCTGGAAAAAAAAAAATCCTTATTTTTCAGTGGGCAGACCCGCCTATGGTTTTGTGCATGACTTTTCACATGGTTTTGGGGCATGATGTTTTTCGACCCCTGGTATTTTGTAGATCCGGTCAAGGGAAATACGGTTATTTTCTAATCCAGGGTTAATGGATTGGGGTTTATGAATGCTTCCACACACACACACACACACACACGTATATATATATATATATATATATATATATATATATATATATATATATATATATATATATATATATATATATATATATATATATATATATATATATATATATATATATATATACATATATATACATATATATCTGTGTGTGTCTGTGTGAACACTAAAAGGAATATAATGAAAAATAAATCCGGTAGTCCCGATTTGGGATCCATGGGAAAATATCTGTGTATATCTGTTTTATGTTCTATGCTCTCGCTATTGTTTATTTTTTGTCTTTAAGAATTCATTTGAAGATAATTTTTGTACAAGGTTAAAACCTACATCTATGGACTCATGTAAGCGCCTAAATATTGATATAGCATAATTGACAGTTACATGATAAAGAATGGATTTTGTAGAAGAATCATTGAACCTACCTTGTACACAAAGGTACATGAGCATGGAAAAATCTTGAGTATTTTCTTATAGGTTGATGACATGATTTTTACAGGTGATATTGAGTTAGACGAACTTAAAGCACCCATAATGAAATATCTTGGTCTCATGAAATCTTTCATTGTCATAGAAGTTGAGAAATCTCAAAAAGGAATTTTTATTTTCCAAAATGAATATGCTAGACATTTGCTGAAAATATTTCGGATGGAAAACTGCAAACCTACCCCTACATCAGTGGCAATAAGTACAGAGTTAAGTAAGGATGATGAAGGATCATATGCCAATCCAACTCTATTAAAAATATTGTTTGGCAACATCATGTATCTCACAACTACAAGTCCAGATATTATGCAATGAGTGATTTTGATTTCCATATAATTTCATGAAGACTCCAAAATACACACATTGCAAAGCAGGAAAAATAATTATGAGATACATAGCAGGAATTAGAGATTGTGGCATAATGTATGCAAGTACAAAAAAAAGAGATTTGATTGGATATATAGATAGTGATTTTGTAGGAATATTGGAAGATAGGAAGAACACTTTTGGTTATGTGCTACATCTTGGTTCACATGTGATATAATGGGCATCTAATAAGTAGCCTATTATGACACCTTCGTCGGCAGAAGCAAAATATGTAGTAGCAACATTGCAAGTAGTGTGGTTAAGAAGAGTATTGGATGGACTCAAGTAGAAACAACAAGTATCAACAACAATATATTGTGACAACACCTTAATGATTTCACTATCCAGGAATATTGTGTTTCATCAAAAGAGAAAGCATATTGATACTAGATATAATTTTATTAAATAACTTGTGAAAAATGAAGAAGTTCTCCTGAATTCTTGTAAATCTAGTGATCAACTTGCTGATAAATTCACTAAGACATTAGCAAAAGATGTATTTGAGTTCCATAGAGGACACTTGGGTGTTGTAGACATAGTTGAGACATAGACCAACAGGCATGTTTAAGTTGTCATCAGTCGTCTTAATTTGGTTGTCATAATTAAGGGGGAGTATTAAATAGGTAATTACTCCTAAGTGGAGAGTTATCTAAATTTAGAGAGTCAGTTAAGTTGAGTTAAGTTGTATTTTGAGTAATGTCAAATTTAGTGTGTGATTGCATGTCAACTTATTTTAGGCTTGTCACTAGTTGAACAAATTTAAATACCCTTCACCGAGTTCACTGTAATTATCAAGTTTGTGTGATGAACTGAAGAGTTGTAGCTTAGCTTATGTTATTGTGTGTGAATTATTTGTGTTATTTTTTTCCTATCCTCCTCTATTTTCCCAACATTATCGTAATTTTGTTTATTTTTCTTATGGTAAATATGTGAAATTATTTAAACATAACTATTATATTGATAAGTAATTTTTTAATAAAACTTTTATTCGTAAAGGGTTAATTAATTATCAAAATATCTATTAGAAAGAGTAAATTTTTGGATAACAAAAAACATTAAAAAAAAAGAAATTGTGTAACAAGTAAAGAGGAATTCCAATTCCTACTCGAGACCAACCATGGCTCCATCTAGGAAAAAATAGAGTTATGCAAAGGGAAGTTGCACACAACTCTTGATTAGTGGTAGAATGAAAAGTATTTAAGGTTGGTGGCTTCTCATCCCGTATATGAATATTGATGGAATTTTATGGTCTGTTGTGCACCCTCTCGAGAATTTTAAGTTTCATGTTAAAGCTCAAAAGTAGAGATACTAATGAAACCAAATGAAAAAAACATGAAATATTGTATTCCTTTCTTATTATTAAATAGATTTTACTGTTTTTAGAATTTATTCTTTTTTAATAAAGATTTCCACATTTTTTTAAAAATATTTAAACTAACCACTGCTAAAAATATCCTTTTAAAAAATAAAAAATAATACATTTAGTTAAACATTCGCTCAAGCTAATAATACGAGGTATACATTAATTTCTAAAATTAATTAAAAGAGATTTGATAAAATCAATCCATATGTGGTACTGAAATCGGGCAACCACAAGTGAGGCCCAGTTGGATCAAAAGAGGTTGTATTGTTAAAGTAAGCCAATTACTTCTACATGAAGAGTTTGCTATATTTACAGAGTCAGTTAACTGAGCATTGAGAGCATTGAGTCAAGTAAATTTTAAGTGATAGATGAATTTAGAGAGTATGTGCATATCAAGTTATATTAGGTGATTCGGTAGTAAAAAAGGTTTAAATATCCTTCACCGGGTTCATTGTTAGTAATCTAAATCAAGTTTGTGTGATCAATAAAGAAGAGTTACAGTGCATATTGTTTGTGTGTGTTATTCATGTGTTTATCCTCTTTTCCTTTCCAACAGATTGGTATCAGAGCTAATTGAAAGATCTAAAAGAGAGTTAAGGTCATAAAGAGCAGAGTTGACAGAGAGGGCAGATTAGTAGCAATCTGTGAGTGAGAGAAGAGAAATAATTTTCTCTTGAATCAAGTTATAACACACTTTTTAGTGGTATACAAGGTGTTATAACATTGTTGGACGGCAACGCTACCATGTTAAGAGCATTAAACTTATGTGCACCGCATTCTCCAGGCTTCCTTTCATGTTTGCAGTAGCACATGTTTGTAAAAGAGTGGAAAAAAAGGCATAGAAAGAAGAGAAAGAGTAGGAAACGCATGCACCAGGCTTCCTTTCATGTTTGCAATGGCACATGTTTGTAAAAGAGTAGAAAAAAAAGCATAGAAAGAAGAGATAGAGTAGGAAGTTCTCACTGAAGAGAATAATAAAGATGTTTTTAACATTGCTCTTGAATATACAAGTACTGCAAATAGCTTGAGAGAAGAAGTTGAAGTACCGCGTTAAGAGCTACGCGCACTACATGCAAGAAGGTTTCCTTTGAGTTTTCGAGCGTTACAACTCTAAGTAATTTCCCTTACACGTCAAGAGTGTTAGCACACAGTGCTTGTCAATAACGGCTGCGTTAGTAACAAACAACCAAACTAATGTTGTTCAAGCTACGTATTTAGTGCATGAGAGTGAGTACTTATGGTATTTCTTAAAAAGGATTCGTATTAACCTTTTTAAAGGGTTTGTGTAAGATTTTTTAGATACAAAGATCTAGATCTGCAAAATAATGAACAAGCTTGCAAGAGAAGGAAGGAAGCGAGCAAGAATTGAGAAAAAAATGAAATTGATTCTCCAATATTAGTTTTTGGAATAAATACATAAAAGCAACTAAGTTAAGCTTAGTTGTACATGCAATAACTATAGATAGTTAAAGCTAACTGAAGCTAAGTGTGCTTTATCTTATGTTAATGTGTACATGTGCCACATGCAAGCAGTGAGTTAACTTAACTAAGAAAGTGCACATCACATGCAAGCAGTAAGTTAACTAAAGCTAATCTAGGTGCATGTACACCAACACAGCTAGTCTAAGTGCATGTACACCAGCACCCCCCCTTAAGCATAACTTAGGTAAGTGTGATGCAAAATGAATGAGTCCCGAAAACATGGCCATTTTAGGTACCCATATACAATGCATAAAAAGGAGGAAAGAGGGAAAACCCAGTGGGAAGAAAACCCCCCTCAAAATATAATGAACAATTAGGGAAAAGACAACTGTTAGGAAGTCGTGTCCTTCACCCCGAGACTATATCGCAGGAATCAAAACTTCTGCTCAGTGAAATTCTTAGTGAAGATATCAACAGTCTGATCAGAACTAGGACAGTACTGAAGATCGATGATCCTATCATGAATGAGTTCTCTAATGAAGTGCATGTGGATCTCGATGTGTTTGGTCCGCTGCTGCTGCACTGGATCTCTGAAAAAATTTAGTGTACTTTTATTATCGCACCATATGACAGTTGGATGATGGACACTGATCCCAAGCTCAGATAGGAAATGTTGTAGCCAAATTGCCTGAATAGTGGCATTGACTTCTCCTATGTACTCGGCCTCTGCTGATGATAAGGCAATGGTAACCTGCTTCTTGCTTGACCAACAAATTGGGCCGGATCCCAAACTAAGCACATAACCGGAGGTGGACTTGCGATCAATGGTGTCACCAACATAGTCTGAATCTGTGAACACAATGAGATTCAAAAAAAAATTGGCTGCATAATGAATCCCATAGGTGATTGTCCCCTGGACATATCGAAGGATGCACTTTGTAATGTTCCAGTGTAACTCATGTGGCTCATGCATGTATCTGGAAACTACTTCGACAGCATAGGAGAGATCAGGATGGGAGTGAGTGAGATAAAGAAGACTTCCCACAAGCTGGCGGTACAATGTGCAATCAATCAATGGTGTGTCTTTGCCATTCTCAAGCTTTATCCCTGATAAGAAAGGTGTGGCTGCTGGCTTGCAGTCACTCATGTGAAATCATGCCAAAAGATCTCTAGCATATTTTGGTTGAGAAATGGTAATCACAGAATCACTCTAATGGATCTCTAGTCCAAGGAAGAAATTTAGCAAGCCCATGTCTGTCATGGAAAACCGCTTATGCAATGTAGTTTTAATGTTAGTAATGACAGAAGCTGAACTACCTGTTATCAAAAGATCATCTACATAGAGTACTATGATCAACAAGGAGTCAATTTTCTGCAAAAAATAAACATTGGAATCAGATTTGCAGCGTAAAAAATTTTGAGATAACAAATAAGAATCCATCTTTGCATACCATGCTATAGGTGCCTGCTTGAGGCCATAGAGAGACTTCTTTAGTTTGCATACCAGAGATGAATTGTGCATGTATCTCGGTGGCTACTCCATGTAGATTTCCTCCTCGAGATCGCCATGAAGAAAGGAATTCTTCACATCCATATGATGCACCTCCCATCCTCTTGCTGCTACAATGGAGAGAGCTAGCTGAATGGAATCCATTTTTTCCACTGGAGCAAAAGTCTCATCATAGTCAACACCATGTACTTGCTGAAAACCTTTTGCTACCAATCATGCCTTATATCGACTAACTTGGCCATTTGATGCTTTCTTGGTCCGGTAAACCCACTTGCACCTCACAAGTTTGCGATTGGAAGGTAGCGGAACCAAATCCCAAGTCTGGTTCTCAATGAGAGAGTTATATTCCTCATCCATTACGGCTTCCCATTCAGGATGCCCATTTGTTTCTGTATAATTTTGTGGATCAGATCCATGCATCATATAAGCATGCATGGGCATGGATGGCTCCATAGCTAAGAGTGCTTGCGGATCTTCCTGAAATAGAGGGACAGAGGCAGGATCATCAAGGATATCACTCATGCTGCACCATTTTTGTGTTGAAGGTGGTCGAGAGTCTTCTGAACTACATGTGGAAGTATGATCTCGATGTTCAACAAATGGTTGTCCAACAGGGGTCACAGGAAAAGACTCATCTTCAAAGAATTCTGATCTGAAGTTTCATCTTCATACTCATCAATGACTGGTGATGGAAACTTGGTAACAAGTTCATTTGCTGATGCATGCAAAATATCTTCGTCAAACTTTACACTCCTTTCAATAAAGAGCTCTTCAGTGTGGATATCAAGAAATCTGTACCCTTTGACTTCATTAGAATATCCAACAAACATGCATGCTTTGCTTTGAGGCTCCAAAGCCTTTCTCTTCTCTGTAGGAATGCGGGCCCATGCTCGAGATCCAAAAACGCGGAAATGACTAACTTCAGGTTGCATGCCAGTCCAAGACTCAAAAGGTGTTTTTCTAGTAACAAATTTATGAGGAGATCTGTTCTGGATGTATGAGGCACAATTGATAGCTTCAACCCACAATTTTGATGGAAGAGATCTTGCATGCAACATGCAATTAGCTATCTCTTTCAAAGATCAATTTTTCCTTTCAGTCATGCCATTTTGTTGTGGAGTGTAAGGAACCGTATGCTGCAACTGTATGTCTGCTTCATTAGAAAGATTCTTGATATCTTTGTTGACATATTCCATCCCATTATCTGTGCGGAGTATCTTGATGCGTTTTCCAGACTGATTTTCCGCATGCGCTTTGAAAATATTTAGATGTTGAAAAACTTTAGACTTGAGTTTCAAGAAGTAAACCCAAGTGAATCTCGTGTAATCATCTATAAATGACAACACATATCTTGCTTTGCTCATTGAAAGCACCGGAAATGGACCCATGAGATCATTGTGTACAAGTTCCAAAGGTGAAGAGGCTCTCCATGCATGCCCCTTCTCGAATTTGTCTTGTGGATGCTTTCCAAGAGCACATCCATTACAAACACCATCTGAAAATTCAATGGTCGGAAATCCTTTGACCATCCCTTGCTTACTAAGCTGTTGCATATATCTGAAATTCAAGTGCCCAAATCTCTCGTGCCAAATCCTACTTTCTTCATGTGCATGCGTAAGTAGAAAAATAGAATCTGATTGAGGAACAAAATCAGAAAATGTATATAGATGAGATTGATCATTTACCTTGCCAGATGCAATCTTCAAGTTGGTTTGCATGTCATAAATGCTCACGGAATCTGGGGTAAATTCCACTTTCCTTCCACTATCTGTGTGTGTCATTTGATACACTGAGATAAGATTCACAGAAAGCCTTGGAATATGTAAGACATTTTCAAAACTTCCATCTTCGAATTACACTCTTCCTTGTCCAGTTGCTGCAACTACAGAATTATCCCCCATGAGAATGGTAGGACCTGAGTATGCATGTAGAGAAGAAAAGGATTCCTTTGAAGAAGCCATATGATGTGAAGCTCTTGAATCGATGATCCATTCTTGCGGTGCAGAATGAAGAGCAATCAAAGCATGCCCATTACCTCTTGGATCTGGTGCTTTTTCTCCAGACTTCTTCTTGGCATTCTCAGGAATGTGGTCTCCAAGATTGTGTTGCTGGAGTGTCTGCGCCATAAGATCTATAGTCTTCTTCATGCATGCAGATTCAGGATGAAAACCACGGTGGCAATAATTGCACATTGATTGCCCTTTCGTTCCTTTCCTTTCCTTTGAGCTGGATGATCCATCAGGGGGTTTGGGATTTCCTCCCTTTCTTGGATCAAGATCCTTCTTCCCTTTTCCTTTCTGATGGTCTTTGGAATTTGCCTTTCCTTTTGCATGCACAGTAAGTGCATGCGCTTTGGAATTTTTAAGTGTGCCCATTTTGATGAGCTTATCTTGCTCATGCATCACAGACTGAATAAAAGAATCCAGTGAGGGCATCTTCCAAGCTGCACCAGTTGCAGATCTGACTGTGTGGAATGTAGAGACGAATACTGCATACTCTGGACCAAGTTTTGATAAAATGGAAAGAATCAACTGATTTTCTTTCTTGGATTTGTCGATCCCGCACCCTTTCAGCTGAACCAACAAGGCTTTATACCTTGTGAAAAAATCTTGAATGTTCTCAAAATTTTCGGATCTAATGAGTTTAACTCATTTTCGAGAATGTGACCTTGCATTTCATCCTGTTTTCCAAACAATCTTTCCAAAATTTTCCATACTTCATTTGGAGTTGAACATGATTCAACATGAAATAGAAATTATGGAGAGACTAACACAGCTAGTCTAAGTGCATGTACACCAACAGTTTGATATCTTTAAAAAAAAATTCATAAAGCACGTGAGCATTAAAAGGAGGTTTATTAAAAATTTGAAGTGATTTAAAAATGATTTTATCATGAATTGAGCAGGGAAAGGGCTTTATAAACTTTTTACATGAGAGATTTTTAAAGGAATTTTATAGAAAGTATTTTTTTATAAACATTATTATATATAATGATTTTTTATATAAAAAAAAATAATAAGGGTTGCAAAATTGGCATGGTATAAAGAATTTTTTTAAGGGATTTATTGAAGGGAAAGAAAGTTTTAGGGCTTTGCAAAGTGTGTCTGTCCACAAATATTTTTGGTGTTTTTGTTAAGCATGACAGGTTTTTTAGTGAAGATTGTGGCTTACGAGGGCGTATATTAAAAATCATGCTTTTTTTGGGGGCGATATGGAAGATAGCCTCATGGAATCATGAAAGCAGGAATGGCAGTAGTCATGGGTAGCAAAGCATGACTGAAGAAGAAAAAGAAAAGGGATAAAAAAAGAGGCAAAGATTATTGTCATGTTTAATGAGGTTGAGGCCACAATCGAGGAACTCAAATTTATAGCAGAAAGCAAAGTTTCCCTAGCTTTGAGTTTCATTCAACAAGTAATGGATGAAACAGTTATGTGTAAGGTAGAAAAATCTACAACTTCAAAGGAATCATGGAAGATCCTGGAAGCAGAATTTGGTGCAAGGTGGAGTGACATGGAACAACAAGATGTGTCATAGTTTGTTGAGTCAGACGCAGATCTTAGCGTATATGCGTAGGACTTTGAAATGACAACAGAGCTTGGAGAATCCCACTCAAAAGTGGAATATGGTCGTGAAGACTATAAAATTGAAACCATTATGAAAGGAAGCATATGGAAGAATAATATGCAACAGAGATTGCAAAGAGAAACGTTGAAGCCTATGTATGTGAGGCAGAGCAAGAGCATATCAATGCTCAAACACTCCTTTGTAATATGGATGGTGAAAATGATGATGAAACCAATTATGCAAGCATGAATATGGATGATGAAGATGCAACAAAGATTGAAAAGAGAGAAGTTGAAGCCTCTATATGTAAAACAGAGCGATAGCATATCAATGCTCAAGCACTCCACTGTAATATGGATGGTGTATATGATGGTGAAACCCATTATGAAAGCATGCATGTGGATGAAGAATATGCAACAGAGATTGCAAATATAGAAGTTGAAGTCTCTGTATGTGGAACAGGGCAAGAGCATATCAATTCTCAAGAATTCCACTGTAACATGGATGGTGTGGAAGATGGTGAATCCCACTGTGATGAAACACATGTGGATGATTACTGCAAAGTTATATGTGCATTGGTGAATCTAGAAGTAGCTAATGAATTTGGTAAAGCTAAATTTTCAATGAAACTGATAATGAACACATGCATGTTCAGATATCCTACCATAGGGTAGATGAACATTATGTTGATGATATGTGTGGTTTATTTTTTGAAACAATGATTGATTATGGTAATATGGTAAGCACCATTTTTGATAAAGTATTGAAGGTTGAAGCTGCCTTTGTAGAAACAAGATATGAAGCAGTTGGAACTACTCATGAAGTAGTACATGATCTACTAGTAGCTAATGATCAAGAAGAGGATAGAGTGATTGAAGGGTTTTTTATGAGAATATTCACTAATAACATAACATTCGAAGACAACATGTTTGCAGTAACATATGTTTGTAAAACAGTTGAAAAGAAGGCAGAAGATGTTCTTACTGAAGAGAATAATAAAGATGTTCTTAACATTTCTTTTGAATATGCAGGTACTAAAAATAACATGGGAGGAGAAGTTGAAATAAAGGTTTTTAATAAGTTTGATGCAGATTTGAAGCTCATTGAAGAATGGATTCAAAAGCCATGGTTGAACGATTATTTGAAGAGAAAGGTGTATAAGACAAGATCAGATTGTTTTTCACACAAATTCAAAACAAGTCAAAGAAAAATTGCAGCGACAAACATACAACAAGAAAGTGCAACAAAGAATGAAACAATTTCAAGGATATAGAATCTTTAAGCAAAGAAAAAGAAACTGCAAAACTGTAAAAGTTTTGAGTCATTCTAAGCCTAGCTCAAACATAGACCAGCGTGCATGTTTGAGTGATAATTGAGTCAATTTCTATTCTAAGCCTATAAGGAAGACTTAAGTTATGTTTTGAGTTATATTTAGTCATATGTTGGTAATTATGGGGGAGTGTTAAAGTAAGCTAATTAATCAGGGATGAAGAGTTTGTAATATTTTGAAATTAAGTTTACTGAGCATTCAAAGCGTTGAGTCAAGTCGAGTTTAAATGATAGATGAATTTAGAAAGTATGTGCATGTCAACTTATATTAGGGGAGTCATAGTGGAAAAAGTTTAAATACCCTTCACTGTATTCATTATTAGTAATGTGAATCAAGTTTGTGTGATCAATAAAGAGGAGCCGCAACTCGTATTGTTTATGTGTATTATTAATGTGTTTACCCTCTCTACCTTTCCAACATGCTCCATGTGAAATACAACGTAGTGGAGATTGTAAAAGGAAAACGAAAAGGAAGATGTGGAAAGGTAACCGAATTTTTTCAATGTAATAGAAAAACAATTTGTACGAAAGAAGCGTTAATCAAGCTTAAATAAGAAAAACATCGAGACTATCACCCTCCACCTGTGCATGAGATTTGCTAAGGTCATATAGCTATTAGAAATAGCAAAACATCCATTAAAATAGTGTAATCAGACTATAATTGGTTAACACCGTCGGGCTTCCACCGTCCATGAGATTTGCTAAAGATTCGCTAAGGTCATACAGCTATTACAATTTGAATAGAGCTTGAAAACTGTCATGTCGTTTGGCAGGATAGTCAGGGGTTTGGGGCATGATAATTTCTCATGTCAACGTACAAACGAACAACAACACCGGGACTTTCCGCGTGTGAACGTACGTTTTGGAGAAATGAGATGTGCTCGGTGGAACTCACCAATGCTGAATTCTTACAACGTGACGTTTAAGGCGTCGCTCAACACAGAAACCATCTGATCAAAATGTTGAGTGATATTATCAGAGAACTCAAGCCAAGTGAAACTTAGTCAAGGCCATGCCAGTCTCGTGACTGGCATATTATAATATTTCGCTTTTGGCAGTATGGCTCTGACTGAATAGAGGAAGTATTTTTCTCTCCATCGAAGTCTCTCTGCATATAAATCCCCGCATATCATGTGCTTAGCAAAATCCCTCCATTTCATAAGCTTAACAAAAGCTCAGTGTTTCTGGATATATATCCCTTTATTTCAAAGTGCATACCAACATTTCCAAAGTGCCCATTCTGTATTTAATTACAATTTTGTCTTTAAATACAAAGTTGCTTCTTGAATCTTGAATATATCAGAGGATGATTGTCAAATCTAGTCATGGCCTTTGCCACTTGATTCACCAGACAGCACCATTCGCATCGACCTCCACACTCGCTGTTTTCCCGAAAACGTTTAACAGCAATTCAGCTTCTTGTAAAAATTTAGTATTCCCAACAGCAGCTGTTACAGTTGCAGCACCTCCCTTAGAGAGGCGACGCATAACCCGACCCGAATCGGTTTTGCAAAGCCCCATGACAGAGTTGGATGAGCCACGTTTATGTTCAGAAAATCATCATCATCGGAATGGTGATGATCATTTACTGTTAGCAGATACGTGGAAAGAAATACAAGGATGCCATGATTGGGATGGACTATTAGATCCTATTCATCCTCTTCTCCTTTCAGAGATTATCAGATACGGAGTATTTGTACGAGCCTGTTATGAAGCTTTCGACTGGGGTTCTGGGTCTAAGTTTCATGGGAGTTGCAAATATGGTCGCAAAAGTCTCTTTGGTAAGTTGGGGATGGAGAATTGTCGTCATAAGGTTACAAAATACATTTACGCCACGCCACCTATAAACGTTCCCGACTTCTTAAAAAATAAGTTGGAGGTTGGAGACGGATCTAACTGGATTGGTTACGTTGCAGTGTCAGACGATAAGAGGGAGATTAAGCGTCTTGGACGTCGGGACATTGTGGTGGCAATGAGAGGAACTGCAACCCACATGGAATGTCTCTCTAATTTTATGCATACACTAACTCCTGCTCGGTTGAATCCATTAGATCCTCGTGACGATGTAAAGGTGGAGATGGGATTTCTGGGCCTCTACACTTCCCACGATTCAACCTGCAGGTTTAACAATGGAAGCGCCAGAGAGCAGCTTCTGTCTGAAATTGCGAGACTTGTACAAAAATACAAGGGAGAGGAGCTTAGCATAACAATAACAGGACACAGTATGGGCAGTGCGCTGGCTATGCTTTGTGCTTACGATATTGCTGAGCTCGAACTAAACCGTCCGGCTTATGAATCTTGCAAGAGAATTCCAATAACGGTGTATTCATTTGCAGGCCCCCGCGTCGGAAACGGCGCCTTCAAAGACCGGTGTGATGAGCTGGGCCTCAAAATTCTGCGAGTTGTGAATGTTCACGACGTGGTTACAATGATACCTGGTGTAATATTCAATGAAAAATTCAGGCTTTGGGAAAACGTGATGGACAGAAATCCATGGATATACTCTCACGTTGGTGTTGAACTAGCGATCGATCACAAATCACAGCCACAATTGTTCAAAGGAAAATCTCATAACCCATCCTGCGTTCACGACCTCGCAATGTATTTGCAGGTTTTGACATGCCGCAACCATCACAGTGACGACGACCACCAACTGCAATGTAGCTTACTACCACCGGTAGCTTACTGCAAGGCAGTTATGTAGCTTACTTGAGAAGAATAGACCCCTAAAGGTGCATACACCAAAGGAATACAAGATTTGGAAAGATTATATGGTCACAAATAGAGCCCACTCATAAGGCCTCCATAAATTTTTATTTATGGTCAAATATGTTTACAAAAACATCATTTACCATCTAATATGTTAAATATTTAGAAGTTAAAATTTTAGCAGTCGGTGTGACCAACATTTAAAAACTTTGATTCAATTCAAAGATACTTAAAATGTGACCTGAAAATTTGACCAAGGATCCATGACAATGATGAAGTTGAGAATTTAACCAATATGAACAACATCCATGTCAGAGTTACGTCATGGATTTTGGGACCAATTTCATGGTTCCTTAAAGTATTCCCCATCAGGCCATGTGGTCATCATCTGCATTACATACTACTGGAAATGAGTGTATCAAACGTCTTTGAATTATTTCCCATCGGGCCACTTGGTCCTCATCTACATTACAAAAAGTTCACCAACTGACGCTTATGTTGTAGTAAGGTGTTGCTATTGTAGTGAGCATATTAATGTATAGAATTCCCATAGGCAACTTTTCAATGACAAATCTTTGGCAAGCTTTGTGATCTATGGATGTGGCAGTAAAATATGGAGGATGTGTGACTTGTTTTGGGCACCTGGATGTAAAATCTACTTCCCAACGACCAACTTGTCAACTATGGACACATTCACATCCTATTTCATATTCAACATAAATTTTGTGGTGACAAATAAAAATTTAAGCTTCAGTGTATCATGGTATAAGACATCTCAAACTACACAACCAATTGTGTCAGGTCCATTGGAATAAGAGCTACGGTGGATCTTTTGAACATAAGAAACTCTTCTATTTGTGTTAGAAGTTTCTAGCAGTAATCAAACATGCTGAGATTTACCGAACTTTTGTACCCAATTTCATAAGGTTACTATTCTTAAAGGCTTATGTGCCTCCATAACTATATAATTTTCTAGAAAAAGTTGAATATGTGATTAATACAAATTACCGTCAATTGGGCAGGTTCATTTTTCACTCAAACAATTAGATATTGATTTTCTAGAACACCCATCAGTGCTTATTTTTTCAATTGTAAAAACAAATGGATGCAGAAGTGAAAAACTTCGACTCTCTAAGGGCATTGCCTAGAGCAGAGAAACCATCCAATATCTGGAAGAAAAGAGTGCACAAAGTTGATGAAGAGGTTAGCATGAATTGAAATGTGAAATAATCTTAGGAGATTTTTTAGTTGAGGTTCCTAAAGAGGAGAAGCTTGCCATAATTTCTTCTTGCAAGTGGGATTGTTTGGTTATTCTTGATGCTTCTAGTCCTATTGAACATTGCCTAGTATTTTGAATCCATCATCCATCCTGATTCAAGTATTCACATATGTTTTCTTCTTTCATTTTATTTTTAAAGCTCTAAATCATGATAGAGTTGAAGGTTTTCTAGGTTGAAGCTGTAAATCAAAATTTAAGGTTGACTACATCATGGTACAAAACATATCAAACTGCACAATCATTTGTGCCAGGTATATTGAAATAATAGCTATAGGGGTATCTTTTGAACATAATAAAACCTCTTATGAATGTTGGAGTTGGAAAGGTTAAATAGGGAAAGGAACTCCATTATTATTTCATAAGGTGGAAGGCGTTCTGGTGAGCCTGGGCTTGGAGGAGATTCAAATACTCAGGATATTCTTGTTGAGATGGTGAATCTGGAAATATCCATAGTTCAAATGATAGATATTATCGATGAAAGTTTTCTAAATATTCAAAAATTTGGGCCGCAAAAAAGCTGGAATATTCTCAACATGTTGATCTAACTTTGAAAATATTGGATGCGTCTGGGAGCCAGGTCCTTAGCCATCTAGATTTAAATAGAAACACATGTATGCATGAATTAAATATTGCAACTTCAAAACATGAGGCATAGTCTCATAGTTTTGAGAAGCTTCATCTTCTTGCAACATATTCAAGAAACTATGGATTGTTCAAAAATATGTACAAAGCACAACTAGTACTTGCATATAGATCAAATATTTCAATAGCTTTGAGAGAAGATAAAACATTGGTATCATCTTCAATCATTCCTCAAGACTTTAGAAGCTACAAGTAATCATCCTTGCAAGTGTCTTACTAGTTTCAATCCCAATTTCGATCTCCAAAATTTGGTTTTACGAATTTCATTCCTAATTTTGATCTGAGGAACATGATTCACTAGTCTATCCGACTCTTTAGGAAAACGATCTGAGGAACCTCACTCACTTTTTACAACTCTTTGGGAAACATTGAGCTTCACCCTTTCATTTCCTCCCTCACTATTAATTATATTTTTCAACGGTGTACTGGACATGACCTACCCTATATGATGGTTATTGCACACCCTATAAGTGTTCTCGTTTAGAGCATCAGTCTGCACTAACTAATTATTGGGAGGAGAATTCGGAAAGCACGCGTGATATATGATGAGGTTTTTTTTCCCATGAAATTTGTTGTGCAATCTGAATCTCGAACTGAGGTCTTCAGTACCATACGCAGACGTAAATAAACCCTTCTAGACCTGAACATCCCAAAATTGAACTTCATCCGAGTCATTACCCTTTTGGACGAAGATCTCGTATTTTCACTATTGTGTATTATTGTGGGTTATAAAACCAAAAGATAATTAAGAAACATGTATCACGTCTAAACCCTGGAATTTTTTTCTTCGTGTGTGAGGGGGATTCAGGGTAACAGAAGGCGTGAAGCGAAGAGAAGAACAAGGGTTTGGAAATTGGAGAATTGAATGGAGTTTTAGACTCTTGATTATGGTTTCGTACCAATTTAAATCTAATTTTTCTTCTTCTAGTGATTTCGATTCAAGTAGTCGTGTCGATCATGACATATTTCTCCATCTGTATTGGAATCAACTTTGGTCTCAGTTAAGACCCACCTCTTTTCACACACACACTCACCATGTTCACCATAAAAATTGAAGTCCTCGTCCCGAGAAGCAAAGTCGAGAGTTCATCTTTCCTTACTTCTCATTATCATTATCTTTATATCTAATTCACAATCAAATTTCCTTATAATAAAGGTTTTAATAGAAAAAGAAGACCATAGAGGGATCTAAATGAGCTTTTCAACCTAAGTGGCACAACATAAAGTTTTACAAGGAAAATATATGTGGATATACATATTTAATTTTCTTCCTTTCAAGGTGGTGAAAGAGGTTGAATGATATGTTCAGTGAAGTGATCAAGATTCAGAGTGAGAAACCTCCAAATGTTAATATTGGTGGGAAAGAATAGACAATATCAGATTCAGTGGATCTGGGTGGCCTTTATTAGCTTTCTCTTACTAGAAGATGAAAAGGAGAGGGATATGGATGAGCAGAGGAGTTTGTTGTGTTATTCTGGAAAGAGGGCCACATTATCCCTACCTTTCAAACCACTCTTCATCTCGCACACAGAGGCCTTGCAGTCACCTTCTTCACAACTCATCTCAATGCAATAACTCTCAGTCTCAGACTTTCCCATGCACAATTTCCTCTTCTCTTGCCACTTCCATCACTTTTTTCTCGCACCCTTTAATGACCTACCACCATATCAAGAAACCCACCACAGCCTACACCCAAAAAAAATTGAAAACATCTATTTCACCCCGAAATAGTTGCAACCTCAATTTGAAGGCATCTTGCAGAGTCTAGCGGTAGTGATTAGTGAGAGTTCATCAGATGGGTGCAAGAATCCTCCATGAAGATAAGAGGTGTAGGAAATCAAGTAGTTTGTATGTTCAGTTCGATGTTTGACCTCGCTCACCTATATGAACACGGAAAAAATCACCACATGTGAACATAACTTGAATTTTCCACATGTTGTATTTTAACCGGTCAGAAGGATGATTGGTTGGGGTGAACAGTGTCTGCTCACCCCAACCCCGTAAAGAAACACCTTTAGTGTAAGTATCAAGAACATTAAAGGATAATTAATATATTAGAAAATTACAAATACCAATCAAAATATTTTAAATTTCAAAATAGGTACATGTAAATTTTTTGGACAGAAAAGAAGAGAACTACTTTTTTAATTGTATTTTTAGCTTATGTCCTTATAGGTTTGTTGAAATTTCAGATGTAGAGAATCGTTGGAAGTAGAATTAAATTCAACATCCAATGAGTACCCATTATGCGTAATTTTTAGAAGACACATATTGATAAAAATTGAATATACATTAAAAAAGTGTATGCTAACACATTTTTTTAATGTATCTTCAATTTTTATCAATGTGATTCTTCTCAAAATTATGCATAATGGGTACTCGTTGGATGTAGAATTCAATTTCGCATGAAATGAGCGTCTACACTTGAAAATTGAGTAAAACTATAAGAATATATAAGTCAGAAATAAAATTTAAAAAGGTAGTTTTCTTCTTTTCCCTCAAAAATTCATAACAAACAATGTTACCGATGAAATAGGTAACCGCAATGTTACCTACTTTTTCTTGGTAGCATAAAAAGCACCCGATTTTGAAAAGTGGTGATGCAGAATCACCATTTTTTTTTTTTGGTGCTCATTTTTGACACTCTAATATTTTTATTTATGAAGTATGAATATTTGTTTTAAAATGTTAGTGAATTTCATGTTAATTTTGAAATGTATTGATGCAGCATCAACTCAGCGTCAACCTTTTTTTTTTAGAGTGGTGATTTTCATGATAATTTTGAAACATATTGATGCTGCATCAACATTTTTTTTTAGAGCGGTGATTTTCATGCTAATTTTGAAACGTATTGATGCTACATCAACCTTTTTTTTTTAGAGCGGTGATTTTCATGCTAATTTTGAAACGTATTGATGCTGCATCAACTTTTTTTTTTTAGAGTGGTGATTTTCATGTTGGTAATAAAACACAAAACTTAGATAAAAAAATATACATAAAAACAATAAAAAAAACCCAATAAAAATGTAAAAAAAACAAAAATAGCTCGTAAAAATAAAAAATTTAAACAAAAATAAATAAATAAAAAAAAAAATATTTGAAAATTATATCAAAGGAAATGACAAAATTTGAAAAAAAAAACACATAATTTAAAGAAAAAAACAAAAATTGACCAAAAAAATTAAAAAAAAAACATAAAAAAAACATTTTTTTAAAACTTATTAAAAAAACCATATTAAAAAGTTAAAAAAAAAAATTTAAAAATAATTAAAATTACAAAATTAAAATTTAGATTAAAAAAAAAAATTTAAAAATAAAAAATAAAAATAAAAAAATTAAATTCAAAATTTAAATTTAAAAAAAAAAAAATAATAAGAAAAAAAATACAATTTTTAAAATTAACAAAAAAAAACAAATTAAAAAAAAAAAATTTAAAATTGAAAAAGAAAATAAAAATTAAAAAATTAAAATTAAAAAACTATCATTAAAAAAGAAAAAAGAAAAGAAAAAAACACATGCAAATAATTAAAAAACAAATACACATAAATTTAGTGCTTTTTTTTTAATGAAACAATTTATAGATTTTAAAAATGAAACACCAAATAAACTAAAAAAATAAAAAATAAACAATTAAACTAAATTAAAATTTAAAAAATTTAATAAATAAATTTTAAATTTTAAATTTTAAAATATAAGTAATCTATAATAGTAAATATAAAAATAAAAGAAAATTAAAAAAAAAATTAAACAAATTGAATAAAAAAAAAATTTAAATTTTTTGAAATTAAAATTTAAAAAAAAAAAATCAAATTATGATAAAAATATTAAAAATTAAAAAAAAAAATTAAAAATAAAAAATTAAAATCAAATCAAATAAAAAATATACATATGTATAAAAAATTTAAAACAGCAAAAAATAAAATAATAAAATAAAAACAAAATAAAAAAAAATAAAAACAAAACCGATTGTATTTTAAATAAAAAAAAATTAAATTAAAAAAAATTTAATTTTTTAAAAAAATTTAAAAAAATCAAAATAAAAAAATCAATTTAAAAAAAATTAAAAAATTAATTCTTTTTTTAATTTAATTTTTTAAAAAAATTTAAAAAAATCAAAATAAAAAAATCAATTTAAAAAAATTTAAAAATTTAATTCTTTTTTTAATTTAATTTTTTTATATAAAATACAATTTGTTTTGTTTTTTTTTTTAATTTTGTTTTAATTTTTTGTAAATTTTATTATTTTTTTTGTTTTAATTTTTAATTTTTAATTTATTTTGTTAGTAATTTTTATTAAATTTTGCCCTTTTTTTTATTTAATCGATTTTTTTTTTTTAAATTTCATAAATTTTCTTTCTTATTTTATAGAATTTAATAAATTTTGTATTTTTTTTAAAATTCATTTGAATTTAATATTGTTTTTTAAATGTTTTACTTTTTTATTAATTTTTTTTTGTTAATAACATAAAATTTTTATATTTTTATATTTCAATTAAAAATTTTGTATTTAAAATTAGATTTTTTTTTTTTTTAATTAAACTTAATTTTTTTTAAATTAATTTGTTTTTAAATTTTTTTATTTAATATTATTTAATATTTTTATATTTTTTTCAATTTTCAATTTTTAATTGATTTTTAAAGTTTTTATTTTTTTTCCTTTTATATTTAAAATTTATTTGTTTATTTGTTTATTTATTAAAATTTAATATTTTTGTTTTTACATTTAATTAGTTATTTTAATATATATATATATATATTTTTTAAATTTAATAAAATCTGATCTATATACATATTTTAATTTAAGTTCATATATATATTTTATTTTTTGTAATTTAAATTTAATTTATTTTCTATAGTTTATTTGTGTTTCTAATATGTACTGTTTTAAATTTAATATTTTCATTGTATTTTATTTTTATTTTTTATTTTTTTTACTTTTAATTTAAATAATTTTTTTTTTTTTTAATATTTTTATTTTAAATTTTTAAATTTATTAAAATTTAATATATTTCCTTAAATTTAATTTTTTGTTTTAAATTATTTTATTTTTTAAAAATTTAATAAGCATTTTCTTTTTCTTTTTTAAATTTAATTTCTATATTTTATTTTTTATAATTTCCTTCTTTTTTTAACCTTTTTTTTTTTTTTAATTTAATATTTTTATTTTGCTTTTATTTTTATTTTTTAATTTCTATATTTTTTAAAATTTCAATCTTAGTTTTTTTTTGTTTATTGTTTTATTTTTTTTTCCTTAAATTTTAGGTTTTTTTTAGTGTTTGAATTAAAATTTTTATTTTGTTTTTTTTTTTTTTTTTTTTATCTTCATATATTTTTAAATTTTAAGCTTTTAAATGTTTTTATTTTTTAAATTTATTTTTTTCTTAAATTTTAGGTTTTTTTTAATGTTTGAATTTTAAAAATTAAAAAATGTTATTTCTATTTTTAAAAATGCGAAAAGTATGACAAATTTTTTTTTTTTGTTATTCCAGCATCAATTGGTTTTGTTTTGAGGGTGTTTTTTCAATCTTTTTACAACAAACAATTTTGTTTTTAGCATAATTTTAGAAAATGTTGAAATTTGACCTTAAAAAAAAACAAGTGCGTTCTGGAAGACACACTTTTTTTTTGGGGGGTGTTTTTTCAATCCTTTTTTCAACAAACAATTTTGTTTTTAGCATAATTTTAGAAAATGTTGAAATTTGACCTTCGAAAAAAACAAGTGCGTTCTGGAAGACACATTTTTTTTTTGGGGGGTGTTTTTTCATGTTTTTTGAGCGTTTTTGGGCTAGAGTTCCCGTTTTGAGGTCAGGTTACCTATTTCATCGGTAACATTGTTAACTCTTATTTTATTATTTTAACAATTGTTTCGCTAATTTTCCATAAGAGGCCATTTTTAAGCTAAAATTTCCCCCAATGATTTTTTTCTAGACATACTACCAAAATGTAGAAATTATAACACTAAGCATGCATACATCCAGATTCCCCTGATCTCACAATATTTAACTTCTTACAAAATACATAATCATTCCACTATTAATATTTTGCAGAAAATTAATTGCAAACACATGTGAAGCATAAATAAAAACAATCACACATAACACAGTTGTTTAACGGGAAAGCCTGAAGCTGAAAACCCCAACTATCATATATTATGTGTCATGGAGATCATGTAACAATCTCATACAAATCTTAGTACATCAGGCTATCAATACAATCAATTGTCACACACTAATCAGAAGAAATCTAGAAATCCATGCACCAATTTCTTGCCACCTACTAGCCTACCTCCACTGCGCAATCTCTGCTGAAGAATAGCTCTGAATGAATTCGAATTACACTTGCCTTGACTGCGCAATCCTCATTGGCAACTCCAATGTGTGTGTGATGCAATCAATGCATCACTATAGTCACAACAGATAGTCCATCTTGCCCTTTCACCTATCTCTCCACTGGGTCTCCACTAGAACTGCCATGCACTGTAGTTAACTTTTTTATTGTTCAGTTGATTAATGAGTTATTTTTTGTGAATTAATTAACTAATTAATTCACTCCACTCTCACTAGTGTATCATTCAGTTAGACTAGATACAACTAGCTCAACTGAGTTTAACTGCATTAACTGAGTTAAACTGAATAAGAACTCCATGAACTACTCTTCCAAATTTGTCATAACTTTGCCACTTCAGTTCTAACTGAGTCCTCCATGCATGAACCACCAGTAAACCATAGGAATTGCATAATTCCTTCAGCCCACTAGTTTTCCAAATCTATACACTGAAATTAAGTGCTCCAAGAGAATAAGTTTTTGTTTATTGTCGGATTATTATTAAGAGCTAATAATAATCGACACTTCTATTTTTAGATCGACGATCTGTAAATAGACTTTGCCCAATATTCTAAAAATATAATTCCATCTATTTTTCCAACTTGACCAACCATCCACAAATAGCATCCTGCAACTTTTGAAATATGATCACCATGTCTAAAAATAGTCAGTCTAAAAATATACTTGCGCCAAAAATAGCTTGCGAGCCCACTTAGTGAAGGCGACTCATTTCACTAAGCTCATCATCTTTTTTAATCTCAACACTCCCTCTCAACAAGATAGGGATTATCTTTCACCCCGATCTTGCCTCTATGGTATTTGAATTTGCTCCTGGTGAGCACCTTTGTCAGAATATCTGCATCCTGATCTTCCGTAGGAATGTACTGAAGCAACATGATCTTCTGCTAAACACAATCTCTGATATGGTGATATTGAATATCAATATGTTTAGATATATCATGAAACACAGGATTAATTGAGAGTTTAATTCAACTATGATTATCACAATGAATCACTGTAGGATCGAAATGTGAACTGAACAAACCAACCAAGATCTTCCTCATCCAGATAGCCTCACATGCAGCTTGACTTGCTACCATGTATTCTTCTTCCACTGAAGTGAGTGCCACGGATCTTTATTTCGTGCTGTACCAAGAAACTTTCATAGATCTGATACTAAAAATCCCTCTTGATGTGCTCTTTCTGTCTATTGGGCTGCCTGCCCAATTTTCATCTGTGAAGCCATGCAACTTCACCTCATCCGTCTGTCTGTACCATAAGCCATACTCAGATGTGCCCCTGAGATACCTCAGGACATGCTTGGCTACCTTCCAAAAGAGCTTGGTAGGCTTAACCATCGCTTGTGAAAGCTGGTTCACCGCATAGCATATGTCTGATCTTGTATTAACTAAATACATTAGTGAACCCACAAAATGTCAATAAACAGTGGCATCCACTATCTCTGTCAATGTAGCATCCTCTTTCCTCCAATTTCCTGGAAGAGGAGTGTTGATAGGCTTGCAGCCTTGTGTGTGAAACTTCTCCAGTATCTCCCGGGCATACTTTCCTTGAGACACAAACAGTTCACCTTCTCGCTTCCATATTTCCAATCCAAGGAAATAATGAAGGAGGCCCAAATCCTTCATCTCAAACTCCTTTGCAAGATTAGCCTTGCATGAGTGTATCAACTGCTCATCACCTATTAGTATTAAATCATCAACATAAATAAAAATGATTAAAAGCTTACCCTCCACATCAATTTGGTACAAGTTTGCATCTGCCTCACTCTTGGTGAAGCCAAGTCTAGTGAAATAGATATCGATCCGTGTGTACCAAGCATGAGGTGCTTGCTTCAGCCCATACAATGCTCTTTTGAGCCTACACACATGCGACTCGCTACTGAAGATCTCAAATCCTTCAGGCTTCTCAATGTACACCTCTTCCTTAATTATCCCATTAAGGAACACAGTCTTCTCATCCATACGATGAATGTGCCAACCCATCTGCGCTGAGAGAGCAAGGATGGTCCTTATGGAAGAATACCGTGTGACAGGTGCAAAGGTTTCTTCATAATCAATCCCCTCGATCTATGAGAAGCCCCGGGCAACAAATATTGCCTTATACTTCTCTACGCTCCCATCAACAGCTTGATTTACCTTATAGATCCATCTTTATACTGCAATTGATTTTCCCGCCGGCCTTGGAACAATCTCCCAAGAATTGTTTCTGATAATGGAGACATACTCCTCTACCATGGAATCTACCCATGTGGGCTCCTGCACTACTTCTTCAAAAGAAGATGGCTCTATCATGATACACTTTCTCATAAGAGCCATGTATCTAGCAAATCGATTAGGTGATTGTATCTGTCTGCATTGTGATGTAGGGACTCCTACATTCTATGTCGCATCAAGCTTCACTCTCTCAGCTTCTGCGGTATGCTTTCTGCCTTGTCTGATGTTTGGTTCTGCACGAGTGGACTCCTCCACTCCATGAATCTCCTCTTGTGGTTGATCCACATCTAGAGGCTCATCTTTGGGAACAAGTAGTTCCTCCTCTACATGAAATTGTAGCTCCCTCTCAAGAGACAACTGCATGGATTTCACCACATTGAATTCTATATCTCGTTGCACCACAGTCACCTGACTGTCTAGCAAATACACACGATAATTATGGGGTGTTTCTGTGTACCCCACAAATATCCTAACTTCTGCAGTCGGCTCCAGCTTCTTCCTAGTGTCCTTTGTCACATGAATGTAAACATATGAGCCAAAAATATTCAAATGAGAAATATCAGGCTTCTTACCAGTAAAAGCTTCTTCAGGTGTACTCATTCCAAGTACTCTAGGAGGACAAAATTTTTTCACATAAACCGCAGTGTTGCATACTTCCACCCACAAGTGCATCGGTAGGCCCTGGTCATGCAGCATCGCTCGTGCAACACCCGCGATTGTTCTGTTCTTCCTCTCCACAACCCCATTCTGCTGTGGGTTATGAGGTGCTATGAGTTCTCTTCGAAATCCTTCTTTTCTACAGAATTATTTGAATTCGCCCGAGATGTATTCAGCACCATTATCTCTCCATATAACTTTCACTTGCTTCCCTGACTCCTTCTCCACCAATGCTTTAAACTCACAGAACTTTGAGAATGTTTCGCTCTTCTTCTGCATGAAAAAGATCCAACATCTACGAGAATAGTCATCAACAAATATAACATAATACCTGTGGTTTCCTGTCAAAGCAACCGAGAAAGGTCCACACATGTCTGTGTGAATTCTCTCCAAGATCACCGAAGCATGGTTCTCCTTCTCATGAAAGGTGGTCTTCACAAACTTACCCATAGTACATCCCTTGCACTGATCTGACTGCACAAGAGTACCCTTGGGAATTCGAGTAGAAATCTACTGCAAAATCTTCAAAGTGCCATGGTGAAGATGGCCCAATATCCTGTGCCATAATTCGCCCTCATCCCGGCTCACCACTTCTTCTGCTTTTCCCACCATTGCAGTGCAGCCATCTACCTCCAGCTTGTAGAGATTCTTAAATCGAATCCCTATCTTCTTAGTTTGACCCATTGTTTTATGTTGAAGGAATGCTTTTCCCTCACTGAAAACAACATCATAACCTTTGTCTTCCAACATTGCAACCGAGACCAAGTTCTTCTTCAGACCTGGAACATGCATAACATCCTTTAATAAGAATGGATTAATGGACTCCCTCTCAAAGGTAATGGTCCCAATTCTCATCACACTGTATCGACCATCGTTGCCCATCTCTATATGCATTTGAAGGTCCTTCTCCTCCAAGTCACTAAACAACTCCTTTTCTCCCGTCATATGGAAAGACACACCACTATCAAGATACCACACTGATCCCATATAGCTTGAAACCAAGAATGTGGTCTAAGAGAAATCAAGTTCAAATTGCGAGGTTAAGGCCTCTCCATCTGCAACTCCATCAGCCTCCTTGTTCTTCTTCTTCTGTGGGAAGTTAGTGGTGAAATGCCCATGTTCGTGACAGTGAAAACACTTCACCTTGGACAAATCCTGCTTCTTGCCTTTAGCATCTAATTTTGAAGGAAATTTCTTCCACTTCCATTTTCTTTCTTTGGAAACCAAAGCGAAATTCTCTTCATCTTCATTTTTCAATGAAGAGCCATCCCTGGTACCCCGCCTTATCTCCTCTTGCAAAATATCCGACCAAATTTGCTCCCATCTCGGCGGTTTCTCCCGTCCATTGACAGAGCCTTCGTAGCTATGCCAACTCTTTGAAAGACAAGGAGAGCCAAGCTCGCCAAGTCTTCATCATCAACAGTAATCCCCACACTTCCCAGTTCATCCCTACAGTGGACAAACTTTGTGAGATATTTTGGAATACTATCGCCCTTCTCCATTTTTATTTTTCTGAGCTTATCTTTCAACGCCAATTTCCTCTGGTCGCTACTACATTGGAACAAATATATCAAAGCCTTCCACATTAAGAATGGAGTGGATTTCCCATGAATTCTGGACACAATTCGGTCCTTCACACCTTCCAACAGAATTATTCTTGTCTTTGCTATCTTCTTTTTCCATGCGTCAAGTAATGCAGCATCGCTAGATCCCGACTTAGGAACATCGCTATCGATGAACTCCTTTAGTCCATTATCCTCTAGCACCGCCTCCATCCTATCCTTCCAGGCTATGTAATTCGAGCTCCCATCAAGGTCATACTCCAATCGCAACCCATTGAAAGACATTTCAATATATACTCAACTTATGCACCGAGAATTTTTTGTAGCGAATTCGAATTGTCCACCAGCCCAAACTCAAGAATTCTTCACAATTGCAATCTTCAAGAATTAACACTGCTCCGATACCATGTAGAAATTATATACTCTAAGCATGCATACATCCATATTCCCCTAATATCACAATATTTAACTTCTTGAAAAATACAGAATCATTCCACTGTTAATCTTTTGTGGAAAATTAATTACAAACACATGTGAAGAATAAATAAAAGAAATCGCACATAACACAGTTGTTTAACGGGAAAGCCTGAAGCTAAAAACCCCAAATATCATATATTATGTATCATGGAGATCATGTAAAAATCTCATACAAAGCTTAGTACATCAAGCTCTCAGTACAATCAATTTACACACACTAATCAGATGAAATCTGGAAATCCATGAAGCGATTTCTTGCCCACTGCTAGCCTGCCTCCATTGCGCAATCCCTGCTAAAGAATAGCTCTGAATGAATTCAAATTACACTTGCCTTAACTGCACAATCCTCATTGGCAAGTCCAATGTGTGTGTGATTCAATCAATGCATCACTATAGTCACAATAGATAGTCCATCTTGCCCTTTCACCTCTCTCTCCACTGGGTCTCCACTGGAACTGCCATGCAATGTAGTTAACTGTTGTATTGTTTAGTTGATTAATGAGTTATTATTTGTGAATTAATTAACTAATTAATTTGCTCCACTCTCACTAGTGTATCATTCAGTTAGACTAGATACAAGTAGCTCAACTGAGTTTAACTCCATTAACTGAGTTAAACTAAATAAAAACTCCATGAAATACTCTTCCAACTCTGTCATAACTTTGCCACTTCAGTCCTAACTGATTCCTCCATGCATGAACCACCAGTAAACCCTAGGAATTGTGTAATTCCTTCAACCCACTAATTTTCCAAATCTGTACACTAAAATTAAGTGCTCCAAGAGAATAAGTTGTTGTTTATTGTCGGATTATTATTAAGAGCTAATAATAATTAACAATTCTATTTTTAGATCATCATATAAATAGACTTCACCTAATATTATAAAAATATAATTTCATCTATTTTTCCAACTTGACCAACCATCCACAAATAGCATCCTGCAACTTCTGAAATATGATCACAATGTCTAAAAATAGACATAGTCTAAAAACAGACTTGCGCCAAAAATAGCCTGCGGGCCCACTTAGTGAAGGCGAATCATTTCACTAAACTCATCATCTTGTTGAATCTCAACACAAATCCCTTTTTTTGTTTTGGATATATGTACTCGATTCTATTTTCTAAACACCATATTTATCTTCCATTCATGCCTATGAGCTCGAAGCATCCCAATCAAAGATGGGATGAATATAGGGTCACATTTATCTGGACATACTTCCAAAGACTTTTTCTTCTTTTGGGTATATCTATTGGATTATATTTTGTAAACACCATTTGGTTCTTTTGTTAATGATTATGGGTTGGAAACATCCCAATCAGAGATGGGATGAATATAGAGTCAACTGTAGTTCTTGAACATATTGCTCACAATTTATTATATCATGCTCATGTTGGCATAAGTTTTCTCTATATATACTGCCAAAGGCCTCTGTTTTTTTTGTTTGTTAAGTTATTCCTTCTTGATTCCATGGCGATCTATGTGCAAGCTCTTAATTCCTCGCACTTTTCCCCAAGCTAGAACCATCCCATCCATTGATGGGATGAATGTAGGGTCATCTTTAGTTGAGATAACAAGGGTCAGGGCTCAAACATAATTCCATTCTTGTTTGCATCAGGGTTACATGCTTATTTTTTACAAAAAAAAAGCTAGAAGCATCCCAATAAAAGATGACATGAAAATTATTGTCAATTTTCAACGAAATTATTTTTCCTAAAAACAAAACTAGCTAGATATGATATGGAGCACTATTAGAGTGAGTTTGTTATGATTTTATTCAATATTACTTTAATAAACACTAGTTTATATATATATATATATATGAAACAAAAATAGTGTATATTAAAGTAACATTGAATATATATAAAGAGAGGTTTAGTTGTTTATATATATGTGCAATAATATATATCTATATTTATGTTGCTAAATTTTTGTGATAAATAGAAGGAAAGATTTGATCAAAGAATGTTTTTACCACATTTAATACTTATAAGTATTTTATTCTTGATAATGTAATAATGGAGGAAACCATAACATAATCCTATAACATGATGTTAAGAGATAAACAATGTGCATTTGTTATAAGTTTGGTCTTTTAATCTTTAAAAGATTCAAATACTATGCATTCAATATTGTTAATCTTAGTGTATATCCCAAACATTCAAAGCAATGATAAAATATATATTGTCAAATATATACATTATTTTTAGATCCGATAGTATATAGTAGATTATAGTATATAATATATAGTAGATTATGTAAATCATAACATAAAACATATTAATTAATCTAATTTTAAGCTCTAATTGATAACATTTAATAGTTTTACTTTGTTGGTCATAAGATCTTCATACTTATATCTCATATATTAAAATGTTATGGCATGTTTAGACCAAGGACATATTTTATTTTAGGGTTATGGATATTTTATTATGAGTGTTCCATGAAATTTTAAACCAAGATTTAGGATTCAAGAAGTCATTTTTGTGTTATAGTCATTTTGTTTTTTTGCTTATGATAAATATGTGAAAATGTTTAAGCATCACTATTGTATTGAAGGGTAATCCTTTAATCAAACCTTTATTGGAGAAGGGTTAGTTGATTATCAAAATATCCCTTACAAAGGGTAAGTATTTTATTATACGGTTGTAGATATTTTATTGTGTGTTCCATGCAATTTCAAACCAAGATTTAATATTCAAGAAGTCCTTTTTGTGTTATGTTTTAAAATAGCTAATTACTCCCGTATGGAGAGTTATATAAATTTAGAGAGTTAGTCAAGTTGATTTAAGTCGTATTTTGAGAAAATTCTAATTTAGTTCGTGAGTGCATGTCAAGTTATTTTAGGCAAGTCAATAGTTGAAAATTTTTAAATACCCTTCATCGGGTTCATTGTAAGCATCAAGTTTGTTTGATCAATAGAAGAGTCATGACTCGTTTTATTGTGTGTGTGAATTATTTGTGTTATTTTGTATCTATCCTCCTCTTCCTTTCCAACAAATTGGTATTAGAGTAGATGAAGGTTCACAAGATATGTTGTGCCTACAGAGCTAGTGAGTAGAGGTCCAAAATTACGTTGCAACTTTTTCACACCATAAAAGAATTAAAAGTGTGTAGGTGGGTGTGAAATTTGCACTTTGTTAGCACAAAAACTACGCAAATTTTGTGAAACTTCGAAGCCGTCAAATTATGGCTTATTTCCGCAGTTTTTCTACCTCGGGGGTTCACAAGCCCATGAAGTGTTAAAAAGGGTGAATCCCTGTGAGCATTAATTAAATTTGACGGAAGTCAAGTAATGTGGGTTTTAAAATTAATGTTAAACGATCGTTTTAATAAGTCATAAGCCTCTGATTTCATAAATTTCCTTTTCATTATATATAATTTTTATATTCAATATTTAAAATATTTATCCAAGTTTTTTAAAGGGGTTATTTATGAAGTGCGGCGGAATATTTTAAAGGATTTTCATATAAGGATAATTTCATAAAGTTTTTTTCATTTAAGTTAATAAATGAAGGTTTTGAAGCTATTTTGAAAAATGCTTTTATAAAATTTGAAGAGATTTGTTTTTTAAAAGATGGCATCATCTAGTTTCCAGCCATTGTTTCCACCATTTACATGCAAAGATTATGATGTGTGGGCCACTAATATGGAGACCACGTTGAAGGCGCATAATCTGTGGGATGATGTCTAGTTTGGGTTTTCAGAACCTAAGAATGATGGAGAAGAACGAGCTCTCAGTAATGCAAAGATGGAACTGTGGAAGAAATAAAAAAATAAGAATGCACAAATGTTGAAGCTTGTCCAGCACGGAGTGGACCAAGAATTGTTCCAAGAAATTATGATCGTGTCTTCAACAAAGACAACATGAAAGACTTTGGAAAAAATTTATAAAGTTATGGCCAAAGTCAATATTGTTAAATTGTAGAATACTAGAAGAGATTTTGAAAGTCTGTAGATGAACAAGATAAACGACATCGATTCATTTATGAATCGAGTCATGAATGTCATAAATCAGTTAAAAATTTATGGTGAAGATATCAAAGATCAAATAGTGGTTGAGAATGTCCTGAGATCTTTGTCTACCAAATTTGATATAATAATAGCATCCATAGAAGAATCATTAGGGGAATTTTGAGGTCTAAAATAAGCCTCCTAAGAAAAATGTACAACAAAAATAAATTTTATAAGAACCAATAGGATTCAAGATGATGGTGTTAACCATCGGGGATGATTCACCATTTTTTAAGTAAAAAGGTAAAAATATTAAAAAATAATAAAATAATAAAACTACTTTTTCAACTCGTATTTTAAACTTATCTCTCAAAGTTTTTACTCAAATTTCGAGCATGAGTACTCATTGGATGAAAAAATTAATTCTTCATCTAAGGAGTACCCATGTTGAATACTTTTGATGGACCCTGCTACACGAAAAATGAGAAATACATAAAAAAACGTGATTACAATCACGTTTTTCATGTATTTCTCATTTTTAGTGTAGGAAGACCCATAAAAAATATGCAACATGGGTACTCCTTGGGTGCGGAATTAAATTTTTCATCCAACAAGTACTCCCACTAGAAATGTGAGTAAAAAATTTGGGAGATAAGTTGAAAATATGAGTTGAAAAAGTAGTTTTTTTCTTTTTTCCCTCTAAAATTTGATGATGTCTTCAAATCTTATTCTATTATTTCCACTATTATTTTATAATTTCCGTAGGAGGCCCATTTTAGAGCTCAAAATTCCCCTAATTCCAAGGATTTGGAAACATTGACGGTTGATGAGTTAATGTGATCACTTCTATCCCATGAGGCAAGGATAGACATAAACGATGATTCCACTTTAGAAACTACTTTCAAAATCTCGGTTTCTATTTCCATAGACAGAGGTCAAGGAAAAGGTAAATTGAGAGGCTAAGGATTAGATAGAAGACATGGTGGTCAGAGAGATGACGGAGAAGAGTAAGAACATGAAAGTGGAAGCTTCAAAAAAGTTAAAGTGTTGACAAATAAAATATGAGATGTTATTGTTGCAATAAATTTGTTCATTATGCCCGTGATTGTAGGAAGAAGATAATTGATCAAGGAAACCATAGAGATAATGTAACTACAGAGAATACTAACTCCATGCTCCTATATTTTCATACCATGTATGAACCTTCAGATGATGTGTGGCTATTATACAGTGGTTGCAGTAACCACATGATAGGAAACAAGAATTTGGTTGCAAATTTTGATTAATCTATGAATACATAGGTGAATTTTGGGACTGAAAATATTATGGATGTAGATGGAAAATTAGTGGTCAATATTATTACCAAGCAGGGGGAGCCAAAGAAAATTTAAAAGGTATATTATGTTCCTAGTCTCAAACATAATTTGAAAAGTGTTGGTCAATTGACGCAGAAGGGATACAAAGCTATTTTCAAAGGACAAGTGTGTCTTATATATGACAAGGCCCAAGCAAGCAACCGATAGAAAATGTGTAGATGATGACGAACAAACTCTTCCCTCTAATTATGAATTGAATTAATCAATTCAGTTAATTTATAGTTTCATATTCTAATGATTATTGGTTATGACACTTTCGGTTTGGAGACTTGCACTTTTTTGGTTTGAGATTATTTCACTATAAATAGATGGTTAGAGGGCACCTCCCATTAAATAACCTGCTAGTACTTATGAGCATTATATCTTGAGAAAGCAACACCAAGAAAGTTTTCCAAAGGAAGTTTCATACAAAGCAAATAAACCTCTTGAGCTGGTGAATACATACCTATATGGACCTATGAGGACACAGTAAATTGGTGCAAGTTGTTACTTTCTCACCTTCATTGATGAATATAGTAGAAAGAATTGGTTTTTAATCCTGAAGGAGATGTCTGAAACTTTTACAAAATTAAAATAATTCAAAGCATTAGCAAAGAACTAAAGTGATCAAAAGATCAAGGTATTGAGGTTAGATCATGGTGGATAATATGATTTGAAGGAATTCCATGATTACTGCAAACAACATGGAATGAGAAGACAATTTACAACCAGATAGACAAAGCAACATAATAGTGCAGCTGATAGAAAGAATAGTAAAACTATGACCATGGCAAGGTGCATGTTAAAAGGAAGAAAGTTGTCTAATGAGTAGTGGGCAGAAGACGTTACATGTATTTTTTATGTGATAAACATATCTCCTACAAAGAGTGTGATGAATAGAGTTCCAAAAGATGCATGCTTAAGTATGTATTACATTTTATTTCATCTCATAATGTTTTTATGTGTAGCTTATTCACATGTTCCTAAAGAGCTCTGAGTTAAGTTGGATGATAAAAGTGAAAAATGCATATTTACTGGTTATAGTGAGAAGTCAAAAGATTAAAAATTGTATAAACTTGTCACCAAGAAGACCATAATCATCACATATTTTGTGTTCAAAGAAAAAGAGTCATGTAATGGGAGTCTACTATATATAAAAAAAAAAAAATTATGCACAAGTGCCACTGATGGAAGAAGATGATGTAGCAAAAAAGGAGTAGCTAGAATCACAAGAGAAGACACCTAACCGAGTCACGCCAACAAGGACTCCAAGATTTTCTGAGTAGCATGGATCTTCAAGCATATCAACAGATTGGAATTTTCCTAACAACCACTCAGGTGATGAATCAAAAAATAGTAAGAGAAATATGACAATTCTGAAATATAATTATGATGATTTTGATGTCAGTCGAAACATTGCATTGTTTTCATTCCAAACTTCTTTGTTTGAAGAATAAATCCAAGATGAAAATTGGGTGCAAACCATGGACGAAGAAATAGAAGCTATTGAAAATAATGATACACAGTATTTGGTTGATTTTCCAAAGGAGAAAAATCTCATTGGTGTGAAATGGGTTTACAAGGAAAACTTGAATGAGAAAGGTCAAATTGATGGATTTAAAGCAAGACTTGTAGAAAAATGATTCTCACAACAACCATGAATAGACTTTGGAGAAAAATTTTCTCCAGCAGCTAGATTGGATAGTGTAAGAGTGGTTCTATCCACAACAACTCAAAACAAGTGAAAAGTATACCCGAAGGATGTGAAATCATCCTTCTTGAATAGAATTCTAGAAGAAGAAATTTGTGTGTATCAACGTCCAGGTTATGAAGTTTAAGGTAACGAAGACAAGGTTTACGTGTTGAATAAATCACTCTATTGTTGGGTATGTGTTATAGTATTTCCATGATTAGTCACACACACGACGGGGGTCACAGGGGGGGCAATAACCCCCCCTTGTAAATTGCGCCAGGTGTAGTGGGGGGTGTCATAATGGGGGCGACAACCCCCCTATCCAGGGGTTCGCAGGGGACAGGTAGCCCCTGCGCAGGGTTCGAGGCAGCACTGCGGGATTTTTTTTTCCTTATTTTTCTGTGGGCAGGACCGCTTATGGTTTTGTGAATGGATTTGCACATGGTTTTGGGGCATGATGGTTTTCAGCCCCTAGTATTTTGTAGATCCAGTCAAGTGAACTACGGTTCTGTTCTAATCCAAGGTTAATGGATTAGGTTTTATGAATTCTTCGGCATGTATATATATATATGTTTTAACACTAAAAGGAATATAATGAAAAATCAAGCCGGTAGTCTCGATTTGGGATCTAGGGGAAAATATCTATGTATATCTATTTTATGTTCTATGTTCTCGATATTGTTTATTTTTTGTCTTTAAGAATTCGTTTGCAGATAATTTTTGTATAGGGTTAAAACCTACATTTGGTATCAGAGTTGTTTTGGCTTCAAGGAGATGACTTTGCTGCTGAGGGGTTTTTTGCTTGGGCTTGTGGCAGACCCTTTTCAGTGGGAGATCTGTCAGATTGATTCTTGCAGTGAAATAAGACGGTGAGCAGTGGAAAGGTAGAGATCGATAAATTTAATGGTCAGATTTTTGAGTTGTGGAAGCTCAATATGGAGCATCTATTGGTGGATAAAGATAAGTGGATCATGGTAGATCCAGGTACTAAACCAATGACAATGTCAGATGAAGACTCGACAAAGTTGGATCGGAAGGCAAAGAACACAATATGGTTGTGTATCTTAGGTTCGATATTGTCTAATGTATTTAGGGAAGCCACGACGAAGGCTTTGTGGATCAAGTTATGGAATTTATACCAATCTATGTCTCTGGTGAATAAATTATTCCTGCGGAAAAATTTGTATAACCAGAGGATGAAGGATGGAGACTTGGTGACAGAGCATCTGAACGCCTTCAGTACTATGGTAAGTTAATTTTCATTTTTTGATATTAAAATCTTAGATGAATATAAGTGCATTAGTTAGTTTTTTTCTCTACCAAATTCATGGGGCAGTATGGTTATTGCAATAGGTAGCAATAACACTATCTTCAATTTTAATGAAATTTTCTTAGCCTTGCTATCAGAGGAAATGAGACGGAGAAATGTGGAGGGATATAATGGGGATGTATTATCTATACGAGAAAGGTCCCAAGACATAAAAAATAATAATTTTTTTAGTGGGAGATCTAAATCTAGAGGGAGATATAAATCTAGAGGAGATCTAAATCTCTAGGAAAACATGTAAAGGAGTGTTGGAAATGCAGAAAGAAGGGGCAGTGCAAAAAGGACTGCAGATCTAAAGATCCTGAGAAACTAAAGGGATCTTATGATGCTCCTTCTGCAGAGGCAAAAACCACCTTGGATGAAAGTGGGGATGTTTATCTGGCTACTTATTCATATGCACATGTAGATCATGAGGCATGGTTGATTGACTGAGGTGCATCCTTTCACTTCACTCCCCACAGGGAGTTGTTCTGCGAGTATGAGAAGTATGATGGTGGCAACGTCTTATTAGGAGATGATAGGAAGGCCAAAATTGTTAGACATGGAAAATTCAAGTTGAAGCTGCAAGGTGGAAGGTTTAGAACACTTCCTGGTGTTCTGCATATCCCTGCATTGGCCAGAAATTTGATTTCTATAAGTAAGATGGATGATGCAGGTGTAAAAACAGTGTTCGATAAATATAACTTGAATATGGTTCAGGGAGCACTAGTATTATGCGAGGAGTTCAGATTGGAACTTTGTAAAAGCTTCACGATAGCACTGTTATTGATGGGTGCAACAGTTCAATGGTTCCTAAAAGTAGAATGGAAACCCTAGCGGTCTCTAGAGAAAAGCCCATGCTATGGCATCAAAGGCTTGGAAATGTTGGAGAGAAGGGCCTTTGGATACTGCATGGTAATGCTATGGTATAAGGTATGTCTAATTTCTCTCTGGATTTTGATTTTTGTGAAAATTGTGTATATGGGAAGCAGAATCATGTGAGTTTTCCTTCTAGTGCTAAGAGGGCAAACAAGATATTAGAGCTTGTGCATAGTGATGCATTTGGACTTGTATCAGTTCCATCATTGGGTAAGTGTGTGTACTATGTTTCATTCATAGCTAACTTCTCAAGGAGTACATGGATATATTTCTTGAGGAATAAATACGAAGTATTTGACAGATTTAAAGAATTTAAGGATCTGATGGAAAACTAGACAGAGAAGAAGATAAAGGTGTTGAGGACAGATAATGTGGGAGAGTTCTACAAGAAGGAATTTAAAGAGTTAAGTAAGAATAGTTGTATAGCATGGAAGAAGACTACTCCATACACACCTTAGAAAAATAGAGTTGCAAAAAGAATGAACAAAACGTTGGTGGAAAAGGAAAGAAGCATGCTCAGTGGTACCGGGTTATGATAGGAATTTTGGGTAGAGGCAGTTGAGACTGCATGTTACCTAGTTAACAGATCACCTTCATGAGCGTTGGAGGATAAGACTCCACATGAGGTATGGACTGGTATGAAGCCCTCTCTTTCACAGCTGAGGGTATTTGGATGTGATGTATATATACATGTTCCAAAGGAGAAAAGGACCAAATTGGATAATAAATATGAAAGGTGCATCTTTATTGGATATAAGGATGGTTTAAAAGGTTATAAGATTTGAAACCCAAAACAAGGAAGGTTGTGCACAATCGAGATGTGGTATTTAGAGAGATGAAAGATGTTGTTAAATGTGAATTAGTACCAAAGGAACCTGAGAAGATAAAGTTTGAGGTAAAGGAGGATGAATCAGACTCTACAAAACAACATGATTCAGAAGAGGAAGAGCCACAAAATCCAGCTGTCAGTTCGAGAAAGAAGGCAACCAGAAAGGTATAGTCCATCTTTTTTCTGTTCAAATTGTTCTTTAACTATCATTGACGACGATCCCAAAACTATCAGGGAGGCAGTGGATTCAGAGGATGGAAAACTCTGGAAGAACGCCATGGTTGATGAAATGGCTTCCTTGCACAAAAATTAGGCATGGGAATTGGTGGATTTGTCAGCTGGAAGGAAGCCAATCAGGAGAAAATGGGTGTTTAAGAAGAATATGAATGTAGAAGGAAAGGTGGAGAAATACAAAGCTCGGTTGGTAGAAAAAGGTTATTCCGAGGTGCCAGGAATTGATTTTGGTTATATTTTTTTTGCCTATTTCTAAGGTTACTTCTATTATATTACTTTTATCTGTTGTTGTTGCATTTTATTTTGATATAGAATAAATGGATGTGAAGATGACATTTCTTCACAAGGATCTAGAAGAGCATATCTACATGAAGCAACCTGAAGGCTTTGCAACGATGGGTAAGAAAGAACTGATGTGATGGTTAAAAAAATATTTATATGGGTTAAAACAGTCACCAATGATGTGGTATCAGAAAATTTGTACCTATATACAGGGACTTGACTTCACCAGAAGCAAAAAGGATCGCTATGTGTATTTGAAATTAATTGGTGACCGTGTTATTTATTTGCTCTTGTATCTGGATGATATGTTGGTGATTGGAAATGACAAATAAATTATCCATGATTAGGAGGCCCAATTGTTCTCCAAATTCAACATGAAGGATCTTGGTGCTGCAAACTATATTTTGGGCATGGAAATTAAGAGAGATCAAGCAAAGCTGAAGCTTTGTTTAAACCATAGGAATTATGCCGAGACAATATTGCAGAGGTTCAATATTCAGGATAGTAAACTGGTGAAGGTTCCTATTCCTATAGGTATAAATCCATCTGTTGATAGTGTCCCAAGAAACAAGAAGAAGAGGGAGATATGTCTCATATTCCATATAAAAATGTAGTGGGTAGCCTGATGTATGTAATGGTTTGTACTAGACTAGACATTGCACATGCAGTGGGAGTATTGAGCAGGTTTATGTCAAAACAAGGGAAGGATCATTGGAGAACAATGAAGCAATTTTTTAGATATTTGCGTGGCACTAGTGATTATGGTTTGTGCTACCAGGGAAGACCAAGATTGGACAGCGTTTTGGAAATCCGTGGTTTTGTTGATGTAGATTGGGTTGGAGATATGGACCAAAGAATATCTACAAGTGGGCATGTTTTTAGCTTATTTGGAAGTGTAGTCAATTGGATGAGTAAAAGATAGTCTACAGTGGCTCTTTCAACTATAGAGGCAGAATACATGGCAGCCACTCATACAAGAAAGGAAGAATTTTGGTTGCAGAGATTTTGTTCAAGTATGGGGTTGGTGCAGCGAGCTATAAGGATAGACCGTCATAGCCAAAGTTCAATTTTCTTGGCTAAGAACCCTGCTTATCATTCAATGACAAAGCACATTGATATTTAATATCACTTAGTGAGAGATATGGTTGAGGATAAAAAGGTGTTGGTGATAAAGGTGGACACTTTGAAGAATTTTGTAGATGCATTGACGGATTCTATGAGCACTCACAAGTTCTCTTAATGTACAGAAACAATGGTTGTTGCAGGGTTGGAATAATGACTAAGCTCTCATATGGCCCCCTGTGGAAAGAAAACAACAAGTGGGAGAATGTTTGGAATTCGTTATATTATTTCCACAATTAGTCGGACATGATGGGGGATCATAGGGGGGAGGGGGGAGAGGAGGGGGGGAACAACCTCCCCTCTACATTGTGTCGGGAGCAGCGGGGAGAGTCACAGGGGGGGCAGCATCCCCCCTATGCAAGGGTTCGCAGGGGGCGGGTAGCCCCCTATATGGGGTCCATGGCAGTGCACATAGAAAAAAAAAATTCCTTATTTTTCAGTGGGCAGACCCGCCTATGGTTTCGTGCATGACTTTTCACATGGTTTTGGGGCATGATGTTTTTCGACCACTAGTATTTTGTAGATCCGGTCAAGGGAACTACGGTTATTTTCTAATCCAGGGTTAATGGATTGGGGTTTATGAATGCTTCAACATATATATATATATATATATATATATATATATATAGATATATATATATATATATATATACCTGTGTGTGTGTGTGTGAACAATAAAAGAAATATAATGAAAAATGAAGCTAATAGTCCTGATTTGGGATCCACGGGAAAATCTCTGTGTATATCTGTTTTATGTTCTATGCTCTCGCTATTGTTTATTTTTTGCCTTTAAGAATTAATTTGAATATAATTTTTGTACAAGGTTAAAACCTACATCTATGGACTCATGTAAGCGCCTAAATATTGATATATCATAATTGACAGTTACATGATAAAGAATGGATTTTGTAGAAAAATTATTGAACCTACCTTGTACACAAAGGTACATGAGGATGGAAAAATCTTGAGTATTTTATTATAGGTTGATGACACGATTTTTACAGGTGATATTGAGTTAGATGAACTTAAAGCACCCATGATGAAATATCTTGGTCTCATGAAATCTTTCATTGTCATAGAAGTTGAGAAATATCAAAAAGGAATTTTTATTTTCAAAAATGAATATGCTAGAGATTTGATGAAAATATTTGGGATGGAAAACTGCAAACCAACAACATCAGCGGCAATAAGTACAGAGTTAAGAAAAGATGATGAAGGATCATATGCCAATCCAACTCTATTAAAAATATTGTTTGGCAACATCATGTATCTCACAACTACAAGTCTAGATATTATGCAATGAGTGATTTTGATTTCCATACAATTTTATGAAGAATCCAAAATACACACATTGGAGAGCAGGAAAAATAATTATGAGATACATAGCAGGAATTAGAGATTGTGGCACAATGTATGCAAGTACAAAAAAAATAGATTTGATTGGATATATAGATAGTGATTTTGCGGGAATATTGGAAGATAGGAAGAACACTTTTGGTTATGTGTTACATCTTGGTTCACATGTGATATAATGGGCAACTAAGAAGTAGCCTATTACGACACCTTCGTCGGCAGAAGCAAAATATGTAGTAGCAACATTGCAAGTAGTGTGGTTAAGAAGAGTATTGTATGGACTCAAGTAGAAACAACAAGTATCAACAACAATATATTGTGACAACACCTTAATGATTTCACTATCCAAGAATATTGTGTTTCATCAAAAGAGAAAGCATATTGATACTAGATATAATTTTATTAAATAACTTGTGAAAAATGAAGAAGTTCTCCTGAATTCTTGTAAATCTAGTGATCAACTTGCTAATAAACTCACTAAGACATTAGCAAAAGATGTATTTGAGTTCCATAGAGGACACTTGGGTGTTGTAGACATAGTTGAGACATAGACCAACAGGCATGTTTGAGTTGTCATGAGTCGTCTTAATTTGGTTGTCGTAATTAAGGGGGAGTATTAAATCCCTAATTACTCATAAGTGAAGAGTTATCTAAATTTAGAGAGTCAGTTAAGTTGAGTTAAGTTGTATTTTGAGTAAAGTCGAATTTAGTGTGTGATTGCATGTCAACTTATTTTAGGCTTGTCACTATTTGAACAAATTTAAATACCCTTCACCGAGTTCACTGTAATTATCAAGTTTGTGTGATGAAATGAAGAGTTGTAGCTTAGCTTATGTTGTTGTGGGTGAATTATTTGTGTTATTTTTTTCCTATCCTCTTCTATTTTCCCAACATTATAGTAATTTTGTTTATTTTTCTTATGGTAAATATGTGAAATTCTTTAAACATAACTATTATATTGATAAGTAATTTTTTAATCAAACTTTAATTCGTAAAGGGTTAATTAATTATCAAAATATCTATTGGAAAGAGAAAATTTTTGGATAACAAAAAAATATTAAAAAAAAAAAGTTGTGTAACAAGTAGAGAGGAATTCCAATTCCTACTCGAGACCAACCATGGCTCCATCTAGGAAAAAATAGAGTTATGCAAAGGGAAGTTGCACACAACTCTTGATTAGTGGTAGAACGAAAAGTATTTAAGGTTGGTGGCTTCTCATCTCGTATATGAATATTGATGGAATTTTATGGTTTGTTGTGCACCCTCTCGAGAATTTTAAGTTTCATGTTAAAGCTCAGAAGTAGAGATACTAATGAAACCAAATGAAAAAAACATGAAATATTGTATTCCTTTCTTATTATTAAATAGATTTTACTGTTTTTAGAATTTATTCTTTTTTATAAAGACTTCCACATTTTTTTAAAATTATTTAAACTAACCATTGCTAAAAATATCCTTTTTAAAAATAAAAAATAATACATTTAGTTAAACATTCGCTCAAGCTAATAATACGAGGTATACATAAATTTCTAAAATTAATTAAAAGAGAATTGATAAAATCAATCCATATGTGGTACTGAAATCGAGCAACCACAAGTGAGGCTCAGTTGGATCAGTAGAGGTTGTATTGTTAAAGTAAGCCAATTACTTTTGCATGAAGAGTTTGCTATATTTACAGAGTCAGTTAACTGTGCATTGAGAGCATTGAGTCAAGTCAATTTTAAGTGATAGATGAATTTAGAGAGTATGTGCATATCAAGTTATATTAGGTGATTAGGTAGTAAAAAAGGTTTAAATATCTTTCACCGGGTTTATTGTTAGTAATCTAAATCAAGTTTGTGTGATCAATAAAGAAGAGTCAAAACACATATTGTTTGTGTGTGTTATTCATGTGTTTATCCTCTTTTCCTTTCCAACAAATTGGTATCAGAGCTGATTGAAAGATCTAAAAGAGAGTTAAGGTCATAAAGAGCAGAGTTGACAGAGAGGGCAGATTAGTAGCAATATATGAGTGAGGGAAGAGAAATAATTTTCTCTTGAATCAAATTATAACACACCCTTCAGTGGTATACAAGGTGTTATAACATTGTTGGATGACAACACTACCATGTTAAGAGCATTAAACTTATGCGCAGCGCATGCACGAGGCTTCCTTTCTTGTTTGCAGTAGCACATGTTTGTAAAAGAGTGGAAAAAAAGACATAGAAAGAAGAGATAGAGTAGGAAACGCATGCACCAGGCTTCCTTTTATGTTTATAGTGGCACATGTTTGTAAAAGAATGGAAAAAAAAGCATAGAAAGAAGAGATAGAGTAGGAAGTTCTCACTGAAGAAAATAATAAAAAAGATGTTTTTAACATTGCTTTTGAATATACAAGAGAAGAAGTTGAACTACCGCGTTAAGAGCTATGCGCACCGCATGCAAGCGGGTTTCCTTTGAGTTTTCGAGCGTTACAACTCTAAGTAAGTTCCCTTACACGTCAAGAGCGTTAGCACACAATGCTTGTCAATAATGGCTGCGTTAGTAACAAACAACCAAACTAATGTTGTTCAAGCTATGTATTCAGTGCATGAGAGTGAGTACTTATGGTATTTCTTAAAAAGGATTCGTACTAACCTTTTTAAAAGGTTTGATGTCTTTAAAAGTTTTTTCATAAAGCACGGGAGCATTAAAAGGAGGTCTATTAAAAATTTGAAGTGATTTAAAAATGATTTTATCATGAATTGAGAAGGGAAAGGGCTTATAAAGTTTTTACATGAGAGAGTTTTAAAGGAATTTTATAGAAAGTACTTTTTTATAAACATTATTATATATAATGATTTTTATATAAAAAAGCCAAATTGGCATCGTATAAAGAATTTTTTTTAATGGCTTTATCGAATGGAAAGAAAGTTTTAGGGCTTTGCAAAGTGTGTCTATCCACAAATATTTTTTGGTGTTTTTGTCAAGCATGACAGGTTTTTTAGTGAAGATTGTGGCTTACGAGGGCGTATATTAAAAATCATTTTTTTTGGGGGGGCGATATGGAAGATAGCCTCATGAAATCTTGCAAGTAGGAATGGCAGTAGTCATGGGTAGCAAAGCGTGACTGAAGAAGACAAAGAAAATGGATAAAAAAAGAGGCAAAGATTATTGTCATGTTTAATGAGGTTGAGGCCACAATCGAGGAACTCAGATTTATAGCAGAAAACAAAGTTTCCCTAGATTTGAGTTTCATTCAACAAGTAATGGATGAAACAGTTATGTGTAAGGTAGAAAAAGCTACAACTTCAAAGGAATCATGGAAGATCCTGGAAGCGGAATTTGGTGCAAGGTCGAGTGACATGGAACAACAAGATGTGTCACAGTTTGTCGAGTCAGACGCAGATCTTAGCGTATATGCGTAGGACTTTGAAATGACAATAGAGCTTGGAGAATCCCACTCAAAAGTGGAATATGGTCATGAAGACTATAAAATTGAAACCATTATGCAAGGAAGCATATGGATGAATAATATGCAACAGAGATTGCAAAGAGAAACGTTGAAGCCTATGTATGTGAGGCAGAGCAAGAGCATATCAATGCTCAAACACTCCTCTGTAATATGGATGGTGCAAATGATGATGAAACCAATTATGCAAGCATGCATATGGATGATGAAGATGCAACAAAGATTGAAAAGAGAGAAGTTGAAGCCTCTATATGTAAAACAGAGCGATAGCATATCAATGCTCAAACACTCCACTGTAATATGGATGGTGTATATGATGGTGAAACCCATTATGCAAGCATGCATATGGATGAAGAATATGCAACAGAGATTGCAAATATAGAAGTTGAAGCCTCTGTATGTGGAACAGGGCAAGAGCATATCAATTCTCAAGAATTCCACTGTAACATGGATGGTGCGGAAGATGGTGAATCCCACTGTGATGAAACACATGTGGATGATTACTGCAAAGTTATATGTGCATTGGTGAATCTAGAAGTAGCTAATGAATTTGGTAAAGCTAAATTTTCAATGAAACTGACAATGAGCACATGCATGTTCAGATATCCTACCATAGGGTGGATGAACATTATGTTGATGATATGTGTGGTTTATTTTTTGAAACAATGATTGATTATGGTAATATGGTAAGCACCATTTTTGATAAAGTATTGAAGGTTGAAGCCGCCTTTGTAGAAACAAGATATGAAGCAGTTGGAACTACTCATGAAGTAGTACATGATCTACTAGTAGCTAATGATCAAGAAGAGGATAAAGTGATTGAAGGGTTTTTTATGAGAATATTCACTAATAACATAACAGTCGAAGACAACATGTTTGCAGCAACAGATGTTTGTAAAACAGTGGAAAAGAAGGCAAAATATGTTTTTATTGAAGAGCATAATAAAGATGTTCTTAACATTTCTTTTGAATATGCAGGTACTGAAAATAACATGGGAGGAGAAGTTGAAATAAAGGCTGTTAATAAGTTTGATGCAGATTTGAAGCTCATTGAAGAATGGATTCAGAAGCCATGGTTGAACGATTATTTGAAGAGAAAGGTGTATAAGACAAGATCAGATTGTTTTTCAGCACAAATTCAAAACAAGTCAAAGAAAAATTGCAGTGACAAACATACAACAAGAAAGTGCAACAAAGAATGAAACAATTTCAAGGATATAGAATCTTTAAGCAAAGAAAAAGAAACTGCAAAACTGTAAAAGCTTTGAGTCATTCTAAGCCTAGCTCAAACATAGACCAGTGTGCATGTTTGAGTGATAATTGAGTCAATTTCTATTCTATGCCTATAAGGAAGAATTAAGTTATGTTTTGAGTTATATTTAGTCTTATGTTAGTAATTATAGGGGAGTGTTAAAGTAAGCTAATTAATCAAGGATGAGGAGTTTGTAATATTTTGAAAGTAAGTTCACTGAGCATTCAGAGCGTTGAGTCAAGTCGAGTTTAAATGAGATTTGCTAAGGTCATATAGCTATTAGAAATAGCAAAACATCCATTATAATTGGTTAGCACCCTCGGGCTTCCACCCTCCATGAGATTTGCTAAGGTCATATAGCTGTCACACTTTGAATAGAGCTTGAAAACTGTCATGTCGTTTGGCAGGATAGTCAGGGTTTGGGGCATGGTAATTTCTTATGTCAACGTACCAACGAACAACAACACCGGCACTTTCAGCGTGTGAACGTACGTTTTCGAGAAATGAGATGTGGTCGGTGGAACTTGCCAATGCTGAATTTTTATCAACGTGACGTTTAAGGCGTAGCTCAACACAGAAGCCATCTGGTCAAAATGTTGAGTGATATTATCGGAGAACTCAAGCCAAGTGAAACTTAGTCAACGCCATGCCAGTCTCGTGACTGGCATATTATAATATTTCGCTTTTGGCAGTATGGCTCTGACTGAAGTATTTTTCTCTCCATCGAAGTCTCTCTGCATATAAATCCCCGCATATCATGTGCTTAGCAAAATCCCTCCATTTCATATGCTTAACAAAAGCTCAGTGTTTCTGGATATATATCCCTTTATTTCAAAGTGCATACCAACATTTCCAGAGTGCCCGTTCAGTATTTAATTACAATTTTGAAGTTGCTTCTTGAATCTTGAATATATCAGACAATGATTGTCAAATCTAGTCATGGCCTTTGCCACTTGATTCACCAGACAGCACCCTTCGCATCAACCCCCACACTCACTGTTTTCCCGAAAACGTTTAAACGCAATTCAGCTTCTTGTAAAAAATTAGTATTCTCAACCGCAGCTGTTACAGTTGCAGCACCTCCCTTAGAGAGGCGACGCATAACCCGACACGAAACGGTTTTGCAAAGCCCCACGACAGAGTTGGATGAGCCACGTTTACGTTCAGAAAATCATCATCATCGGAATGGTGATGATCATTTCCTGTTAGCAGATACGTGGAAAGAAATACAAGGATGCCATGATTGGGATGGACTATTAGATCCTATTCATCCTCTTCTCCTTTCAGAGATTATCAGATACGGAGTATTTGTACGAGCCTGTTATGAAGCTTTCGACTGGGGTTCTGGGTCTAAGTTTCATGGGAGTTGCAAATATGGTCGCAAAAGTCTCTTTGGTAAGTTGGGGATGGAGAATTGTCGTCATAAGGTTACAAAATACATTTACGCCACGCCACCTATAAACGTTCCCGACTTCTTAAAAAATAAGTTGGAGGTTGGAGACGGATCTAACTGGGTTGGTTACGTTGCAGTGTCAGACGATGAGAGGGAGATTAAGCGTCTTGGACGTCGGGACATCGTGGTGGCAATGAGAGGCACTGCAACCCACATGGAATGGCTCTCTAATTTTATGCATACACTAACTCCTGCTCGTTTGAATCCATTAGATCCTTGTGACGATGTAAAGGTGGAGATGGGATTTCTGGGCCTCTACACTTCCCACGATTCAACCTGCAGGTTTAACAATGGAAGCGCCAGAGAGCAGCTTCTGTCTGAAATTGCGAGACTTGTACAAAAATACGAGGGAGAGGAGCTTAGCATAACAATAACAGGACACAGCATGGGCAGTGCGCTGGCTATGCTTTGTGCTTACGATATCGCGGAGCTCGAACTAAACCGTTCCGCTTATGAATCTTGCAAGAGAATTCCAATAACGGTATATTCATTTGCAGGCCCCCGCGTCGGAAACGGCGCCTTCAAAGACCGGTGTGATAAGCTGGGCCTCAAAATTCTGCGAGTTGTGAATGTTCACGACGTGGTTACAATGATACCTGGTGTAATATTCAATGAAAAATTCAGGCTTTGGGAAAACGTGATGGACAGAAATCCATGGATATACTCTCACGTTGGTGTTGAACTAGTGATCGATCACAAATCACAGCCACAATTGTTCAAAGGAAAATCTCATAACCCATACTGCGTTCACGACCTCGCAATGTATTTGCAGGTTTTGACATGCCGCAACCATCACAGTGACGACGACCACCAACTGCAATGTAGCTTACTACCACCGGTAGCTTACTGCAAGGCAGTTATGTAGCTTACTTGAGAAGAATATATTGTTTGCTCCCTAAATCTTTGCTGCAGCGCCCCTATAGGCAGGATGCAAAATTTTTGGAGGGAATGATAAATATACATAATTTGGTTGTATAACTGACCCTCAGATAGCCCAACAATCACTTCTCGAATCTGGCAGTCTCTAAATTGATAAAATCATTTACCCTGGGCCAGTGAAGTAATTTCAGTCTAGAATTACAGTTTTTGGTGATCAAAATTTCTAGGTGACAAAAATTTCCTTCCACGCCTATGAGCAGCAGCCTAAATGAATGAATAATTAATTTATCTGTTAAAGAACGTAATCTCAACCACTTTCTAGGTGTTAGATCAGTCAGTCTAAGTGTCCAAGTTTAGTTTAAGTCAGTCCAGTTTACTCGAGTTTATCTCCAGTTATTTATTGCCGATGTTTCCAATGTACTCTATTTAACCATTTCGTAATCTTGAGAAGAGTAACTCTCTGCTCCAATTCGTTTTCAGTGTTTCAATTCTTGTCATGGTATTGGAGCCGAGTTGCATAAGCCTCCCTGGAGAGCAGCAACAAAGCCACGAAGTAGCAGAAGAGAAGAGCAGTCAATTGACGCAACTATGAATTGATTGGCGCTGGAATACAGGCCATACCCGCGCCATTTTCGTCCCTCGCATCGTTTTTGAAAAGGCGCGACTGTTTCAATCGGTAACGCGACAGTCTGCCTGCAAAAAGAAAAACGAAACACATCTGCGTATTCAGAGGTTACAAAAAATCGATTAAAAAGGTACGAAGGGTTGGTATAAAAGTTATTTAAAATCGATTTTCAAAACATACGAGGTCAACGTATTCTAAGAAAAGGAAAGCTTTAAAAGTATTAAAGGTCATTCATGTTTTAAAAGGAAAGCTTTTTTAAAGTATCGATTTAAAAAAAAAGGGTAAAACCTTTTTTGATTTTCAAGCTTTTAAGTGAAGGGTGAAAGCTTTATATGAAGAAAGATTTTTTATATAAGTTTTTTTTATGAAAAAAAAAAAAACTTGAAATTGGATGAAGGGTTTTATATAGTGCCTGGGAAGAAGTTTTAAAAATGTTTTATTCAAGTGTTAAGGGATTTTTTTAAGAGCATGTGTAAATGTTTTTTTTGAGTTTTAAAAAAAAAAAAAAAAAAAACTTAAAGCTGTGATGTGAGATGAAAGTGAAAGTTTACAGGAAATTTTTTGAGGAAGATTATTTATCAGAAGGAAAAGTGAACTTGCATAAGACTCGTTCAAGAGCAGCAAATTTTTTGAAGAAGTGAAGTTGCATAAGACTCATTCAGGAGCAGCAAAATTTTTTAAGAAGCAAGGTATTGATGAATATGTAAACTCATTTGTTTGTAAAAGTTTGACAACGAGGACATGGGAAAAGCCAAGAGGCTAAATAAAAAGCAGATTATGTTTGAGATCTTTCTAGATCTGGAAATCAAGAGGCAAAAAGACGCCTATGCATTAAGATGCATAAAAGAATCTGTCGATGACAGCATTCTTCCCTTAATCTCAGATGCCAAGACAGCCAAGGAGGCATGGGATACCCTTGACAGATGTTTTGGTACAAGGGGAAGCATTGAAGCAAAGGGGAGATTTGAAGATGAAGATGAAGGTGGATCTGTAGCAGTAGATTTACAGCCAGATGAAGAGTCAGAAGAAGCAGAAAAGCAGCATGAAGATGCTCATGAATCCCACTGTGCACAGCCACAAGTGGATGAAGAGATTCCAGCAACAGAGATTGCTGACGAAGTTTTAATGATACCAGCAACAGAGCTTGCTGATGAAATGGTAAATCCAATGATTGATATGGCTGATGTAAACTTTGATAATGAAATTTTTGCTAATGATGATTGGTTGCAGATGATGCAACAAAAATATGATATCGACATGATGTTATTTGGTGAGATTACCCCACTTCAGTTAGTGGAAGACAACTTTTTTGCAGCAGCACAGGTCAGTGAAGAAGAGGCAGAGAAAAAGACAGAGACAGAGCAAAAGGAAGAAACAGAAAAAGTAGCAGAGACAGAAACAAAGAAAGAAGTTTGCAAGGAGAAAGCAAAAACAGAGAAAGAAGAAGAGACAAAAGCAAAAGATAAAGTCTGCAAAGGGAAAGCAGATGAAGAAGCAGATAAGGAAGCGCAACAGCAGAAAGCTCTCATTACAGAGCAAAAAGACCAAAACCAATGTCGTTATGAAAATGTTTTTTCTAACATTGATTTTCAGTGTGCAGGTACACAGATTAATTATGAAAAATAGTTAAAGTTTATTGAAACATGGCTTGCAACACCATGTCTAGTTGAGATCTACACAGAAGCTGTAGATATGAATTTTGAAGACGACATGCATGACGAACATGTCAATGAAATTTCCATGCGTTGGAGTTTTGAAGAGATAAGATATTGTTCTAATCTTATGTTGCAGCAGATTGATGATGAAAAGCACACTACAGAGGACAATATGTGGCAGCAGCCCACATACAAGTCAATTTTTGAAGAAGTCCAGGACACGCTTAGACAGCCTGGAACAGTAAAAGACCTGCACCAGCGCATCAATAAATTGAGTTTTGAAGAACACAGCAAAGCGAAAAATTTGAAACAATTTAGAGGCTACAGAATATGGAAAAAGAGAAGAAGAAAACTAAGTTTAATTGAAGTCATTTTTTTTTAATTGTAAACCTCGCTGAGACATAGACCAGCAGGTATCTTAATTAATTTTTTTTTTTTTGTGGTTGATATTAAAGGGGAGTGTTAAAGAACGTAATCTCAACCACTTTCTAGGTGTCAGATCCGTCAGTCCAAGTGTCCAAGTTTAGTTTAAGTCAGTCCAGTTTAGTCGAGTTTATCTCCAGTTATTTATTGCCGATGTTTCCAATGTAATCTATTTAACCATTTCGTAATCTTGAGAAGAGTAACTCTCTGCTCCAGTTCATTTTCGATTTTTCAATTCTTTTCATTATCTTGAAATTTGAAATTATAGAAGCCTTCAAGTATGCACGACAATTGAAAAATGTTTTGTCCAACCGCGTGACCATATCAAAAGCATGGAAGTGCGGTTGGTAAAGATTTCTTAAAATCTAAGTTACAGTTGCAAATTTTAGTATTTTGGGTGTTTAAGATTTTTTATAATGATGAATCTATTTTTACTATAAAAAAAAATGCAATTCAAACATTTTAGTTATTTTATTTAGTTTACAAAATTCCAAAAAAATAACTAACATCCATCGAACTATTCAATTACATTGAAAAATGTTTTGTCTAACCGCCGGACAATATCAAAAACATGGAAGTGAAAAATATGGAAAAGTTTTGTCTAACCGCCTGACAATATCAAAAGCATGGAAGTGAAAAATATGACTTTTCCAAGCGCGGTACGAAGGTAACATTCTGTTGTCTCTCTACTTCCATTTATTACCTAAAAGTTGTAGTAATTGACGGATTGTCACTCAGAGAGAGACACTATTTTGATGTATTCATAGTGGTCGCGCGCCTACCACAGGTGCTTACGGCACACTGTTCTGTCGTGGTTCTCTCTTTCTCTATTCGCTGCCTTTTCGTGCCCCAAACGAGAAATTTGTCGTTCAAACGATAACGATTGAAACGTGAATGAATATTCAATTTTCCACTGATTTCAGTGCTCTGTTGTTGGGATCCCTAGTTAACATAAACTAACGTGCTAAAAGCGAACATAATTCATGTTAAAAATATTTAAACGGTTAAGTTATTGTCAGTTATAATTTACTATATACGTTGTGGAATAGTATTAAATTTTACATTTGTTTTTTTTTTAATAGTTGCAATAGTTTTAAATTTTACATATATTTTTATCTTCAATTAATTTTTAAACATGCTTTTATGGTAATTAATAGAGACGAAAATCCATATAAACAACCTAACGTCGACTTCATGTCCATATAAAGCACCTTCTGACTAATAAAAAATGATTAAATAAAAAAGTTACCAATATCATATCATATCATTCTTATGAACTTTTTCCTCCTTTTCTGGTCAGCTGTCCATTCATGTCGATCGTTTAAGTCCACCAATGTACTTAAAATGTTACAAATCTGGCCAACATATATATATATATATATATAAAAGAGGAAAACTCTACTTTGTTCCTCGCATTAATGAAACTCTCGTGAAACTCGTGAATCAATGGTAATGTATTCTAATCCACAGAAACTTTAAACCATCTTATATATATATATATATATATATATATATATTAAATTAAATTATTTAAATAAATAAATATAATATAGTTGATCTAATTTTTTCTTTCTCAGTATTTTTTTCTCTTATATTTAAATATGGTTTGGCCTCTTAAAATACTCCTCAATTTTTTCTAGAAAGTTGGCCCTTTCCTAAAGATGGACTCATTTTTGTGGTCTGAACATCGGCCTAAAAAACTTAAAAATCATCAACATGTTATTCCATTCATTTTCGAAAAAATTCAGCCTATATGAACTCTCTATTAAACATTTAGTTTTAGTTAAATGATAATTAATAGTTGACCGGTTTACCTTATTTAAACCTTATTCCATTGATTAGTGAAACCAACGTGAAATTCAGTGTAGTCGTAATGCATTCTTACGGAACTAATGTTTCTAATCAACTTATTAACATAGTCTAAAAAACACACAATATAACTGGTATCAAATTTCAATATTTTGGGTGCCCCACTGGTTTTTGATGGCGCTGAATCCATTTCCACAATCAAAAGAACATTCAAACACACCAACTACATGATGTTTTTATTTTTTTAACGAGATTTAGGAAAAAAAACTTGGTCCCGGTTATGTTGTTGCGTTGGTAGGCTTTGGTAGACAACTCCTTAATGTAGCGTAATATATTAAAAAGTTACAACTAGAAATTTCCCCTAAAGGGGCATACACCGAAGGAATACACGATTTGGAAAGATTATATGGTCACAAACAGAGCCCACTCATAAGGCCTCCATAAATTTTTATTTACGGTCAAATATGTTTACAAAAACATCATTTACCATCTAATATGTTAAATCTTTTGAAGTTCAAATTTTAGGAGTCGGTGTGACCAACATTTAAAAACTTTGATTCAATTCAAAGACGCTTAAAATGTGACCTGAAAATTTGACCAAGGATTCATGACAATGATGAATTTGAGAATTTAACCAATATGAACAACATCCATGTCAGAGTTACGTCATGGATTTTGGGACCAATTTCATGGTTCCTTAAAGTATTCCCCATCAGGCCACGTGGTCATCATCTGCATTACATACTACTGGAAATGAGTGTGTCAAACGTCTTTGAATTATTTCCCATCGGGCCACTTGATCGTCATCTACATTACAAAAAGTTCACCAACTGACGCTTATGTTGTAGCAACGTGTTGCTATTGTAGTGAGCATATTAATGTATAGAAATCCCATAGGCAACTTTTTAATGACAAATCTTTGGCAAGCTTTGTGATCTATGGATGTGGAAGTAAAATATGGAGGATGTGTGACTTGTTTTGGGCACCTGGATGTAAAATCTACTTCCCAACTACCAACTTGTCAACTGTGGACACATTCACATCCTATTTCATATTCAACATAAATTTTGTGGTGAGAAATAAAAATTTAAGGTTCAGTGTATCATGGTATAAGACATCTCAAACTACACAACCAGTTGTGGCAAGTCCATTGGAATAAGAGCTATGGTGGATCTTTTGAACATAAGAAACTCTTCTATTTGTGTTAGAAATCTCCAGCAGTAATCAAACATGATGAGATTTACCGAACTTTTGTACCTGATTTCATAGGGTTAGTATTCTTAAAGGCTTATGTGCCTCCATAACTATATAATTTTCTAGAAAAAGTGGAATATGTGATTAATAAAAATTACCGTCAATTGGGTAGGTTCAGTTTTCACTCAAACAATTACATATTGATTTTCTAGAGCACCCATCAGTGCTTATTTTTTTAATTGTAAAAACAAATGGATGGGGAAGTGAAAAACTTCGACTCTCTAAGGGAATTGCCTAGAGCAGAGAAAAAATCCAATATCTGGAAGAAAAGAGTGCACAAAGTTGATGAAGAGGTTAGCATGAATTGAAATTTGAAAGAATATTAGGAGATTTTTTAGTTGAGGTTCCTAAAGAGGAGAAGATTGCCATAATTTCTTGCAAGTGGGATTGTTTGGTTATTCTTGATGCTTCTATTCTTATTGAACATTTCCTGGTATTGTGAATCCATCATCCATCCTGATTCAGGTATTCACATATGTTTTCTTCTTTCATTTTATTTGTAAAGCTCTAAATCATGATAGAGTTGAAGGTTTTCTAGGTTGAAGTTGTAAATCCAAATTTAAGGTTGACTACATCATGGTACATGACATCTCAAATTGCACAATCATTTTTTCTAGGTCCATTGAAATAATAGCTATAGGGGTATCTTTTGAACATAATAAAACCTCTTATGAATGTTGGAGTTGGAAAGGTTAAATAGGGAAAGGAAATCCATTATTAGTTCATATGGTGGAAGGCATTCTGGTGAGCCTGGGCTTGGAGGAGATCCAAATACTCAGGATATTCTTGTTGAGATGGTGAATCTGGAAATATCCATAGTTCAAATGATAGATATTATAGATGAAAGCTCTCTAAATATAAAAAAATTTGGGCTGCAAAAAAGCTGGAATATTCTCAACACGTTGATCTAACTTTGAAAAGATTGGATACGTCTGGGAGCCAGGTCCTTAGCCATCTAGATTTAAATGGAAACACATGTATGCATGAATTAAATATTGCAACTTCAGAACTTGAGGCATAGTCTCATAGTTTTGAGAAGCTTCATCTTCTTGCAACATATTCAAGAAATGATGGATTGTTCAAAATATGTACAAAGCGCAGCTAGTACTTGCATATAGATCAAATATTTCAATAGCTTTAAGAGAAGAGAAAACATTGGTCTCATCTTCAATCATTCCTCAAGACTTTAGAAGCTACAAGAAATCATCCTTGCGAGTGTCTTACTAGTTTCAATCCCAATTTCGGTCGCCAAAATTTGGTTTTACGAATTTCAGTCCTAATTTTGATCTAAGGAACATGATTCACTATTCTATCTGACTCTTTAGGAAAATGATCTGAGGAACCTCACTCACTTTTTCCAACTCTTTGGGAAACAATGAGCTTCACCCTTGCATTTCCTCCCTCACTATTAATTATATTTTTCAACGGTGTACTGGACATGACATACCCTATATGATGGTTATTTCACAACCTATAAGTGTTCTCGTTTAGGGCATCAGTGTGCACTAACTAATGATTGGGAGGAGAATTCAGAAAGCACGCATGATATATGATGAGGTTTTTTTTCCCATGAAATTTTTTGTGCAATCTAAATCTCGAATCGAGGTCTTCAGTACCATACGTAGGCGTAAATAAACCCTACTAGACCTGAACATCCCAAAATTGAACTTCATCCGAGTCGTAACCCTTCTGGAAGAAGATCTCATAGTTTCACTACTGTGTATTATTGTGGCTTATAAAACCAAAAGATAATTAAGAAACACGTATCGTGTCTAAACCCTAGAATTTTGTTCTTCGTGTGTGAGGGGGATTCAGGGTAACAGAAGGCATGAAACGAAGAGAAGAACAAGGGTTTGGAAATTGGAGAATTGAATGGAGTTTTAGACTCTTACTTATGGTTTCGTACCGATTTAAATCTAATTTTTCTTCTTCTAGGGATTTTGATTCAAGTAGTCGTGTCGATCATGACATGTTTCTTCGTCTGTATGGGAATCAACTTTTGTCTCAGTTAAGACCCACCTCCTTTCACACACACACTGACCATGTTCACCATACAAATTGAATTCCTCGTCCCGAGAAGAAAAGTTGAGAGTTCATCTTTCCTTTCTTCTCATTATCATCATCTTTATATCTAAGTCACAGTCAAATTTCATTATAATAAAGGTTTTAATAGAAAAAGAAGACCATAGAGGGATCTAAATGAGGTTTTCAACCAAAGTGGCACAACATAAAGTTTTACAAGGAAAATATATGTGGATATACATATTTGATTTTTCTCCTTTCACGGTGGCAAAAGAGGTTGAATGATATGTTCAGTGAAGTGATCAAGATTCAGAGTGAGAGGCCTCCGAATGTTAATATTGGTGGGAAAGAATAGACAATAGCAGATTCAGTGGATCTGGGTGGCCTTTATTAGCTTTCACTTACCAGAATATGAAAAGGAGAGGGATAAGGACGAGCAGAGGAGTTTGTTGTGTTATTCTGGAAAGAGGGCCACATTATCCCTACCTTTCAAACCACTCTTCATATCCCACACAGAGGCCTTGCAATCACCTTCTTCACAACTCATCTCAATGCAATAATTCTCAGTCTCTGACTTGCCCATGCACAATTTCCTCTTCTCTTGCCACTTCCATCACTTTTCGCTCGCACCCTTTAATGACCTATTGCCATATCAAGAAACCTGCCACACCCTACACCCAAAAAAATTTGAAAACATCTATTTCACCCTGAAATAGTTGCAACCTCAATTCGAAGACATCTTGTAGAGTCTAGCGGTAGTGATTAGTGACAGTTCATCAGATGGGTGCAAGAATCCTCCATGAAGACAAGAGGTGTAGGAAATCAAGTAGGTTGGATGTTCAGTTCGATGTTCGACCTCGCTCACCTATATGAACATAGAAAAAATCACCACATGTGAACACAACTTGACTTTTCCACATGTCGTATTTTAACCGGTCAGAAGAATGATTGGTTGGGGTGAACAATGTTTGCTCACCCCAACCCCGTAAAGAAAAAAACTTTAGTGTAGATATCAAGGACATTAAAGGATAATTAATATATTAAAAAATTACAAATACTAATCAAAATATTTTAAATTTTAAAATAGGTACATGTAAATGTTTTGGATGGAAAAGAAGAGAACTACTTTTTTTAATTGTATTTTTAGCTTATGTCCTTATAGGTTTACTGAAATTTCAGATGTAGACAATCGTTGGAAGCAGAATTAAATTCAACATCCAATGAGTACCCATTATGCATAATTTTTAGAAGACCCACATCGATAAAAATTGAATATACATTAAAAAAGTGTATGCTAACACATTTTTTTAACGTATCTTCAATTTTTATCAATGCGAGTCTTCTCAAAAGTATGCATAGTGGGTACTCGTTGGATGTAGAATTAAATTTCTCATGAAATGACCATCTACACTTGAAAATTGAGTAAAACTATAAGAATATATAAGTCAGAAATAAAATTTAAAAAGGTAGTTTTCTTCTTTTCCCTCAAAAATTCATAACTCTTATTTTATTATTTTAACTATTGTTTCGCTAATTTTCCATAAGAGGCCATTTTTAAGCTAAAATTTTCTCTAATGATTTTTTTCTAGACATACTAACAAAGTGTAGAAATTATATACACTAAGCATGCATACATCCAGATTCCCTTGATCTCACAATATTTAACTTCTTGCAAAATACAGAATCATACCACTATTAATCTTTTGAGAAAAAAATAATTGCAAACACATGTGAAGCATAAATAAAAACAATCGCACATAACAAAGTTGTTTAACAGGAAAGACTGAAGCTGAAAACCCAAACTATCATATATTATGTATCATGGAGATCATGTAACAATCTCATACAAAGATTAGTACATCAAGCTATCAGTACAATCAATTGTCACACACTAATCTGAAGAAATCTGGAAATCCATGCACCAATTTATTGCCACCTGCTAGCATGCCTCCACTGCACAATCCCTGCTGAAGAATAGCTCTGAATGAATTCAAATTATACTTGCCTTGACTGTGCAATCCTCATTGGCAACTGCAATGTGTGTGTGATGCAATCAATGCATCACTATACTCACAACAGATAGTCCATCTTTCCCTTTCACCTATCTCTCCACTGGGTCTCTGCTGGAACTGCCATGCACTGTAGTTAGCTGTTGTATTGTTCAGTTGATTAATAATTTATTGTTTATGAATTAATTAAATAATTAATTCACTCCACTCTCACTAGTGTACCATTCAGTTAGACTAGATACAACTAGCTCAACTGAGTTTAACTACATTAACTGAGTTAAAATGAATAAGAACTCCATGAACTACTCTTCCAACTCTGTCATAGCTTTTCCACTTCAATTCTAACTGAATCCTCCATGCATGAACCACCAGTAAACCCTAGGAATTGTGTAATTCTTTCAGCCCACTGATTTTCCAAATCTGTACACTGAAATTAAGTGCTCCAAGAGAATAAGTTGTTGTCTATTGTCAGATTATTATTAAGAGCTCAAATTATTATTAAGATCTAATAATAATCGACACTTCTATTTTTAGATTGACGATCTGTAAATAGACTTTGCCCAATATTCTAAAAATAGAATTTCATCTATTTTTCCAACTTGACCAACCATCCACAAATAGCATCCTGCAACTTCTGAAATATGATCACCATGTCTAAAAATAGACATAGTCTAAAAATAGACTTGCGCCAAAAATAGTCCACGGGCCCACTTAGTGAAGGCGACTCATTTCACTAAGCTCATCATCTTGTTGAATCTCAAAACTCCCTCTCAACAATATAGGGATTATCTTTCATCCCGATCCTGCCTCTATGGTATTTGAATTTGCTCATGGTGAGCACCTTTGTCAAAATATTTGCATCCTGATCTTCTGTAGGAATGTACTAAAGAAACATGATCTTCCGCTGAACACAATCTCTGATATGATGATACTGAATATCAATATGTTTAGATCTATCATGAAACACAGGATTAATCGAGAGTTTAATGCAACTCTGATTATCACAATGTATCATTGTAGGATCTAAATGTGAACCGAACAAACCAACCAGGATCTTCCTCATCCAGATAGCCTCATATGCAGCTTGACTTGTTGCCATGTATTCTGCTTCCGCTGAACTGAGTGCCACAGATATTTATTTCTTTCTATACCAAGAAACTGTTGTAGATCCGATACTAAAAATCCCTCCTGATGTGCTCTTTCTGTCTATTAGGCTTCCTGCCCAATCTGCATCCATGAAGCCATGCAACTTCACCTCATCCGTCTGTCTGTACCATAAACCATACTCATATGTGCCCCTGAGATACCTCAGGACATGCTTGCCTAACTTCCAAAAGAGCTTGGTAGGCTTAACCATTGCTTGTGAAAGCTGGTTCACTGCATAGCATATATCCGGTCTTGTATTAAATAAATACATGAGCGAACCCACCAACTTTCAATAAACAGTGGCATCCACTACCTCTACCGATGTAGCATCCTCTTTCCTCCAATTTCTTGGAAGAGGAGTGTCGATAGGCTTGCAGCCTTGCATGTGAAACTTCTCCAGTATCTCCCAGGCATACTTGCCTTGAGATGCAAATAGTTCACCTTCCTGCTGCCATATTTCCAATCCAAGGAAATAATTAAGGAGGCCCAAATCCTTCATCTCAAACTCCTTTGCAAGATCTGCCTTACATGAGTGTATCAACTACTCATCACCCGTTAGTATTAAATCATCAACATAAATAACAATGATTAAAATCTTACCCTCCACCACAATTTGGTACAGGTTTGCATCTGCCTCACTCTTGCTGAAGCCAAGTCCATTGAAATAGTTTTCGATCCGTGTGTACCAAGGACAAGGTGCTTGCTTCAGCCCATACAACGCTCTTTTGAGCCTGCACACATGCGACTCACTGCTGAAGATCTAAAATAATTCAGGCTACTCAATGTACACCTCTTCCTCAATTATCCCATTAAGGAACATAGTCTTCACATCCATGTGATGAATGTGCCAACCCATCTCCGCTAAGAGAGCAAGGATGGTCCTTATGGAAGAATACCATGTGACAAGTGCAAAGGTTTCTTCATAATCAATCCCCTCGATCTGTGATAAGCCCCGGGCAACAAATCTTGCCTTATACTTCTCTACGCTCCCATCAACATCGTGATTTACCTTGTAGATCCATTTTGATCCTACAACTAATTTTATCACCGGCCTTGGAACAATCTCCCAAGAATTGTTTCTGACAATGGAGTCATGCTCCTCTACCATGGAATCTACCCATGTGGGCTCTTGCAGTGCTTCTTCAAAAGAATATGGCTCTGTCACGATACAGTTGCTCATAACAGCCATTTATCCAGTAAATCGGTCAGGTGACTGTCTCTATCTGCGTTGTGATGTAGGGACTCCTACATTCTGTGTCGCATCAAGCTTCAGTCTCTCAGCTTCTGTGGTATGGTTTCTGCCTTGTTTGATGTTTAGTTCTGCATGAGTGGACTCCTCCACTCCATGAATCTCCTCCTGTGGCTGATCCACATCTAGAGGCTCATCTTTGGGAACAAGTAGTTCCTCCTCTGCATGCAATTGTAGCTCCCTCTCAAGCAAAAAATTCATGGCTTTCACCTCATTGAATTTTATATCCCGTCGCACCACAGTCATCCGATTGTCTGGAAAATACACACGATGATTATGGGGTGTTTCTATGTACCCCACAAATATCCTAACTTCTACAGTCGGCTCTAGCTTCTTCCTGGTGTCCTTTGTCACATGAATGTAAACATATGAGCCAAAAATCTTCAAATGAGAAATATCAGGCTTCTTACCAGCAAAAGATTCTTCAGGTGTACTCATGCCAAGTACTCTAGGAGGACAATGGTTTTTCACATAAACCGCAGTTTTGCATGCTTCCACCCACAAGTGCATCGGTAGGCCCTGGTCATGAAACATCGCTCATGAAACACCCACGATTGTTTTGTTCTTCCTCTCCACGACCCCATTCTGTTGTGGGTTTTGAGGCGCTATGAGTTCTCTTCGAATTCCTTCTTTTCTACAGAAGTCTTTGAATTTTCCCGAGATGTATTCAACACCATTATCGCTCCATAGAGCTTTCACTTGCTTCCCTGACTCCTTCTCCACCAATTCTTTAAACTCACGAAACTTTGAGAATGTTTCACTCTTCTTCTGCATGAAGAATATCTAGCATCTATGAGAATAGTCATAAAAAAATATAACTTAATACTTGTGTTTTCCTGTCGAAGAAACCGAGAAATGTCCACACATGTCTGTGTGAATTCTCTCCAGGATCACCGAAGCACGGTTCTCCTTCTCATGAAAGGTGGTCTTCACAAAGTTACCCATTGTACATCGCTTGCACTGATCTGACTGCGCAAGAGTAACCTTGGGAATTCTAGTAGAAATCTGCTGCAAAATCTTCAAAGTGCCATGGTGAAGATGGCCCAATCTCCCGTGCCATAATTCGCCCTCATCCCGGCTCACCACTTCTTCTGCTTTGCCCACCATTGCAGTGCAGCCATCTACCTCTAGCTTGTAGAGATTCTTAACTCAAATCCCTATCTTCTTAGTTTGACTCGTTGTTTTATGTCGAATGAAGGCTTTTCCCTCACTGAAAACAACATCATGACCTTTGTCTTCCAACATTGCGACCGAGACCAAGTTCTTCTTCTGACCTGGAACATGCATAACCTCCCTCAATAAGAATGGATTACTGGACTCCCTGTCAAAGGTAATGGTCCCAATGCACATCGCACTGTATCGACCATCGTTGCCCATCTCTATATGCATTTGAAGGTCCTTCTCCTCCAATTCACTAAACAACACCTTGTCTCCTGTCATATGGAAAGACACACCACTATCAAGATACCACACCAATCCCATATAGCTTGAAACTAGGAATTTGATTAAAGAGAAATCAAGTTCAAATTGCAAGGTTAAGGCCTCTCCAACTGTAGCTCCAACATCCTCCTTTTTCTTCTTCTTCTGTGGGTAGTTAGTGGTGAAATGCCCATGTTCGTGACAGTGAAAACACTTCACCTTGAACAAATCCTGCTTCTTACCTTTAGCATTAGATTTTGAAGGAAATTTCTTCCACTTCCATTTTCTTGCTTTGGCAGCCAAAGCACAATTCTCTTCATCTTCATTTTTTGATGAAGATCCATCCCTGGTACCCCTCCTTATCTCCTCCTGCAAAAGATCTGACCAAAGTCGCTCCCATCCTGGCAGTTTCTCTCATCCATTGACAGATCCTTCATAGCTATGCCAACTCTTTGGAAGACAAGGAGAGCCAAGCTCACCAAGTCTTCATCATCAACAGTAATCCCCACACTTCCCAGTTCATCCCTACAGTGGACAAACTTTGTGAGATATTTTGGAATACTATCGCCCTTTTCCATTTTTATTTTTCTGAGCTTGTCTTTCAGCACCAACTTCCTCTAGTCGCTGCTACTTTGGAAGAAATCTATCAAAGCCTTTCACATTAAGAATGGAGTGGCTTTCCCGTGAAGGCTAGACACAATATGGTCCTTCAGACCTTCCAACATAATTATTCTTGTCTTTTCTATCTTCTTTTGCCATGCATCAAGTAATGCAAAATCGCTAGATCCTGGCTTAGGAGCATCGCTATCGATGAACTCCTTCAGCCCATTATCCTCCAGCACCGCCTCCATTCTAGCCTTCTAGGCTATTTAATTCGAGCTCCCATCAAGGTCATACTCCAACCGCAACCCATTGAAAGAAATTTCAATATATACTCAACTTCTGTACCACGAATTTTCTGTAGCAAATTCGAATTGTCCACCAACACAAACTCAACAATTCTTCACAATTGCAATCTTCAATAATTAACACTGCTCCAATACCATGTAGAAATTATATACTCTAAACATGCATACATCCATATTCCCCTAATCTCACAATATTTAAATTCTTGAAAAATACAGAGTCATTCCACTGTTAATCTTTTGCGGAAAATTAATTGCAAACACATGTGAAGAATAAATACAAACAATCGCACATAACACAATTGTTTAATGGGAAAGCCTGAAGCTAAAAACCCCAACTATCATATATTATGTATCATGGAGATCATGTAACAATATCATACAAAGCTTAGTACATCAAGCTCTCAGTACAATCAATCGACACACACTAATCAGAAGAAATCTGGAAATCCATGCAGTGATTTCTTTCCACCTGCTAGTGTGCCTCCACTGCACAATCCTTACTAAAGAATAGCTCTGAATGAATTCGAATTACACTTGCCTTAACTGCGCAATCCTCATTGGAAACTCCAATGTGTGTGTGATGCAATCAATGCATCACTGTAGTCACAACAGATAGTCCATCTTGCCCTTTCACCTCTCTCTCCACTGGGTCTCCACTAGAACAGCCATGCACTGCAGTTAACTGTTGTATTGTTTAGTTGATTAATGAGTTATTGTTTTTGAATTAATTAACTAATTAATTCACTCCACTCTCACTAGTGTATCATTCAGTTATACTAGATACAACTAGCTCAGCTGAGTTTAACTCCATTAACTGAGTTAAATTGAATAACAAATCCATGAACTACTCTTCCAACTCTGCCATAACTTTGCCACTTTAGTCCTACCTGAGTCCCCCATGTATGAACCACCAGTAAACCATAGGACTTGTGTAATTCATTCATCCCACTAATTTTCCAAATATGTACACTGAAATTAAGTGCTCCAAGAGAATAAGTAGTTGTTTATTGTCGGATTATTATTAAGAGCTAATAATAATCGACACTTCTATTTTTAGATCATCGATCTATAAATAGACTTCACCCAATATTCTAAAAATAGAATTTCATATGTTTTTTCGACTTGACCAACCATCCACAAATAGCATCCTGCAACTTCTGAAATATGATCACCATGTCTAAAAATAGACATAGTCTAAAAATAGACTTGCGCCAAACATAGCCTGCGGGCCCACTTAGTGAAGGCGACTCATTTCACTAAACTCATCATCTTCTTGAATCTCAACACAAATCCCTTTTGTTGTTTTGGATATATTTACTCGATTCTATTTTTCTAAACACCATATTTATCTTCCATTCATGCCTATGAGCTCGAAGCATCCCAATCAAAGATGGGATGAATATAGGGTCACATTTCTCTGGACATACTTCCAAAGAATTTTTCTTCTTTTGGGTATATCTATTGGATTCTATTTTGTAAACACAATTTTGTTCCTTTTTTAATGATTATGGGTTGGAAACATCCCAATCAGAGATGGGATGAATATAGAGTCAACTGTAGTTCTTGAACATATTGCTCACAATTTATTATATCATGCTCATGTTGGCATAAGTTTTCTCTATATATACTGCCAAAGCCCTCTATTTTTTTTGTTTTTTAAGTTATTCATTCTTGATTCCATGGCGATCTATGTGCAAGCTCTTAATTCCTCCCACTTTTCCCCAAGCTAGAACCATCCCATTCATTGATGGGATGAATGTAGGGTCACCTTTAGTTGAGATAACAAGGCTTAGGGCTCAAGCATAATTCCATTCTTGTTTGCATCAGGGTTACATGCTTATTTTTTACAAAAAAAAGCTAGAAGCATCCCAATAAGAGATGACATGAAAAATATTGTCAATTTTCAACAAAAATATTTTGCCTAAAAATAAAACTAGCTAGATATGATATGGAGCACTATTAAAGTGAGTTTGTTATGATTTTATTCAATATTACTTTAATACACACTAGTTTATATATAAATATATATGAAACATAAATAGTGTATATTAAAGTAACATTGAATATATATAAAGAGAGGTTTAGTTGTCTATATATATGCGCAATAATATATATCTATATTTATGTTGCTAAATTTTTGTGATAAATAGAAGGAAAGATTTGATCAAAGCATGTTTTTACCACATTTAATACTTATAAGTATTTGATTCCTGATAATGTAATAATGAAGGAGGAAACCATAACATAATCCTATAACATGATGTTAAGAGATAAACAATGTGAATTTGTTATAAGTTTGGTCTTTTAATATTTAAAGATTCAAATACTATGCATTCAATATTGTTAATGTTAGTGTATATCCCAACATTCAAAGCAATGATAAAATATATATTGTCAAATATATACATTATTTTTAGATCCGATAGTATATAGTAGATTATAGTATATAATATATATTAGATTATGTAAATCATAACATAAAACATATTAATTAATCTAATTTTAAGCTCTAATTGATAACATTTAATAGTTTTACTTTGTTCGTCATAAGATCTTCTTACTTATATCTCATATATTAAAATGTTATGGCATGTTCGGACCAAGGACATATTTGATTTTAGGGTTATGGATATTTTATTATGAGTGTTCCATGAAATTTTAAACCAAGATTTAGGATTCAAGAAGTCATTTTTGTGTTATAGTATTTTTGGTTTTTTGCTCATGATAAATATGTGAAAATTTTTAAGCATCACTATTGTATTGAAGGGTAATATTTTAATCAAACCTTTATTGGAGAAGGGTTAGTTGATTATCAAAATATCCCTTACGAAGGGTAAATATTTTATTATACGGTTGTAGATATTTTATTGTGTGTTCCATGCAATTTCAAACCAAGATTTAGGATTCAAGAAGTCCTTTTTGTGTTATGTTTTAAAATAGCTAATTACTCCCACATGGAGAGTTATATAAATTTAGAGAGTCAGTCAAGTTGATTTAAGTCGTATTTTGAGAAAATTCGAATTTAGTGTGTGAGTGCATGTCAAGTTATTTTAGGCAAGTCAATAGTTGAAAATTTTTAAATACCCTTCATCGGGTTCATTTTAAGCATCAAGTTTGTCTGACCAATAGAAGAGTCATGACTCGTTTTATTGTGTGTGTGAATTATTTGTGTTATTTTGTGTCTATCCTCCTCTTCCTTTCCAACAAATTGGTATTAGAGTAGATGAAGGATCACAAGATATGTTGTGCCTATAGAGCTAGTGAGTAGAGGTCCAAGTGAAAAAGGCTGACAATTTAAAAAAAAATTACGTTGCAACTTTTTCGCACTATCAAAGAATTAAAAGTGTGTAGGTGGGTGTGGAATTCGCACTTTGTTAGCACAAAAACTACGCAAATTTTGTGAAACTTCGAAGCCGTCAAATTATGGCTTATTTCCACAGTTTTTCTAGCTCGGGGGTTCACAAGCCCATGAAGTGTTGAAAAGGGTGAATCCCAGTGAGCATTAATTAAATTTGACTGAAGTCAAGTAATGTGGGTTTTAAAATTAATGTTAAACGATCGTTTTAATAAGTGACAAGCCTCTGATTTCATAAATTTCCTTTTCATTATATATGATTTTTATATTAAATATTTAAAATATTTATCCAAGTTTCTTAAAGGGGTTATTTATGAAGTGCGGCGGAATATTTTAAAGGATTTTCATATAAGGATAATTTTATAGAGTTTTTTTCTTTTAAGTTAATAAAGGAAGTTTTTGAAGCTATTTTGAAAAAAGCTTTTATAAAATTTGAAGAGATTTTTTTTTAAAAAGATGGCATCTAGTTTCCAGCCACTGTTTCCACCATTTACATGCAAAGATTATGATGTGTGGGCCACTAATATGGAGACCACATTGAAGGCGCATAGTCTGTCGGATGACGTCTAGTTTGGGTTTTTGGAACCTAAGAATGATGGAGAAGAACGAGCTCTCAGTAATGCAAAGATGGAACTGTGGAAGAAATAAAAAAATAAGAATGCACAAACGTTGAAACTTGTCCAGCACGGAGTGGACCAAGCATTGTTCCAAGAAATTATGATCATGTCTTCAACAAAGACAACATGAGAGACTTTGGTGAAAATTTATAAAGTTATGGCCAAAGTCAATATTGTTAAATTGCAGAATACTAGAATAGATTTTGAAATTCTGTAGATGAATGAGATAAACGACATCGATTCATTTATGAATCGAGCCATGAATGTCGTAAATCAGTTAAAAGTTTATGCTGAAGATATCAAAGATCAAACAATGGTTGATAATGTCCTGAGATCTTTGTTTACCAAATTTGATATCATAGTAGCATCCATAGAAGAATTATTTGGGGAATTTTGAGGTCTAAAATGGGCCTCCTAAGAAAAATGTACAAAAAAATTGTTTTTTATAAGAACCAATAGGATTCAAGATGATGGTGTTAACCATCGGGAATGATTCACCATTTTTCAAGTAAAAAGGTTAAAATATTAAAAAATAATAAAATAATAAAACTACTTTTTCAACTCGTATTTTAAACATATCTCTCAAAGTTTTTACTCAAATTTCGAGCAGGAGTACTCGTTGGATGCAAAATTTAATTCTTCATCTAAGGAGTACCCATGTTTAATACTTTCGATGGATCCTGCTACACGAAAAATGAGAAATACATAAAAAAAACGTGATTACAATCACGTTTTTCATGTATTTCTCATTTTTAGTGTAGCAAGACCCATCGAAAGTATGCAACATGGATACTCCTTGGATGTGGATTTAAATTTTTTATCCAACGAGTACTCCCGTTAGAAATGTGAGTAAAAAATTTGGGAGAGAAGTTGAAAATATGAGTTGAAAAATTAGTTTTTTCTTTTTCCCCTCTAAAATTTGATGATGTCATAAAATCTTATTTTATTATTTCCACTATTATTTTATAATTTCCGTAGGAGGCCGATTTTAGACCTCAAAATTCCCCTAATTCCAAGGATTTGGAAACATTGACAGTTGATGAGTTAATGGGATCACTTCTATCCCATGAGGTAAGGATAGACATAAATGATGATTCCACTTTAGAAACTGCTTTCAAAATCTCAGTTTATATTTCAATAGACAGAGGTCAAGGAAAATGTAAATTTAGAGACTAAGGATTAGATAGAATACATGGTGGTCAGAAAGATGACGAAGAAGAGTAAGAACTTGAAAGTGGAAGCTTCAAAAAAGTTAAAGTGTTGACAAATAAAATATGAGATGTTATTGTTGCAATAAATTTCGTCATTATGCCCGTGATTGTAGGAAGAAGATAACTGATCAAGGAAACCATAGAGCTAATGTAACTACAGAGAATACTAACTCCATGTTCCTATATTTTCATACCATGTATGAACCTTCAGATGATGTGTGGCTATTATACGGTGGTTGCAGTAACCACATGACAGGAAACAAGAATTTGGTTGCAAATTTTGATTAATCTATGAAGACATAGGTAAAGTTTGGGACTGAAAATACTATAGATGTAGATGGAAAATGAGTGGTCAAAATTATTAACAAGCAAGGGGAGCCAAAAACAATTTCAGAAGTATATTATGTCCCTAGTCCCAAAAATAATTTGAAAAGTGTTGGTCAATTGATGCAGAAGGAATACAAAGCTATTTTAGAAGGACAAGTGTGTCTTATATATGACAAGGCCCCAAGCAAGCAACTGATAGAAAATGTGTAGATGATGAAGACCAAACGCTTCCCTCTAATTATGAATTGAATTAATCAAGTCAGTTCATTTATAGTTGCATATTCTAATGATTATTGGTTATGACACTTTCGGTTTGGAGACTTGCAATTTTTTGGTTTAAGATTATTGCACTAGAAATAGATTGTTAGAGGGAACCTCCCATTAAAGAACCTGCTAGTACTTGTGAGCTTTATATCTTGAGAAAGAAACACCAAGAAAGTTTTCCAAAGGAAGTTTCATACAAAGCAAATAAACCTCTTGAGCTAGTGAATACATACCTATATGGACCTATGAGGACACAGTCAATTGGTGGAAGTTGTTACTTCCTCACCTTCATTGATGAATATAGTAGAAAGACTTGGTTTTTCTTCCTGAAGGAGAAGTATGAAACTTTTACAAAATTCAAATAATTCAAAGCATTAGCAAAGAATTAAAGTGATCAGAAGATCAAGGTATTAAGGTTAGATCATGGTGGATAATATGATTTGAAGGAATTCCATGATTATTGCAAACAACATGGAATGAGAAGATAGTTTACAACCAGATACACACGACAGCAGAATAGTGCAGCTGATAGAAAGAATAGTAAAACTATGACCATGGAAAGGTGCATGTTAAAAGGAAGAAACTTGTCTAATGTGTAGTGGGCAGAAGACGTTACATGTCTTGTTTATGTGATAAACATATCTCCTACAAAGAGTGTGATGAATAGAGTTCCAAAAGATGCATGCTTAGGTATGTATTACATTGTATCTCATCTCATAATGTTTTGATGTGTAGCTTATTCACATGTTCCTAAAGAGCTCTGAGTTAAGCTGGATGATAAAAGTGAAAAATGCATATTTACTGGTTATAGTGAGAAGTCAAACGATTACAAATTGTATAAACCTGTCACCAAGAAGACCATAATCATCACATATTTTGTGTTCAAAGAAAAAGAGTCATGTAATGGGAGTCTACTATATATAAAATAAAATAAAAGTCGATGCACAAGTGCCACTGATGGAAGAAGATGATGTAGCAAAAAAGGAGTAGCTAGAATCACAAGAGAAGACACCGAAGAAAGTCACACCAACAAGGACTCCAAGATTTTCTGAGTATCATGGATCTTCAAGCATATCAATAGATTGGAATTCTCCCAACAACCACTCAGGTGATGAATCAAAAAATAGTAAGAGAAATATGACAATTCTGAAATATATTTATGATGATTTGGATGTTAGTCCAAACTTTGCATTGTTGTCATTCCAATCTTCTTCGTTTGAAGAATAAATCCAAGATGAAAATTGGGTGCAAACCATGGACGAAGAAATAGAAGCTATTGAAAATAATGATACACAGGGTTTGGTTGATTTTCCAAAGGAGAAAAATCTCATTGGTGTGAAATGGGTTTACAAGGCAAACTTGAATGAGAAAGGTCAAATTGACGGACTTAAAGCAAGAATTGTAGAAAAACGATTCGCACAACAACCATGAATAGACTTTGGAGAAAATTTTGCTCCGGCAACTAGGTTGTATAGTGTAAGAGTGGTTCTATCCACGACAAATCAAAACAAGTGAAAAGTATACCCGAAGGATGTGAAATCAGCCTTCTTGAATATAATTCTAGAAGAAGAAATTTATATGTATCAGCATCCAGGTTATGAAGTTTAAGGTAATGAAGACAAGGTTTACATGTTGAAGAAATCACTCTATTTTTCGGTATGTGTTATATTATTTCCATGATTAGTGACACACACGGCGGGGGTCACAGTGGGGGTGATAACCCCCCCTTGTACGTTGTGCCAGGTGTAGTGGGGGGGTCACAAGGGGGGCGACAACCCCCCTATCCAGGGATTTGTAGGGGGTAGGTAACCCCTGCGCAGGGTCCAAGGAAGCGCTACGAGATTTTTTTTTTCCTTATTTTTCCATGGGCGGGACCGCTTATGGTTTTGTGCATGGATTTGCACATGGTTTTGGGGCATGATGGTTTTCAGCCCTAGTATTTTATAGATCTGGTCAAGCGAACTATGGTTCTGTTCTAACCCAAGGTTAATGGATTAGGTTTTATGAATTCTTCAGCATGTATATATATGTGTTTTAACACTAAAAGGAATATAATGAAAAATCAAGCTGGTAGTCTCGATTTGGGATCTAGGGGAAAATATCTATGTATATCTGTTTTATGTTCTATGCTCTCGCTATTGTTTATTTTTTGTATTTAATAATTCATTTGCAGATAATTTTTGTATAGGGTTAAAACCTACATTTGGTATCAGAGTTGTTTTGGCTTCAAGGAGACACCTTTACTGCTGAGGGGTTTTTTTCTTGAGCTTGTGGTAGATCCTTTTCAGTAGGAGATCTGTCGGATTGATTCTTGCAGTGAAATAAGACGGTGAGCAGTGGAATGGTAGAGATAGATAAATTTAATGGTCAGATTTTTGAGTTGTGGAAGCTCAATATGGAGGATCTGTTGGTGGATAAAGATCAGTGGATTGTGGTAGATCCGAGTACTAAAACAATAAAAATGTCAGACAAAGACTCGACAAAGTTGGATCGGAAGGCAAAGAGCACAATATGGTTGTGTATCTCAGGTTCAGTATTGTCTAACGTATCTAGGGAAGCTACAACGAAGGCTTTGTGGGTCAAGTTAGGGACTTTATACCAATCTATGTCTCTGGTGAATAAATTATTCCTGCGGAAAAAGTTGTATAACCAGAGGATGAAGGATGGAGACTTGGTGACAGAGCATCTGAACACCTTCAGTACTATCGTAAGTTAATTTTCGTTTGTTGATATTAAAATATTAGATGAATTTAATTGCATTAGTTATTTTTGTTCTCTACCAAATTCATGGGACAGTATGGTTATTGCAATAGGTAGCAATACAACTACCTTCAATTTTAATGAAATTGTCTCAGCCTTGCTATCAGAGGAAATGAGATGGAGAAATGTGGAGGGCTAGAATGGGAATGTCTCATCTGTACGAGGAAGGTCCCAAGACATAAACAATAATAATTTTTTGAGTGGGAGATTTAAATCTAGAGGGAGATATAAATCTAGAGGAGATCTAAATCTCTACAAAAACATGTAAAGGAGTGCTGGAAATGCGGAAAGGAGCAGCACTACAAAAAGGACTGCAGATCTAAAGCTCTCGAGAAACGAAAGGGATCTGATGATGCTCCTTCTGCACAGGCAAAAACCACCTTGGATGAAAGTGGGGATGTTTATTTGGCTACTTCTTCATATACACATGTAGATCATGAGGCATGGTTGATTGACTGAGGTGCATCCTTTCACTTCACTCCCCATAGGGAGTTGTTCTGCAAGTATGAGAAGTATGATGGTGGTGATGTCTTCTTAGGAGATGATAGGAAGGCCAAAATCGTTAGACGTGGAAAATTCAAGTTGAAGCTGCAAGGTGGAAGGTTTAGAACACTTCCTGGTGTTCTGAATATTCCTGCATTGGCTAAAAATTTGATTTCTGTAAGCAAGATGGAGGATGCAGGTGTAAAAACAATGTTCGAGAAATATACCTTGAATATGGTTCAGGGAGCACTGGTATTATGCGAGGAGTTCGAATTGGAACTTTGTAAATGATTCATGGTAGCACTGTTATTGATGGGTGCAATAGTTCAGTGGTTCCTAAAAATGGAGTGGAAACCCTAGCGGTCTGTGGAGAAAAGCCCATGCTATGGCATCAAAGGCTTGGAAATGTTGGAACGAAAGGCCTTTGGATGCTGCATGGTAATGCTATGGTATAAGGTATGTCTAATTTCTATCTAGATTTTGATTTTTGTGAAAATTGTGTATATGGGAAGCAGAATCGGGTGAGTTTTCCTTCTGGTGCTAAGAGGGAAAACAAGATATTAGAGCTTGTGCATAGTGATGCGTTTGGACTTGTATCAGTTCCATCATTAGGTAAGTGTGTGTACTATGTTTAATTCATAGCTAACTTCTCAAGGAGTACATGGATATATTTCTTGACGAATAAATATGAAGTCTTTGACAGATTTAAAGAATTTAAGGATCTGGAGGTAAACTAGACAGAGAAGAAGATAAAGGTGTTGAAGACAGATAATGGTGGAGTTCTACAAGAAGGAATTTGAAGAGTTATGTAAGAATAGTTTTATAGCACGGAAGAAGAATACTCCATACACACCTTAGAAAAATAGAGTTGCAAAAAGAATGAAAAAAACGTTGGTGGAAAAGGAAAGAAGCATGCTCAGTGGTACTGGGTTAGGATAGGAATTTTGGGTAGAGCCAGTTGAGACTACATGCTACCTAGTTAACAGATCACCTTCATGAGCGTTGGAGGATAAGACTCCACATGAGGTATGGACTGGTATGAAACCCTCTCTTTCACATCTGAGGGTATTTGGATGTGATGCATATGTACATGTTCCAAAGGAGAAAAGGACCAAATTGGATAATAAATATGAAAGGTGCATCCTTATTGCATATAGGGATGGTTTAAAAGGTTATAAGATTTGAAACCCAAAATAAGGAAGGTTGTGCACAATCGAGATGTGGTGTTTAGAGAGGTGAAAGATGTTGTTAAATGTGAATTAGTACCAAAGGAACTTGAGAAGATAGAGTTTGAGCTAAAGGAGGATGAATCAAAATCTACAAAACAACATGATTCAGAAGAGGAAGAGACACAAAATCCAGCTGTCAGTTCAGGAAAGAAGGCAACCAGAAAAGTATACTCCATCTTCTTTCTGTTCAAATTTTTCTTTAACTATCATCGACGACGATCCCAAAACTATCAAGGAGGCAGTGGATTCAGAGGATGGAAAAATCTGGAAGGACGCCATGGTTGATGAAATGGATTCCTTGCATTAAAATTAGGCATGGGAACTGGTGGAGTTGTCAGCTGGAAGGAAGCCCATCAGGAGAAAATGGGTATTTAAGAAGAAGATGAATGTAGAAGGAAAGTTGGAGAAATACAAAGCTTGGTTGGTAGAAAAAGGTTATTCCCAGGTACCAGGAATTGATTTTGGTTATAGTTTTTTGCCTATTTCTAAGGTTACTTCTATTATATTACTTTTATCTGTTGTTGTTGCATTTTATTTTGATATAGAATAGATGGATGTGAAGACGACATTTCTTCACATGGATCTGGAGGAGGATATCAACATGAAGCAAACTGAAGGCTCTATGACGATGGGTAAGAAAGAACTGATGTGATGGTTAAAAAAATATTTATATGGGTTAAAACAGTCACCAAGGATGTGGTATTAGAAAATTGGTACCTATATACGGGGACTTGGCTTCACCAGAAGCAAAAAGGATCGCTATGTGTATTTGAAATTAATTGGTGACTGTGTTATTTATTTGGTCTTGTATGTGCATGATATGTTGGTGATTGGAAATGACATAGAAATTATTCATGATTTGAAGACCCAATTGTTCTCCAAATTCGACATGAAGGATCTTGGTGCTGAAAACTATATTTTGGGCATGGAAATTAAGAGAGATCGAGCAAAGATGAAGCTTTGTTTAAACCATAGGAATTATGCCGAGACAATATTGCAGAGGTTCAATATTCAGTATAGTAAACTGGTGAAGGTTTCTATTCCTATAAGTATAAAGCTATCTACTGACAGTGTCCCAAGAAACAAGAAGAAGAGGAGGATATGTCTCATATTCCATATAAAAGTGCAGTGGGTAGCCTGATGTATGCAATCGTTTGTACTAGACCAAACATTGCACATGCAATGGGAGTATTGAGCAGGTTTATGTCAAAACAAGGGAAGGATCATTGGAGAAAAATGAAGCGGTTTTTTAGATATTTGCGTGGCACTAGTGATTATGGTTCATGTTACCAGGGAAGACTAGGATTGGATAGAGTTTTGGACATCTGTGGTTTTTTTGATGTAGATTGCGTTGTAGATATGGACCAAAGAATATCTACAACTGGGTATGTTTTTAGCTTATTTGGAAGTGTAGTCAGTTGGATGAGTAAAAGATAGTCTGCAGTGGCTCTTTCAACTATAGAGGTAGAATACATGGCAACCACTCATGCAAGCAAGGAAGCATTTTGGTTGCAGAGATTGTGTTCAAGTATGGGGTTGGTGCAGCGAGCTATAAGGATAGACTGTCATAGCCAAAGTTCAATTTTCTTGGCTAAGAACCCTGCTTATCATTCAAATACAAAGCACGTTGATATTCAATATCACTTAGTGAGAGATATGGTTGAGGATAAAAAGGTGTTGGTGGTAAAGGTGGACACTTTGAAGAATGTTATAGATGCATTGACGAATTCTATGAGCACTCAGAAGTTCTCTTAATGTACAAAAAAAATGGTTTTTGCAGTGCTGGACTAATGACTAAGCTCTCATATGGCCCCTTGTGGAAAGAAAAAAACAAGTCAGAGAATGTTTGGAATGCGTTATATTATTTCCACAATTATTTGGACGTGCTGGGGGGTTATAGGGGGGGAAACAACCCCCCCTCTACTTTGTGTCGGGAGCAGTGAGGAGAGTCACAGGGGGGTAGCATCCCCCCTGTGCAGGGGTTCACAGGGGGTGGGTAGCCCCCTGTATGGGGTTCGTGGAAGTGCACCTGGAAAACAAAATTCCTTATTTTTCAATGGGCAGACCTGCCTATGGTTTTGTGCATGACTTTTCACATGGTTTTGGGGCATGATGTTTTTCGACCCCTGGTATTTTGTAGATTTTGTCAAGGGAACTACGGTTATTTTCTAATCCAGGGTTAATGGATTGGGGTTTATGAATTCTTTGACATATATATGTATATATGTGTGTGTGTGTGTGTGTGTGAACAATAAAAGGAATATAATGAAAAATGAAGCTGGTAGTCCCGATTTGGGATCCATGGGAAAATCTCTGTGTATATATGTTTTATGTTATATGTTCTCGCTATTGTTTATTTTTTGTCTTTAAGAATTCATTTGAAGATAATTTGTGTACTAGGTTGAAACCTACATCTATGGACTCATGTAAGTGCCTAAATATTGATATAGCATAATTGACAGTTACATGATAAAGAATAGATTTTGTAGAAGAATCATTCAACCTAACTTCTACACAAAGGTAAATGAGCATGGAAAAATCTTGAGTATTTTCTTATAGGTTGATGACACGATTTTTACAGGTGATATTGAGTTAGATGAACTTAAAGCACCCATGATGAAATATCTTGGTCTCATGAAATATTTCATTGTCATAGAAGTTGAGAAATCTCAAAAAGGAATTTTTATTTTCCAAAATGAATATGCTAGACATTTGTTGAAAATATTTGGGATGGAAAACTACAAACCTACCCCTACACCAGTGGCAATAAGTACAGAGTTAAGCAAGGATGATGAAGGATCATATGCCAATCCAACTTTATTAAAAATATTGTTTGGCAACATCATGTATCTCACAACTACAAGTCCAAATATTATGCAATGAGTGATTTTGATTTCCATATAATTTTATGAATACTCCAAAATACACACATTGGAGAGAAAGAAAAATAATTATGAGATACATAGCAGGAACTAGAGATTGTGGCATAATGTATGCAAGTACAAAAAAGAGAGATTTGATTGGATATATAGATAGTGATTTTGCAGGAATATTGGAAGATAGGAAGGACACTTTTGGTTATGCGTTACATCTTGGTTCACATGTGATATAATGGGCATCTAAGAAGCAGCCTATTATGACACCTTCGTCAGCAGAAGAAAAATATGTAGTAGCAACATTGCAAGTAATGTGGTTAAGAAGAGTATTGGATGGACTCAAGTAGAAACAACAAGTATCAACAACAATATATTGTGACAACACCTCAATGATTTCACTATCCAAGAATATTGTGTTTCATCAAAAGAGAAAGCATATTTATACTAGATATAATTTTATTAAATAACTTGTGAGAAATGAAGATGTTCTCCTGAATCCTTGTAAATCTAGTGATCAACTTACTGATATATTCACTAAGACATTAGCGAAAGATGTATTTGAGTTCCATAGAGGACACTTGGGTGTTGTAGACATAGTTGAGACATAGACCAACAAGCATGTTTGAGTTGTCATGAGTCATCTTAATTTCGTTGTTGTAATTAAGGGGGAGTGTTAAATAGCTAATTACTCCTAAGTGGAGAGTTATCTAAATTTAGAGAGTCAATTAAGTTGAGTTAAGTTGTATTTTGAGTAAAGTCGAATTTAGTGTGTGATTGCATGTCAACTTATTTTAGGCTCGTCACTATTTGAACAAATTTAAATACCCTTCACCAAGTTCACTGTAATTATCAAGTTTGTGTGATGAACTGAAGAGTCGTAGCTTAGCTTATGTTATTGTGTGTGAATTATTTGTGTTATGTTTTTCCTATCCTCCCCTATTTTCCCAACATTATAGTAATTTTGTTTATTTTTCTTATGTTAAATATGTGAAATTCTTTAAACATAACTATTATATTGATAAGTAATTTTTTAATCAAACTTTTATTAGTAAAAGGTTAATTAATTATCAAAATATCTATTAGAAAGGGTAAATTTTTGGATAACAAAAAAACATTAAAAAAAAAATTGTGTAACAAGTATAGAGGAATTCCAATTCCTACTCGAGACCAACCATGGCTCCATCTAGGAAAAAATAGATTTATTCAAAGGGAAGTTGCACACAACTCTTGATTAGTGGTAGAACGAAAAGTATTTAAGGTTGGTGGCTTCTCATCCCGTATTTGAATATTGATGGAATTTTATGGTCTGTTGTACACCGTCTCGAGAATTTTATGTTTCATGTTAAAGCTCAGAAGTAGAGACACTAATGAAACCAAATGAAAAAAAGATGAAATATTGTATTCCTTTCTTATTATTAAATATATTTTACTGTTTTTAGAATTCATTCTTTTTTTATAAAGATTTCCACATTTTTTTAAAAATATTTAAACTAACCACTCCTAAAAATATCCTTTTTAAAAATAAAAAATAATACATTTAGTTAAACATTCGCTCTAGCTAATAATATGAGGTATACATAAATTTCTAAAATTAATTAAAAGAGATTTGATAAAATCAATCCATATGTGGTAATGAAATCGGGCAACCACAAGTGAGGCCTAGTTGGATCAAAAGAGGTTGTTCTGTTAAAGTAAGCCAATTACTCCCGCATGAAGAGTTTGCTATATTTACAAAGTCAATTAACTAATCATTGAGATCATTGAGTCAAGTCGATTTTAAGTGATAGATGAATTTAGAGAGTATGTGCATATCAAGTTATATTAGGTGATTCGGTAGTAAAAAAGGTTTAAATATCCTTCACTGGGTTCATTGTTAGTAATCTAAATCAAGTTTGTGTGATAAATACATAAGAGTCATAGCTCATATTGTTTGTGTGTGTTACTAATGTGTTTATCCTCTTTTCCTTTCCAACAGATTGGTATCAGAGCTGATTGAAACATCTAAGGAAGAGTTAAGATCATAAATAGCAGAATTGACAGAGAGGGAAAATTAGTAGAAATCTGTGAGTGAGAGAAGTTTCTCTTGAATCAAGTTATAACACACCCTTCAGTGGTATGAAAGGTTTTATAACATTGTTGGACGACAACACTGCCATGTTAAGAGCATTAAACTTATGCGCACCGCATGCACCAGGCTTCCTTTCATGTTTGCAATAGCACATGTTTGTAAAACAGTGGAAAAAAAGGCATAGAAAGAAGAGATAGAGTAGGAAGTTCTCACTGAAGAGAATAATAAAAATGTTTTTAACATTGCTTTTGAATATAAAGGTATTGCAACTATACTGGGAGAATAAGTTGAAGTAAAGGTTGTTATAACGTTGGTGGATGGAAGTAACTACCGTGTTAAGAGCATTAAACTTACGCGCACCATGCATGCAAGTTTCCTTTGAGTTTTTGAGCATTACAACTCTAACTAAGTTCCCTTACACTTCAAGAGCGTTAGCACACAGTGCTTGTCAATAACGGCTGCGTTAGTAACAAACAACCAAACTAATGTTGTTCAAGCTACGTATTCATTGCATGAGAGTGAGTACTTATGGTATTTCTTAAAAAGGATTCGTATCAACCTTTTTAAAAGGTTTGATATCTTTAAAATGTTTTTCATAAAGCACGTGAGAATTAAAAGGAGGTTTATTAAAAATTTGAAGTGATTTAAAAATGATTTTATCATGAATTGAGAAGGGAAAGGGCTTTATAAAGTTTTTACATGAGAGAGTTTTAAAGGAATTTTATAGAAAGTTTTTTTTATAAACATTATTATATATAATGATTTTTTATATAAAAAAAAATAATAAGGGTTAAAAAATTGTCATGGTATAAAGAAATTTTTTTAAGGGCTTTATTAAATGGAAAGAAAGTTTTAGGGCTTTGCAAAGTGTGTCTCTCCAAAAATATTTTCTGGTGCTTTTTTCAAGCATGACAGGTTTTTTAGTGAAGATTGTGGCTTATGAGGGTGTATATTAAAAATCATATTTTTTTTGGGGGCGATATGGAAGATAGCCTCATGCAATCATACAAGCAAGAATGGCAGTGGTCATGGGTTGCAAAGCGTGATTTAAGAATACAAAGAAAAGGGATAAAAAAGGAAGAGGAAAAGATTATTGTCGTGTTTAATGAGGTTGAGGCCACAATTGAGGAACTCAGATTTATAGCAGAAAACAAAGTTTCCCTAGCTTTGAGTTTCATTCAACAAGTAATGGATGAAACAGTTATGTGTAAGGTAGCAAAAGTTACAACTTTGAAGGAATCATGGAAGATCCTGGAAATGGAATTCGGTCCAAGGTGGAGTGACATGCAACAACAAGATGTGTCACAGTTTGTTTAGTCAGATGCAGATCTTAGTGTATATGAGGAGGACTTTGAAATGACAACAGAGCTTGGAGAATCCCACTCAAAAGTGGAATATGGTCATGAAGACTATAAAATTGAAACCATTATGCAAGGAAGCATATGGACGAATAATATGCAACAGAGATTGCAAAGATAAACGTTGAAGCCTATGTATGTGAGGCAGAGCAAGAGCATATCAATCCTCAAACACTCCTTTGTAATATGGATGGTGCAAATGATGATGAAACCAATTATGCAAGCATGCATATGGATGATGAAGATGCAACAAAGATTGAAAAGAGAGAAGTTGAAGCCTCTGTATGTAAAACAGAGCGATAGAATGTCAATGCTCAAGCACTCCACTATAATATGGATGGTGTATATGATGGTGAAACCCATTATGCAAGCGTGCATATGGATGAAGAATATGCAACAGAGATTACAAAGATAGAAGTTGAAGCCTCTGTATGTGGAACAGGGCAAGAGCATATCAATTCTCAAGCATTCCAATGTAACATGGATGGCACGGAAGATGGTGAATCCCATTGTGATGAAACACATGTGGATGATTACTGTAAATTTATATGTGCATTGGTGAATCTAGAAGTAGCTAATGAATTTTGTAAAGCTAAATTTTCAATGAAACTAACAATGAGCACATGCATGCTCAGATATCCTACCATAGGGTGGATGAACATTATATTGATGATATGTGTGGTTTATTTTTTGAAACAATGATTGATTATGGTAAGCACCATTTTTGATAAAGCATTGAAGGTTGAAGCTGCCTTTGTAGAAACAAGATATGAAGCAGTTGGAATTACTCATGAAGTAGTACATGATCTACTAGTAGCTAATGATCAAGAAGTTGATAAAGTGATTGAAGGGTTTTTTATGAGAATATTCACTAATAACATAACAGTCGAAGACAACATGTTTGCAACAACAGATGTTTGTAAAACAGTGGAAAAGAAGGCAGAAGATGTTCTTACTGAAGAGCATAATAACGATTTTCTTAACATTTCTTTTGAATATGTAGGTACTGAAAATAACATGGGAGGAGAAGTTGAAATAAAGGTTGTTAATAAGTTTGATGTAGATTTGAAGCTCATTGAAGAATGGATTCAGAAGCCATGGTTGAACGATTATTTGAAGAGAAAGGTGTATAAGACAAGATCAGATTATTTTTCAGCACAAACTCAAAATAATTCAAAGAGAAATTGCAGCGAAAAACATACAACAAGAAAGTGCAACAAAGAATGAAACAATTTCAAGGATATAGAATATTTAAGCAAAGAAAAATAAATTGCAAAACTGTAAAAGTTTTGAGTCATTCTAAGCCTAGATCAAACATAGACCAGCATGCATGTTTGAGTGATAATTGAGTCAATTTATATTCTAAGCCTATAAGGAAGACTTAAGTTATGTTTTGAGTTATATTTAGCGATACCTTGGTAATTATGGGGGAGTGTTAAAGTAAGCTAATTAATCAGGGATGAAGATTTTGTAATATTTTGAAAGTAAGTTAACTGAGAATTCAGAGCATTGAGTCAAATCGAGTTTAAATGATAGATGAATTTAGAAAGTATGTGCATGTCAACTTATATTAGGGGAGTCATAGAGGAAAAGGTTTAAATACCCTTCACTCGATTCATTATTAGTAATATGAATCAAGCTCGTGTGATCAATAAAGAGGAGCCACAACTCATATTTTTTGTGTGTATTATTAATGTGTTTACCCTCTCTACCTTTCCAACATGTTCCATGTGAAATACAACATAGGGGAGATTGTAAAAGGAAAATGAAAAGGAAGGTGTGGAAAGGTAACTGAATTTTTTCAGTGTAATAGAAAAACTATTTGTACGATAGAAGAGTTAATCAAGCTTAAATAAGAAAAAAATCGAGACTATCACTCTCCACCCATGCATGAGATTTGCTAAGGTCATATAGCTATTAGAAATAGCAGAACATCCATTAAAATAGTGTAATCAGACTATAACTGGTTAGCACCCTTAGGCTTGCACCCTCCATGAGATTTGCTAAAGATTTTCTAAGGTCATACAGCTATTACACTTTGAATAGAGCTTGAAAACTGTCATGTCATTTGGCAAGTTATCAGGGATTTGGGGCATGGTAATTTCTTATGTCAGCGTACAAACGAACAACAACACTGGGATTTCAACGTGTGAACGTAAATTTTGGAGAAATGAGATGTGGTCGATGAAACTTGCCAATGCTGAATTCTTACAACGTGAAGTTTAAGGCGTAGCTCAACACAGAAACCATCTGGTCAAAATGTTGAGTGATATTATCAGAGAACTCAAGCCAAGTGAAACTTAGTCAACGCCATGCAGTATCGTGACTAGCATATTATAATATTTCGCTTTTGGCAGTATAGCTCTGACTGAATAGAGAAGTATTTTTCTCTCCATCGAAGTCTTTGTGTATATAAATCCCCACATATCATGTGCTTAGAGAAATCGAAGTGTGTCAGTATAAATCCCTCCATTTCATATGCTTAAAAAAATCCCAGTGTTTCTGGATATATATCCCTTTATTTCAAAGTGCATACCAACATTTTCAGTGTGCCCGTTCTATATTTAATTAAATTTTTTTCTTTTAAATACAAACTTGCTTCTTGAATCTTGAATATATCAGACCATGATTTTCAAATATAGTCATGGCCTTTGCTACTTGATTCACTAGACAACGCCCTTCACATCAACCCCCACACTCACTATTTTTGGGAAATCATTTAACCGCAATCAGTATTCCCAAGAGCAGCTTCTTGTAAAAAATTAGTATTCCTAAGAGCAGTTTTTATAGTTGCAGCACCTCCCTTAGAGAGGCAATGCATAACCCGACATGAATCGGTTTTTCAAAGCCCCACGACAGAGTTTGATCCGCCACGCTTATGACCAGATCTATTGAGAATAATGCTTAAATATTTATGTAATTGCTGAAATTAGTCAACAGATTTTGTGATTCTATATTATTAAGAATTAGTGCAGAAAATTATTAGGATGGCTAGTGCTCAGAATCATTGGCAGTAGTCAGAATAAATAATTAGTATTTGATAAAAAATAGAATTAGTAATAGGTTTATTATATAAGAATGTATTTAATAGATGAAGCAATATGAGATTTACAAGTTGAGCAGTGATCTCATTTGATCTGTGTTTTTTTAGTTTTATTGTCTTTCATTGGTTTTTTATATGTCATAATTATTCTATTTTATTAGCTGGCTTAGAGAGTAGTGGCCATTTCAGATTCTACAATTGGTATCAAAGCAGGTAAAATTGTTTTGGGTCAAATTTTTAATTGTTGGAATTTCGCCAAAGTTAAAAATGTCAAATTCTAACATGCCTGTTCCAGAATTTGATGGGAATGATTATGATTATTGGTGCATTAAGATGCTGACCATTTTTATTGGAAAATATTTGTGGGAGATTTTTGAATCAGGTTATGATGAGCCAGGATATTGGAATGCCCTTACAACCAATGAAAAAACAACAAGAAAGGAAGCAAGGAAGAAGAATGCTCAAGCATTGTTTCACATTCAGATAGCTCTTGATAAGAGCTTATTTCCACGAATATCAGGAGCAAAAACTACCAAAGATGCTTGGAAGACTCTTCAAGAAGCTTACCAAGGTAGTGATCAAGTTAAGGTGGTCAAGCTTCAGACATTGAAGAGAGAGTTCGAGAATCTGAAGATGCAAGAAGCTGAAAGTATAAGTGACTATTGTGTGAGAGTAAAAGATGTGGTCAATAAAATGGCTACACTTGGGGAAACGGTAAGTAATGAAGTTTTAATAAAAAAGGTATTGAGATCTTTAACACCTAGATGGAATAATGTTGCCATAATATTAGAAGAAAGCAAGGATTTGACACAATTAAAGTTTGATCAATTGGTTGGATCTCTCATGTCTCATGAATAAAGATTGAAAGAAACTTTTGAAGTTGTTGAGAAATTTTTTTCCTCTAAATTACAAATTACACATAATGAAGATGCAAGTAGCAGTAGTGCAAAAACCAATCAAGATCGAGGTAAATGGCAAAGCCAAAATTTTACTGGAGGTAGAGGCAGAGGTGACTCAAGAGGAAGAGTTAGTTTCAGAGGAAGAGGTAGAGGTAGATTTGATAAGAGAAATGTTCAATGTTACTATTGTAATAGATATTGCCACTTTGAAAGAGAATGCGGGCAGAAATGTGAAGATGGGTTACACTTTTGTGAGAATCGGGGGCCGAAATTTTTTTTCGGCAATAGTTCGGCTGAACATTTTATAAAGTTTGGCCGAACTATGACATAGTTCGGTCGAACTTTCTTATAAATTTCGGCCGAACTCGTGATTCCGTTTAGATTGATGGCACACTGACGGAGTGGGCAAACAAAATTTTCGTCAGAGATGGGAAAACCGACGACAAAAGTTCGGCCGAACTTCTAACAAAAGTTCAGCCAAACTGTGAGTTCGGCTGAACTTTTACTTTAAAAAAATTTCGGCCGAACTAATTTCTATAAATAAATCATCTGCGATGTTAGATTGTTTACCGGTTTGATTATTACCGCGTTGTCTGCAACTGTTCGCGCATTTTATCCCGTCATCCTGTTGCACCTCCTGGCTGTGACTGTTCGCTTCGTTCCTCGTTTCTTCGACGTTGTTGCTGTTGTATATCGGGTATGTTCGAGTGAACCTCCTTCCCACGGTAATTTTGAGTAGGATTTGGCCTTTTTCGCCTTTTATTTCTAAATGAAGATCATGGGATTCTCCAGTAATCGATTAGTTTTTTTTACTGTTTTTTGCATGTATATTTTTTTTGATCGTCGGTTTGATTATTCCCGTGTTGTCTGCGAATGTTCGCGCATTTTCTCCCGTCAGCCTGTTGCACCTCCCGGCCGTGACTGTTCGCTTCGTTGCTCGTTTCTTCGGCACTGTTGCTGTTGTATATCGGGTATGTACGAGCGAACCTCCTTTCCACAGTAATTTTGAGTAGGATTTGGCCTCTGTCGCCTTTGATTTCTAAATGCAGATTGTGGGATTCTCCAGTAATCGATTATATTTTTTTACTATTTTTTTCATGTATCCTCCTCAATAAATAGCAAGGAAAAACAAAAGTCGTGAATCTTTAAGGATGTGTATTCTTGATCTACCTTCATTGCCAATTTGTATTCTTGCTCGACTTATGAAATATCTTGTCAATGGGAACATCATGGCACTTGTACCAAGAAACTAAAATTATTTTGTCCACGTAATTGATTTATGTCTTCTCTTATTTTCATGTTTACCTTCATTTTCACAATCTTCAACTTGGTATCTGCAATTTTTTTTCTCCGACCTTTCTAGACTCTGGTTTCTCATAGAAGACTTCCCTTCTGGTTCTGAGCTGTAAGTCCTTATAAAGAAAGGTTACTACTTCAGGCCTCCGAGCCTGGCTCCTATTGTCTTGAAAGAATCCAGTGAGCGAGTGAGGGAACTTGTGCTTCAAAACCTCGACCAGTGATTGTCGACGCTTCTCCTCACATCATGCCTTATACTTTGCTAATATCTAGAGCGTGCTGGATTCCCTTTTCTAGCCCTATGCAGATTCATTTCTAGCTCCCTCAGTGTGCTCCATAACTCTGCAGTTTTTCCTTTAAATCTTTCCATTTTGGGCACCACTTCCCTTTAAAATAGATTGCTAATGGTTACACATAATTTCAACCTCCTCATTTTTTTTTTCAGTAAGAAAAATACCCTGGTTTATATTATGTACCAGGAACAAAACAACAAGGACTTTACATAGAACTTTTATCATGATCCTCCACTCCCCAAGTTACCGAATATGTCATATTTTCGCCACATAACGAACAAAGACAAAATGAAATAATACAGCCCAACAAATACCATTTCAAAACAGATAAAATATGTTATCCCCGCCCCTGAAGAGCCCAAAAAGTGACCGTAGAAGGATCTATGGAACAGCTCATACAAAAAGGGACAGCAAATTTTTTATTGTTAAAGTAACAGTTCACATATTAAACCTGAAATTTGAAAACACAGCCTCCCTGAACCTCACTGTACTTAAATGATGGGGACTGAACCTTCAGCCTGAAGACCCTGCATGTTATATAGCTGGTAATTAATCTTTCCAAAAACAGCCTTCAGCCCTTGCTTTGACAATTCATCTGCAAAATTATTCTTTTCACGATATATATGTTGATAAGTAATACCTGCAAAAATAGTTTTTAAATTCTCAATTCTGCAAAGCCAATGTGAAACCTCCTTATTTCAACCTCCTTATTTGCACATTCATATTCAACAATTTTTTATGAACAAATGACACCAATTGTGTCGTGAATAATTCCGTCAAATTTAATGTATGCATTGTATGTTCTGAAGACTCCAATGTAATGGATGCATTGTATGCATTTTTTGCTTTTATATTTTTATGCTCTTTTTCATAGTAATGTCATATAGTGTATGAAGTTTTAAATTGTTTTTAAATTATTTTTATTATGTGTTGTATATGATTTTGATTGAAAATGTTTCTTTTTTATTTATTAATTAAAAAAAATTATTAGAAAAATGATTGCTTTAAGCCTTAGAATTTACAATCAAAATTAGAAAATGTATTTTTATCTAAACTAATTATGAAAAGTTTAATATTGTTTGATCTTCTCTACCATGTCCTTTATATATATATATATATATATATATATATATGTATATATAGAATAATATTATTTGTACATTTTCTAGTTTTTTGTAACATTTTACTACCATAATCAAAATCTATAGAAATAATAATCTAACATTATAATATCTTGAAATGGAGCTAGCCAACTCAAATATAGTATTGCAAATCCCTGGCTAAGTTAGATGAGGAGCCTATGTATTACATATGGTCTTGATTGAGCATTTGGACTCTTTAGATATATATCTAAAGAGTCCAAAAGCTCATTCAAGACCATATGTAATACATAGCCTCCTCATCTAATATATAAAACTTTAATCCATGTGCTTAACCTTAACATTGACACAAATCGAATTTATAATTTTACTCACTGCTTTATGATAGAAAAATATGCAGATGAATATTGCCCACATATCCGAATTCAAAAGGGATAGATTAAAAAGGGATGCTCCGGTCATATATAAAAGATAAATTAAAGAAGCATGACATATTAGTAATGAAAATTAGATATGCGTACCAATTATGTTCATATAACACAAAAAATAGATGATTAAATACAAATGTCACATAGAAGTCATATTTATCTCATGGGCCTTCAACTTAAATTAAATATATCTAGCATTACATTAAGCTACAGGAGATAAATCAAAGAAGCATTTGAATGTAAATTAAACATACGTAATAATTATGTCCTTTATTTCAATAAATAGATAATAATTTTCAAATGCCATATCTAAGCTATATTTCATCTAAGTAGCTTTCAATTTAAACATTATATCTAATTTTAAATTATATAAAAGAATAGCAGTAGTCCAAACTTCAAAATAATATTTAGAACTTTAGTATAAAATGTGACATATAATTTTCCTGTGTGGAAAAACATAGTTATCGAGAGTTCAAAACTCATGCATTTGAATAGAAAGTGGGTATACGAATGAGCAAGTATATTTTTTCTAGAAATGAGGAAGTGAAGGTTGATAGAGAGACACACAAAATTGCAAATTCATACCTTAACAAAATTGTTAGATCCTTTTAAAGAAAACGTGTCATATATAATCAACTTTCATCGAAATATATGATAAACTCAACCCAATTTTATGAAAAATAGTATACCATTTTTTACATTTCACATAATACAAATAGATAAATATTACTTAAGTATTGTTATAAATATTTAACTACCCATAGAGAGATGGCCAAGTGATTGATACAGGGCATCATCACAATAAAAAACCAAGTACAAATTGTAGTAATCCTAGAATCATGCTTTACATAAGGTAAAATTGGGGAATTCATGACTTTTACTATAGATAAAAAAACATTTACCCTTACCAAAAAAATATATGATAAAAATTGACAAACTACATAAGTTTAAGCTTAAGGGGATATAATCCTTCTTGCCTTCCATATAGATAATGAAAATTATTGTTCCAAGTCTCATGTTGCTTGTCATGTTACTTTATAAACCTTGATTGGAAAGAAAAATAGGAGGGAAAAAATGTAAGAAATATAAAACATAATGAAACACAACGTAAGAAATAGAGAACATAATGAAACACACACATACATATCTCTAGACAATCAACACAATTATTTTCCTAGGAAATCCTTATGGGAGGTGAGCAACCCTAAAAAGTAATGATGCTCTAGACTCTTTTTCCCTAGGAAATCCTTATGGGAGAAAAACAACACTAAAATGTAAACATGCTCTACTCTCTCTTTTCTGGTATGGAAAATATGTTTAAGGTAATCTCTCTAGAGTTAGCTAAGACTTTTGGCATGTAAGGTTGCTATAAAAACTTAACTTCATACATTTTTCTCTCTAAATTCACACTCCTAGTTGTATTTTCAACTACGGAACAAAATACAATAACACAAAATGGAACTCTTATTCCTCCTAGTGGCCAAGTATTTAACATAGCGTGATAGCCAACTAGGTGTAAGATTTGACTCCGTCAACCATTAACGAGGTTTGTGATTTTAGACCTTTTAGAGTATTGTTAAAATTCCACATGTAGCTAGCTTGCTATGCACGAGTAATGGGGCTAAAATGTCATTATCTCATACCATGGTGGTCAACATGATATAGGTCAACTTACTAAAGGCATAAATTTTGAATGAACTTCATTTGATGTTTTTCTTGCACCATTGGATATATTTCTTTAAGTGTAGAATAATGGTCAATATTTCGGCACAAGGAATAATCGTTTGACCCCCAAAAATGTCAAATTTAAAACCTCAAAATGACTCCAAAAGGTTTTAGATCCCAATTCTCCACCCACCATTAAAATGACCCTACAAGTTGATTCTTTCAGTTTTTTCCCTCTATAAGCATCAAAATATATGACAAATAATATAATTATCCAATCTAGATCATTATTTAATAATTTGTTAAAATTATGAGTAAGATATACATCATGGAATTTAAGTAAATAACGTTAATTCATTGAACACCCTTGTACATTCCTTGTTGATACTTTGAAAGTAATACGTTTTGAAAAATAATTTATTTATGGATTCTATTTTCCACATTCTCTCAACCATATCAAAAACCTTCTTATAACATTTGAAACCTAAGGTCTTTCCCATACCAAAGTATGTTCTTTTAAAACATGTTTTCTTGGTGATATGGGTGATTTAGAAATGATTGGGAGAGCGAAATTCCTCATTTAATATGTACAATATGTTTGGTTCATGCCACTAAGCCAAGAATTTTAAATTCAACTAAATTTTAATATAACCAACTAAATCCTTCAAAAAAAGAATAAAACAATTTATGTTAGGGTTGTGGATTCAGGCATTGAAACAACACGCCATGATATTTCAAATTTAAAAATAATGGTTTGAGTCCTAGGTAGCTTAGAATCCTATTTGTTTTCAAAATAAGGATGCACTCCCATTTGATTCTCATGATTAGGTTGTAATCATGAGGCTCTCGCTCAAGAGTGGACCTTCCCAAAATCTTGTGACGTCTTGTCACAAACAAAACCATCAAACTGAAAAACACATTATGCAAGAAACATAGCTCGCTGACATATCATTTTTCTCCTTCAAAGAAAAAAAATTCACATCATGTGAATATCTCCATGTAATCTTACATATTGGTGTACAAAACCATCAACCAAACACAAGTCAACAAAACATGCATGTTCAAACAACTGACTCTCAAGTCAAATAATAGCTCATGTACAAATTTCCATATTTGTTGCATTTAAGTGTGTCAACATAACTCTAATTTCAACATCTTGCTTCATGCAACATGCACCATACTTTGAATTTGCAAAGAAATTAATGAAACATCAAAATACATACAAGGCCTTAATTGGATAAGAAATCTAACCAGATCTGTTAGCAAACCATTTCAATGGTGCTTCTTTTAGTTGGACTTCATCATCATGTGAATCATCCTGACCCTGATCGATTATGGAATCCGGTTTTCCATTCTTGTAGTTATCTCTTTCCACCTTCTTCAAATGTTGTGGATGACTTGTTGGATACAAAGTCCAACACTTGTCTACAAGGTGACCTTTCTTATGGCAATGAGTAATAAACAATTGCATCTTATTTTCAACATCATTTTCCTTGTCCAATGGGCCTTTGATTTTTTTCCTCATTTATTTAGAAAGTTTCAATGTGCATGGATATCTTCTTCCAACATCTATAAACATTATGATTATTCAAACCACAAAAGGAACATGTGCAAGTTATTTTATATATCTTATGTGAATATTTACCATGTTTATCATAATCAAAAGAAATTTGATTAAAGGAAAATTTATACCTTGAAAATTCACCATTGTGGCCTTTTTGAGGAGGTGAATTTGATGAGGTAGTGGCTCTCCTCTGAATACTAGCAATGAATGAACAATGACTAGATAGAGCTTTCAACATCCTCTTATTTTACATTCTCATTAGTTGCATGTTTATTAAAATATTCTTGCAAAGTGGGTGTCAAACTTTTCCATTCATCATGAACACAAACTTCTGAAGCTTGAGGTAATGAACACGAAATAAAATTCCTTCTTGGAACAGCTTCATGTGCCTCCTTGGCTTTGGAGCATTCTCCATCATGTTTTCCATAACCAAGACCCAAATAACTAGGCCCTTCCTCAACAACATTTGGCTCAACTATGCTTTGTACTCAACTATGCCTTGTACATGTTTTCCTTTAACCCTTTACTTTTATAACACATTTTCATCAAAAGTTTGGACCTTATTCCTCTAGTGTTTCTCTCAAAAGCACGTACACATTCATTTTGAGAGGAAATTGAAGACAGAAACCAATAGCTAATTCGTCTAACTAACCTTGACTAAAATGAGCTAAATTGTACTTTGATACCAACTTGATTTGAATATGGACAAACTAGTTTTATTGGGCTATCTCCGTCATTAGTTAAATAAAAATGTGTTTAGGATCGTCTAAAATTAGACAATTGGGAAGGGGTTTGTGTGTCAAGATTTAAGTGTATTTTGTGAGAAATTTATGATTTAATTAGATTTTAAAAACTCATGTGTACAACAAATAAAATGCAAAATTTTTATTTAGGAAAATCTTTTCCCTCAATCTAGATTTCGATCATTGGAATGTATGTAAGAGGAAGAAAGAGGGAATTCACTTTTCAAATTATAGACCTTGTCTAAACCAAAATAAACTAGAGGTTTGGTTTTCAAATACATTCACTTATTTGGAAAAGTTCTAGCTATCTAAAGTCCATATGCCAATCTACTTCCCAAGAAATCCATTTAGTACACCACTGGTTAGTTTTTTGTCTTCCTATATTCATTATCAACCTCTTCTAGTGATTCTTGAAAGGTGGATACTTAAATCCTTCCTAAAAATTTGAGCTCTAAAATGAGAAGACATACAAGGTCATTTTAAGTCATTCTTCTATCCAATTATAAAAACCAAGTCAATATTTCTACATATTGATTTCTGCCCCATAAACTGTACAATATATGTGGAGTTTCCTCGCCCTAAGCGAGATGTTTAACAAACATAATAATAGAGAAACAATTAGTGACGTCACCAAAATATGTAGCCTCTTCAAGGTATCATATCCTCTCATCAAGGTCAATAATTTATTCACCAAAAATGTCTTATGGAAATGATGGTTTAAGAAACAAAACTAGACAAAAACCTTCAATGAGAACAACAAAATCTAAAACCTCTTCAAGGTCTTCAATCTGCTCGTAAAGTTAAATTGTGTCTTGATCAAGTCCAACAACAAAGAAACATTCAGTGACAACACCAAAATCTACAACTTCTTCAACATCTTCTAAACGATCTTCAAAGTCAATATTGTGTGCATCAAATTCCTCAGCAAGGTCATCAATGGAGTCATCAAAACTACTATTTCAAACTTCAATGCCAAAAATAAGTCAAAAGAATTCAATTTCTCCTCCAAAACCTTATTCTCTAAGCAAAGCTAGCATGATGTCGTCGAGAAATTCAGTAATTCCACAAGGAAATTCTATCAAAGTTAAAACAAATCCTTTTCATCCATATTTAATGCCTACTTTTTCAGGTGGAACACCTCCAAATTTAAGGACCACAATGCCATAAAATATGTAACTTTACCTAATACGTGTATACCTAGAACCCCCAACTTTGTGTGACATGTACAATTGAAGATCTTATATGGTAAGCAGTGTGAGAAGAGATTCATGGTCACTGAGCTGAGCAAGAGAAATAGTTTGGTATGACAACCTTACTTGTGATAGGTCTAGCTAGCAGACTACCAAATTACATGGTAATGGCATTCAAAATGTGAAAATTCCCATTTCACTTGGAAATAAGATGGTAGAGAAAGGTATAGATGAAAGGAGATATCCATATATGGTAAAGAAATCAAATAGTTCTATAAATTCCACCTTGCAACTCTAAGAGACATTGAATTAAATTTCATCTCAAGACAGGGCTTTGAGAGGACACTCTCAAAGCCAACCTTCGTTATGGCTTTGAAACACATGGTAAGTATCAAGACTTAGCAACTTTATTTGCATAATTTTTTATAGCATGGACCTTAATGTCATAGCCTTCTTTTGCCTAAATGAATGCAAATTTCCTTTCCATTTGGCTTGTGACATTCATAATTCATGCTCATGGAACATGATTGTGTTGCAATTGTGATAACATTTGCTGTATGCAGAAGCTAATAAAAAATGATTGAAAATGACATTTTTGCTTTGTTTTTTTGAAGATTTAAGGAAAATTACACCAAGTAGCTTCCAACCTCATATGACCATCATGTCAAACTATTTCAGGATATTGTCCAAGTAAGAGCCACTTAAGCAAGAAATCTAGTATACATGACTCCAATTTCAATTAGCAACAATGACGGTTCTAAGTATGGTGCAAACATTGCTCCAGATCCTCAATGGGGCATGTTTGATGACAATAATTTGGGGAGTGAGAGAGGGAGATGGTAGGAGAAAAAATTCAAGGAATCCATGGGAAATTGAAAAATATATAACTAATAAGGTGGAAGACATTTGTAACCTAAGAGAGAAACCTATTAGGAAATGGGTGAAGTTGGTATTACACACCCAATTGGACAACCTCGAGGAGAAAACATTTCTCCCACTTTATTTGTTGGCATAACCTAGTAAGTGTTATTCACTAGCATGTATTTTGTAAAGGCCTTGACCTAGTTCCCATTCAACCCCATCCACCAGTTTGTAGAGGATTCCAAGCCTAATTTCATGAAAAGTAAGTTGGGGATGATCACATTGAACTTCTTGATGATGTGTCTATGAAGATTAACTACCTTGAACTATTTTTTTGCATAGGGAAAGAGACACATTCCCATGTCTGAACATGAAAAATTTCTTTGATATTGTTAATGCCTCTAGTATTTACTTCTACAAGTTCTATAGGCAGAGTATGTAAAGGGCCAGGTAGCCTCTGGATCTCATCTTTTATGAAAGGTGACATATCTAGTAAATTCCCCTACAGTAAATCTCTGGAATGGATCTAAATAGAAGTTCTTCATTTTAATATCCATAAAACACAACAACTTTAAGGTAAACTATGTACATGTGTCATTTCTCCCACAAACTAAAGTGTATAAGTGGTAAATTTTATACCAAGTGTGCTCCCACCATGTAAAGCGCAATTTGGTGAACTTATCATTTTTATAATTTCCTTTTCGATTAAATTTAGTTTCACACATGATCAATTATTTCTTTCAAAGTTGTGTTCTACATAATTTGTGTACACTAAATTACAAATTGATTTTTTGAAATCTATTTTGTGTAAATTTCGACCAATAGATATATATCATGGAGGATGAATGATGAAGATCAGTCGAATCCCATATGGAGGTTCAGGGATCGAGGGATTTTCACGGTATTTAAATATAATCTTAAATCTCCATACATGTGTATACATATGGAATTGATTTTTTATTAACTTTGTGAGTTAAATTAGTTGTTAATAAGTTTCATATTTTAATTTTTAGGAGGTAAGAGGAGAAGGGTTTCTACTCCATCCATGGAGCATGGCCATGGTTCAACTGATCGAGGTATGAGTGGTAGCAGGTTGCGTGAAGGGGGTGATATTTATTCCCCCGAAGGCCAATCAACGACTGTTGGTTCTCAACATGGTCATTTTGGGTCTGGTTCTCAGCAGTGTCATTCTGGGTCTGCTTCTCAGCAGGGTCATGCTGGAGAAGATGTTAACCAACAACATCAAAGTTTCCATCAATTTCAATACTTTTTCATTAAATTTGTACAAATTTTTTTACAGGTGTTTTTTCTAATATACGAAATTATATATATATTGATGCAGAGGCCGAAAATGTTCGAACTAGTGGTCAAAATAGATGCAGGGAAGCTCGCTACATTCAGGAAGAAGGTTGTCAACCGAGCACAACTTATCTGGCCGAGATTACTGATATACCATGGAAAACCAACATGGCGGAATGCACCTTACAAAGGTGTGAAAGACTTCATGCGAAATTGCAAAGAGATCTCGTGGCTTTGTCTCTACCTGCTAAGAGTCGACAAAGCCTTTAAATAGTTACACATTCATTGGGTGAAATGGTAAATGTGTACAGAAATATTGGGCCAACGACTGATTCATTTGTGGAAATGATGAGAAAGAGAAAAGAAACAGTGATGGGTCCCGATAAATGGGAGGACGTAAAACAAAAAGTTACAAAAGAAGTGGGCAAGTCAATGTTTAATTATAAGGAAGGGCCAAAAAGAAAAATGTTGAAGGTGCAGTGTTTCAAGCACACAGACAAAGATCGTTATTTGTATGATAGGCATCTTGCGGCCTATGGAAGGCTTCCATGGAACGATGAGGTTCCTGTTTATTTTGCACAAATGTTTTATGCAGAATTTTGTTTGGGTATGAAACCCAACTACAATGACCTTCCTTCAGAATTTTTTGGCCTGGGGAAAGGTCGATTATAGGACCGTAAGGGCGCTAAGCGAGATGTGGAGTTGCCTCGCCCTGAGCCGCCATTGGTGAGTCGACCGTTTCGAGTCGAAACTCTGTGATCAGAGATGGATGCGACTTCTCGAATAAGTCGAGAAGCAAGGGATGTTATGATCGAAAATGTTCATAGCGGATTGAGTGGAGTCAATATTTTTTTAAATCGACAAAGAGCACGTGAAAATTCACGTGCCAATTTTGTTTATTGTACAGATCAGGAGATTTGCAACATGAATGTTGAAGATCTCCGAACATATGCAATAAATTGTCGCAATGGTTTGCAAGACCTAATTTTTCATGAGGAAGAGGGCACCAGAACGGTAGGTGTTAGTGACCTTAGGGTTTGAAATTATTTTTACATATACATGTGTACAATTTGTAATAAATACATGTGTATGTACATGTATACATTTATTTGTATGTGTACATTAATCTAAAAAAAATGTATGATTATATGTTAAAACACCATTTGCAGTTCTCAGGCAGATGCGTGACGAAAATGTTAATATCATGTTCGGGGACTCTGGTTTAAACAATGCAGATGGGTCTGGCCATCATGATATGTTAGCAAATGTTATTGTTTTTTAAGTGACTCTAAAATAAATAATTGTTGCCACACATGTACATGTATGTATATATATAATTTGATAAAATGTTTTAACAGGTACTGATTCCGTCTGATGTTTTTGGGATGGCGGTACCTTCTTCTTCCTTGGGAGATGTACCTTCTACTTCCTTGGGAGATGAGCCACAAGTATGGACAATTTTTCACAAGTTTAAAATTTATGTTTAAAAGTTATATATATATATATATATTCTACCTCAAAAAGTTTCATTAAAAATTGAGATATATATATATATATATATATATATATATATATATATATATATATATATAAAGAGAGAGAGAGAGAGAGAGAGAGAGAGAGAGATCTATATTTTGAGTTATTTAAAAATTTTTGAATTTAGGTTCCTATAGAAGATTTCTTTAATCTGCGGACTCTAGCGACGGAGATAGGAACATCCACAACATTTGAACAAGTTGTCTTTAGTTCCTTTTTTTAATATTATTGAAAATAAGTTTATATATGTACACGTGATTTTCATTTGAAAGTTTTTAATATATATATTTAACTGTACATGTATATTGTATAGTTTACCGCTGCAGATGTTCCTATGGGAGAACTTGTTCATCAAATGGAGAGGGAACCTTATGAGGTATTGCATGATTTTTTTGTTATATTTTGTTTTTTACATGAAGTTCTAGATATATATATTCTCATTCATTTTTAAAACATCAAATTTTAATATTCAAGTACATGTGCATTGTGTATGTAGGTTTCCTATTCACAGGATAGGGCGCGGACTGAGACCCTAGTAGGGAAGACGCTAGATCCGTCTCCATTTGATGGACATGATTTACAGTAGATTTTATTTCAAAATTTAGATGGTTTTAAATTTTTTTAAACTTGATACAGTTTGATACTTGTGAGATTTACAATTTTTTGACATATTTTATTACATTGTTATTATATAATTTGTTTTATTTAATTTTTGGATGGTTTTAGTACTTTTGGCATGTGAATGTGAAGTAATGTTGTCATCTATAAATTAATGTTGTCATCTGAACTACATTTGGGATGTTATGTAATGACATGTGTTATAATTTGTTTTGTTTTTAAAATTTAAGTTATGGATGCTTGGAGTACATTTAGCATGTGAAGTAATGTTGTGATCTATATTTTTTTTGTTAAATTAAAAGTTAAAAGTTTTGGATGGTTTCAATCTACATTTGGCATGTGATATTTAATGTTAAATGTTTTTGTTGGATAGTTGAATTATAATTGGCATGGCATGTGAAGTTTTTAAAACTCAAGGTTTGGATGGTTTCAATCTACATTTTGCATGTGATATTTAATGAACTTTAAATGTTTAATGTTTTAATGCTGCACAATATATAATCAAAATGTTTTTAAAACTTAAAGTTTTGGATGGTTTCAATCTACATTTGCACATGTGTTATATAATGTTAAATATTTCTATTGGATCTAGCTGAACTATAATTGGCATGACATGTGAAGTAACGATCTATATATAATTTAAAGTTTCTTAAACTCAAGTTTTGAACGGTTTCAATCTAAATTTCGCATGTGATGTTTAATGTTTTAATGTTGCACGATATATTATCAAAAGTTTTTAAAATTTTAAAGTTTTGGATGGTTTCAATCTACATTTGGCACATGGGGTATATAATGTTAAATGTTTCTATTGGATAGTTGTTCACTATAATTGGCATGGCATGTCAAGTAATGTTGCACAAATCCCTTTTGGATGGTTGAAGTACATTTGGAATTTTAAGATTTCTTTTGATCTCTCCATGTAGTTTTGTTTGAATGAAAAAATTTCCAATAGGAAGAACATAGCTTTTCAATGCAACTAACCATGTATCAATTGAGCTCTGATTGAAAAAAGAGTTTAAAGAAGTAGATATATGTACAAATTATCCCTTTAATTTTGATTGGAAATATAAGTCTAGTACATATATATGTTTGTTGAATTTGGGTCAATGTTGTTAATGCACTCAAATAGGTAGCCTTGTCGATTTATTTACATTGTTGAAACTTTTTACCAAAAAATCCAACTATTTTTTCATCAATGCACATAGAAAAACTACTTGGAACAATTAATTGTGCATTCTAGAACATATCTATCCAAGACAAGTAAAATTTTTCATCAATGCACATTGAACATATCCGACCATTGGACAAGTAGATTTTGTACTATATTTTCAATCAGGAATAGAGATGTGGGTCAAATCCCACCAAAAGTCAGAGAAGTGCTCTGAGTCTCTTGTCTGAAAGGAATTTTCGTACAAAACTATACTGCAGATGATTTATTTACATTGTTTCCATACTTTTTACCAGAAAATCCAACTAGTTTTTCATCAATGCACATAGAAAAACTAGTTCCAGTTAATTGCATTCTAGAACATATATATTGAGTACGTAAATAATTTTTCATCAATGCACATAGTAAAACTAGAACTCTAAATAATTTTTCATCCATGCATTCTAGAACTTTCAGTTGATACTAGAGCACCTGCTTGTACCCAAACAATTTGTACATGTGCAAACACTTGCACAAATAACATAAGAAGCTCAATTTTTAGTTGAGTACTGGAAGTTCTAAAACATATTTAATCCAAAGATAGTAAATTGTTGGAAAATTCACTCAAAAAAATTCTAATGGAATTCCATCCTCAATAATCCGTTCATGATCGGATTTTGACATTTTCCATCTCTTAATTTTCGATTTTTTGTTTGATTGAACTTCTATCAACTTTATGCGTGCTGTACACACCAAGTGACTATATTCACAACTTATGAAATCAGGTTCATAGTCTTCAAAGTAAACAGAGTCTCCACTTTGATGAGTTTGTCTGAAAAAATAATCTTTCAGTATAATAGACCCTCTGTCATACTGAAATCCGTGATCATTATAGTTTTGTAATAATTTCATTTTTCGTTCAGTGCAACGCATCAAATAATACTTCACATTTTCATCGTTGTCAATAGGTGCAATTACAGAAAAAACATCTCCTGCACAATCAAATAAATTTAACAAAATTATGCATATTTAAATTTATTTCTAGATCTTTAAATCATTAGAAAGTAATTCAAATGTTACCTTCTCTAACAAGATCAGAAACTCTATCACCATCGGATGATATTGTAGTTTCCTCTGATTGCATTTCTTCAAACATTGCAAAAACCATTTTTCCCTTTGTATTTAGCTCTGTATGTTTCCAATCGTTCACATACATTTTGTTTTCACAAACGTCATTGGATTTTGTGTTGTCTATGCAAACATCACAAAAACAAGAATATTTTATTTTATCCAATGCAAACACATTTCTGGATGACTTTGTTTGAATTGAATGCAATTTTCGAGTCCCTTTTATTGTTTCAACATCATTTCCAATTGATCTATCTACGTCTTTGATTCCAATATGCCAGAAAAACCTTTATATGGAAAATTAGAAGAAGAATTTGTAAATATGATATCAAAATAAAATCAAAGATAATCATTGCATGATAAATGTACAATGTTTAAAATTAGATTTCCAATATAAATTAAATTGAATGTACCTTCGCACTTCTCTTGATGGGTTTTTCTCATGGCTTAGAGCAGTGATGCACCATTGAACAACTTCTTCAGCGTTCACAAGTCATCTTGCAGAGTGGTTCATTTGATATATTCGAAGTACTCGTTTTATGCATGCTCCTGCACCATCATGTTCTCCTTTTCCATGGCCAGTCTCAAAGAAATTCCAACAATGTTTAATGCGGGTTTTCTTATGAAGACAACACAACCAAAAGAATGATTGTGCATATTTGAATTGACCTGCGCATCTGTCTGACCATATCCAATGTTCATTGAATGTTATTCCACGATTTTTCAATGAATCATAAATTTTTCTAAAACAATGTTGTACAAAACATGTATCATGTGTACGATCGTTACTGATATAAAAGTGATATTCTTTAATGACATGTCGATTTTCACTCGTGCTTTCTATATGATTGACATTTTGTTCAGCATGTCTATATAGAATATGGACGAGCATGGAGACTTGGTCAGAATGATAGTATTCACTCTGAATTTATTTTTGTGGAACAAATGTATAGTTTTCTACAAAATCAATCACTGACAAAATGTTCCATGGTGGAAAAAATTCACGAGATTTTTTGAATTGCAAGTCTTACCATCGCGCTGTATGGGAATGCTCGGTGTATTTGAAATTTCTGCCTCAAGCTTTCTCAAAAAGTCTATCAGAAAAATTTCGTCTTCTATTAATTCAATTCTTTTAACACTATTTGCACCTTGAATCGATGTATCGATATATTCATATCTCTTCCATTTCACTTTCATGTTGGAAAATGATTTATCATTTATATCAATACGATATTTTTTTTTAAATTTAGTCAAATTTCCACAATCATCGCATTTTTTACCAGCAACACATTTCTTTTTGTAAAATAGTTCATCGCTTTCTCTTTCACAAAGAATTTGAGATATGAAATCATGGATAGTGGAAGGAGGATGTGAATCCTTCCATAATGTTCTACCGAAATCAAGGAATGTGTCATAATATAACTCAAATTCCACATGATAACGACAACAACAAGTGTTGCGTACGGTGATAGGTTTTACATACCATGGTTTTTGTTGAACAAAAACACTGAGTGAAACATGAATTTGATGATTCTCTTCTTTGACCTTGTTGAATAACTCTATCTGAGTGGTTTCCAATAGATGTTTTCCATGTTCTTCGTACTTATTTCGTGCTATTCTTCTTCGCATCAGATGCCTTGCAGTTGGTGAAACACGTGAATTGTTCTTCCAATATTCATATATTATTTTCTTAACATTTTCTCCAAGTCTATCTTTGTATGGTTGCATCCAAATAGCTCTCCAACAAGCGAGTTCATCATTTACATCTATTTGCAACCGAAATTTACGATGTTTGTGCAAAGTTTTTCGCAAGGTTCCCAATGCTCGTGCCATAGATGTTACCAAACGATTCTCTTGAGTACTTAAGGAAACCATTGCCATCTGTATTCCTCTATGTACAATTGAAACATCTTTCTCTCTAGATCTCTTAATTGACTTTATAGCACTACTCATATTTTTTATCACCTCTTCCTTCATTTTTTTATCTATGGTTGATTTTCGAATACCCAATAGTGTTGTAGCTTCTTTTAATTTCCTTAATGATAGGATACCTTTCAACACTTGAGCCTCAACTGTCACCCGCTCATTTAAGAAATACTTTTCAAAAATGCAGTTAACACGATATCGTATAACATGGTCAGGTTTTTTATCTCCATACGTGTGAGTGTCAACATTTTCTAACATCTCATTATCGATAGTGATTTCATCTGTACATATTCGAAAAAATAGTACATATTCAATAAATAACTAAATTAATAAATATATCTAAAATTTCAAATATTTTTCAAATTAGTTCATCAAATAAAAATTAAGCTTCACATTTTACATTAGGAAAATTTTAAATATATCAATAGATCATAATATTTACATTTACATACCTACTTCAATTTATGGTTGAGGTTGATTTTCTTCTTCAATATTTTGAGGAATATTTCTGTCTGTTTACATTAAACAAAATATTTTTCAAATTAGTTCACCAAATAAAAATTAAGCTTCACATTTTACATTAGGAAAATTTTAAATATATCAATAGATCATAATATTTACATTTACATACCTACTTCAATTTATTCTTGAGGTTGATTTTCTTCTTCAATATTTTGAGGAATATCTCTGTCTGTTTACATTAAACAAAATATTTTTCAAATTAGTTCATCAAATAAAAATTAATCTTCACATTTTACATTAGGAAAATTTTAAAAATATCAATAGATCATAATATTTACATTTATATACCTGCTTCAATTTCTGCTTGAGGTTTATTTTCCTCTTCAATATTTGAGAGGGATTCTAACTTTCTTTTGCGAGATTGTCTCGTCTCTTCTCTACGTTCTTCAGGGTCTCTTTTTCGATCATATTTTCTCACACAAGTTCTTCGATTTCCCATGATAATAGGATATGAAGATCAAAAAATTTCCTTCAAAAAATTAGACAATAACTCAATTACAAAAAATATCACAAAATATTTAATTTAAAAAAATTCAGTTTAAATTTTTTGCAAAAAATACTTACTTCAATCCAAAACACTTACTTTAAAAAATTTGAGAGAAAAATGTCTTATAAACATGAAACGAAGCTCAAAATATTTACTTCAACTCAAAACACGTACATACCTCCAAGAAATGTCTTTTGAATGTACGTCCAAGAAATTTTTTCAAGTTCGAAACAATTTTTTCCAAAATCAGGCCGCCTCCAATAAATGTCTTTTGAATGTACGTCCAATAAATTTTTTCAAGTTCGAAACAATTTTTTCCAAAATCAGGCCGCCTCCAAGAAATGTCTTCCAAAAAATTCTTTAAACCCAAAACAATTCTTTGTAAAATCAGTTTGCTTCCAAGAAATGCTCTTAAATCCAAAATTTGAAGAAATTTTTTTGAACCCAAACCAATATCTTTGTAAAATGAGCTGAAATGTGTGAAATGTGTGAAAATTGTGAATGATTTCGTGGCAATTTATATTTCCACGAAATGTGTTTTAGTAGGGGCTCCGCAAAAATTTCCGGCCGACGGAAAGTTATACCATAGTTCGACCGAACTTTTGATTAAAATTTCGGCCGAACTATTAAGTCGTTAGATTTAACGAGCCGTCGGCGGAAAACATAGTTCGACCGAACTTAGATTAAAATTTCGGCCGAACTAACGCGTCACCAATTACGCAAAAACCAGGCTCTGAATACGGTTCTGCAATTTTGGACTGATTAAACTCCATGAAAGGTTGTTAATTAACTGTCGGAACCCAGACAAACATTTTCAGAATTGAATCTACTTTCAGGAAATATAACTTTTATGGAATTTCATAAACGTTTACTAATTTTAATTATTTTTCTAATAAAATAGGTGCAAACAATTTTTGAGGGTCATTGTAATTCAGTGAAATCAAAATTTTGTATCTCCCAAAATACATTGTAAAAAAAATTGAAAAAATTATGGGGCATTACATTGGTTCGTCGTCTCTAATGGGTAGCTTTTAGATTTTTAGTTTATAACTTATATGTTAAGAAATTTCTTGCGACGCGAAACATATCCAAAATATGCAGTTTTTCGTATTGGACCAGTTCAAAAAATTCTAGTAACTATGATATGCATCCATTGGCTTTGTAAATATGATGAAACCAAAGTAGACTCTATCTAGATTGTTGTAACACATTTTGTTTTCTCAAAAACACAAATTTTCAATGAATACAACATTGCATCATAACATGATTTCTTATGAATCCTTTGATTGTTAAGAAACACACACTCAAAGAAACGTTAAGTTGACATATCAAATCTGCATAATTTTTTTTTCAAAAAATAAGTAATAGAAGGATAACAAAATTTATCACAACTTTTATTTTTATCGCAAAATGAAATTCTACACAGAAAAATTGTTGGTATGATTTTGCTGATTACTTTAATGACTTTTTAATACAATTTGAGAACCTTTTGTATCATGGATTTGGAAAGTCATAAGGAACTATCACAAAACATGTGAGAATCGATGTGTATAACTTAGCCACTGATAATGGTTATTTTCTATACAGGGAAAGAAGAAAACGAAGAGTTGCCGCTCTAAAGATAAGAACGAAGTGGAGATAACTGCTGTCCCTCTGGATGAGAACCGAACGCAAACATAGGGAAACAAGATCAAGGTGAATCAGCTCGGGCAAGAAGGAGAGGACACCAGCTCAGCGCAATAGCAAAGACAGGATGAAGAGTTAACTGTTTGGCGAATCCCTCAGGATCGAAGATCCTGAGGGATCACTGCTTTATTTTATCTAGCTGCTTGGACATCTCCGCCATCGTCCTTATAAAAAGAGACAGCACTGTTAGTTTAGAGGAGAATGGCGAGATAAGATACGTTTTATGTAATCTTCTGTAAAACATCAGATTTGGTTATTAAGCTTTGTTGAGAACTGGTTCGATGTATTTTTGATCAATGTATTAATGAAAGCCTGGTGATTATTCCATCTTCGCGTCTGCGTTAACCTAAAGCGGTGCATCCTTGGAGGCTAAGGGCCCGGCCCCGAAGGACACTTTCTTCTGTACCATTACAGCTTCGTTTCTGTGTGGTTTGTTTATTATTGCTATTCGATTGTTTGATATGCTTTACAAGTTCATATTACATGCTCTGTTCCAGTTTGAATCATTGAAGTTTCTACAACTAGACTTGTGTGTTAACTCCGCATTGCGTTATTATTCCTTTCAAGAGTTAATCGCATATCCTTACTGTTATGTTACAGAGCTGTTATATTAACATTTGTGTTGTGTGCGTTTCTACTGAATCAGTATTGTTCCATAATTCATTAATCGTTATTGCTGTTCCATTAATATGATTTGTGTAATTCGCCTTTCGAATGATAGAATGTTCCTTGATTGCAAAGAGTGTATAGATTGAGTTTGATTATAACCTGCGGGACTTAGTATTCACTTGCTGTTCCATTTTAGAGTTGTTGTTCCATTTCAGAATTGTGGTTTAATCCTTTATTTCCTTTGCTGTTCTATTTATCTGCATTTGATGGTTTGCTGTGAGAGATGATCTAAGACTGTAGTGAGCAGTATCAGTCACTGTTCAGCTCCCAGGCTTGTGATCTATGCTTTAGTTCTTTTTCCATCAGTTTCTGAAGGGATGGTTTATTATTACCGAACCCTTGACTGATGAGTTATTGAGTTTCCTGAGTGTGTGATTTATTTCTTTAAAGTAATTTGATTTCAGTTAAGCATTCGTTTACTCTTGTATTTCTTAAGCACTGTACTACTAGCATTACTCTGACGAATGAGCCTCGGATTGAGTCACTCTTTGTAATGACAAAACGCTCTCGGGTTGACATATTAATGTGAGGTGATTAGAGGTGAAAGAGACCCTTTTTATAGCTCTACATTTTGGCGCCGTTGCCGGGGAAAGAGTGTAGCCATTTGTCTTTTTTTTAGAGTAGTGTACAAGCCTGCTAGGGAGGAGTTGGATCCTAAAAACGGAAAGTAAGAACCTACGTGCAGAGCATGTAAAAGACCTGCTCATTATCCACTTTCCTAACAGATTTGTTGTTGCTTGTTTGAATAGAAGTTCGTAGTTTATTTTTGAGTGCATGACTAAGCAGAAAAGACCAGAAAAGAATATCAAACCCCCATCCAAACTTGAAAAAGCTAAGGGGCCGGTGACCCTTGGCCGAACGACCTTCATAGACGAAATCTATAAGAAAACAGAGTCTCAGCCATCGGTAGGCTTCAAGAAAAACACTTCCAAACCGCCTACTAGTTCCCTTCAGGCCACAGGATCACCATCTGTAGCCTGTGCTGAGGTGCATAGTCAAACTGAGGAGCAGGACTTTCAAGAAGTTGAAAATTCCACTCCGGAATTATTGCAGGAAGGGAACTCTAGCAACTTTTGTGAAGGAGAAGGAGAAACAGGGGAAACCGAGGAACCAAAATCTCCTCTTGAAACAAATCAGCCATTAGATAGCACAGATAAGGGGAGTGCCGCGAAAGTCATTGTTGAAGAGATTCAATCTCCTCAAACACCTGGTATTCACATTATTCCGGATAAAGGAAGCGCTATTAAAAAGATCCCTGTCAAAACCGTTCCCAACCAACCTAGGAATACCCTCCTAGATATCCCAGAAGGTTACTGGCATATATTAGATCCCATGGCTCAAAACCAACCAAACGCTCAAAACCAGCCAAACACTCAAACCTCTACATTACAATATCCTATAGTGGATTCTGCAGCAAATGCACCCATGAAAGCTATCCCTCTTCAGCATATCCCCACATTTCACGGACTCACATCAGAAGATCCGGATGCATTCCTATTCGAATTCGATGTGTTATGTCGGGGGTATGATTACACCACCGATCCCCAAAAACTGAAATTATTCCCCTCTACATTGAAAGGGGCTGCTTTAAGATGGTTCATGGGGCTAGGTGGCGGGGTTATCAACAATTGGGATCAAATGAAAGAATCCTTCTTAAAGAAATACCAGGATTATTGTAGGTCTAGAGAATTAAAAGACGAAATGTTTCAAATGACAGCCAGACCAAATGAAACATTAGAGGAGTATGTGGAACGTTTTCAGTATAACTTACAAAGATCTCCTTATGCATCGCTACCTTTACCTGATAATGTGTTAAAAACTGCATTAATGAGGGGTATGAAGGAAAAATGGATTGAAACATTAAACATTATGGGCAAAGGGGATATTTATCAAGAGAATTTTACTGACATCCTTGACTTATGTATCAGGAGTTCGAGAGGCAGCACAAGAATAAAACCGGCAGAATATGATCGGTTTGCAAGAGATAACAAAGTATCAATAGAAGGAGTAACACGTGCAGAAATTGGAAATTTATTAGAGAATTTTAAAACTGATATTATGGGGACACTAACTACACAACTTGATATTGTGCAGGCTAAACAGAAGCAGCTGGAGGCAGAACAGAATATGGCAATCTTCTGCCCCCGATGCAGAAAGAAACACAGCCACAAGGAGTGTCCATTAGATAAAGTCCAAACATGCGCCATCTGTACAAAAGATCACCTTACGGAGAGCCGCCCCTCACTTCCTGGATTGAAAGCAGTATATAAGGAAGCAGAAGAAGAACCAGAATCGGTGAATTCAATCAACCAGCGCCTCCCGTGGAAACCAAGACAACCTGGTATGTTTCCGGACCCAACCTCTTTCTTTCAAAACCCACAGTATAATGCTCAACAATATGGTATGTGGCAAAATCAATCTCAAACCCCATTTACAAACTGGTCACCACAATCATTCCCTTCTCCAAATCCATGGCTGAATCAAACAAGCCAAACTGGTTGGCCAAATTTCCCTTACACTCCACCATATTGGCAAAATGGCCCATATCCTTCACAATGGACTCCCTCTACTTCACAAAGTTCACCCTGGCAGACAAGCTGGCAAAGACCAATGTACCACCCAGCTGGAACTATTCCGCTCCCTCAACCTACTTTGCCAGATTTACAACAAAATCCCCAGTCTAACCTGAGACCGCAACTCCCAGCCCAACCCGATCCCAATCCAAACAACAGGCAGGTCCAATCTATTCAAATCATAGAATCACCAGAACTAGGACCCGACCTGAGTGAGTGCAATGATCTTCAGTTAAGATCTGGACGTATAATTGAAACTGAGGGAGATAAAACAGTTCATATTGAAGATCAGTTACCCAGAGAACATCAGTCACAACAAGAGGACGTAAATAAGCAACAAACTCATAATCAAGCAACCACATCCTCTCCTCCGTTCCCAGAACGATTAGCCATACCTCGATCCATACAATACCCTGACTTTGACATTCTGGGAGAATTACAAAACTTGTACATAAAAATTCCATTCCTCCAAGTTATTCAAGACATTCCCATATACGCCAAAACCATAAAAGAGTTGTGCATAAAGAAACCAAGGAGGAATATAACAAACAATCCAAGAGTCCAAGTAGTCGGCACCTTATCTGACCTATTGTCGGGAAGAGAAACACCCCTTAAATATGAAGACCCGGGGAACCCAATTATAACTGTTCAAATTTATGGCCAGACCCTGCCTAATGCCTTAGTTGATTTAGGGGCTGCAATTAATATTTTAACAACCACAATTTACTGGCTTCATTACATCACAGCCAGACCACCTCTACTCTTGTTAGAATTGTGACCGTCACAATAGTTGAACCGAGAGGGCCTCCCTTGATGTCATAAATGCTGATCTGGGATCTATCAAGCTGATTTCTGATCGTGTCAAAAACCAGGCTTGATGGACACACTTCAATTTTGGACTTAGACCTTGGCTCGCTACTGCCGATGCCTACATTGGCTGTCGGCAGGGAAATATGACCATAACGAGAGGACCAAATAGCAAAAATTTAGTTCTATATCCTCCAGCGCAGCCAAGTGTCACAATGATTAAAACGAATAAGCACCCTGTATCATATCTTACTGATAACATTAGATCTCCATTAACTATACAAGAGGCACTCGATTTCAAAGATCAAACAGAAGACGATGCCATTAATAATTTCATTACTCAAGCTGAACCTCGCACACAATGTCACATGATAAAAGCAGCATTTGATAATGAATTAGAAGAAGATCCCCTGAAAGATATTCATGATCAAATAATACCTGTCACTTCTGTTGCAAATAGTAAAACTGTGGAAATTGCACCGGGGAAAACTTTAAACATCAATGCTAATCACACACCGGAACAAGAAACAAAGCTCATCCATCTGTTAACAAAATATCAAGAAGCATTTGCATGGGACTACCCTGATATGAAAGGAATCGATCCCCAGTTATGTACCCACCACATTTACATAGAAAAAGATGCCAGACCTGTGCGTCAGACGCAAAGGAGACTTAATCCCCATCTAAAAGATGTTGTAAAAACTGAACTTCAAAAACTTTTAGATGTGAATTTTATCTACCCTATCTCTGATAGTAAATGGGTCTCTCCACTTGTGGTGGTACCAAAAAAGAATGGGAAATGGAGAATTTGTGTGGATTATAGAGAACTTAACAAGGCAACACAAAAATATCATTTTCCTCTTCCTTTTATAGATCAAGTATTGGACACTTTAGCAGGGAAGAAGTTCTTTTCTTTCCTGGATGGCTTCAGTGGATACAATCAGATTCAGATTGCCCCTGAAGACCAGGATAAAACTACCTTTACTTGCCCCTGGGGAACATTTGCCTATCGAGTTTTACCTTTTGGCTTATGTAATGCTCCTGCCACATTTCAGAGGGCTATCCTTAGTATTTTTGCAGATTTAATCAATGATGGACTTGAGGTTTACATGGATGACTTTACACCATACGGAGATGACTTCGATCCAGCTCTAGACACCCTAGAGAAAGTCCTACAACGCTACATTGTTACTAGGCTTTGCCTAAGCAATGAAAAATGTTTTTTGATGATGACTGAAGGACTTATCCTAGGACACTATGTCTCAGCAGCCGGCATTCAGGTAGACCCGGCCAAAATCCAAATACTTTTGCTTATTCCCACTCCTACTACTCAAACGGAGGTACGCAGTTTTCTTGGATTTTCGGGTTATTATAGACGATTTATAGAGCATTATTCGCACATTGCTGCTCCTTTATATGCACTGACTGGTAACGTTGATTTTCTTTGGACAGACAAATGTGACCATGCTTTCGAGGATCTAAAGAAGATTGTATCCACAGCCCCAGTCCTTCGAGGACCAAACTGGGACCTACCATTCCAGATATCATCTGATGCCTCAGATACAGCCATTGGTGCAGTCCTTGGGCGGGAAGAGGATAAAAAACCATATGCTATATATTACATCAGCAAAAATTTATCCCCTGCTGAATTGAATTACACTGTTACTGAAAAAGAATTTCTAGCTGTAATACATGCTGTCAATAAATTTAGACATTATATCACAGGCTACCCTGTCATCTTGTATACAGATCATTCTGCTATAAAATATTTAGCAAATAAGCTTGTCACAAATGCCAGAGTAACTCGATGGTTAATCTTATTGCAGGAATTCGATATAACAATCAAGGACCGCCCTGGCAAAGAAAACCCTGTAGCCGATTTTCTTTCAAGGATACCAAAATCAAGCGATGCAGCAGCAGTGGAAGATCAATTTCTGGATGAACACCTGTTTGCTGTTGTTGTTCAAACACCCTGGTATGTTGATGTTGCCAATTACCTTGCAGTAGGTAAATTACCAAAACATTTAACTCCTAATGAGCGTAAGCAGATTATTCAGAAAAGTTCTCGATTTTCGTGGATTGGAGGTTATTTGTTTCACACAGGAGCAGACATGCATATCAGGCGATGTGTGAGAGAGGATGAAATCTTTGACATCCTAAAAGCCTGTCACGATGGACCATGTGGGGGGCACTTCGCTGAGCGTAGGACTGGACATAAAGTATTGCAGACAGGATATTACTGGCCTACGATCTTCAAGGATGCAAAGAACTTCGTCCAAGCCTGTGACAGTTGCCAGCGAGCAGGACGACCTGGTCAAGCTGATGAAATGCCTCTGAAACCACAGTTAGTCATCGAACCATTCAAACGGTGGGCTCTAGATTTCGTTGGACCCATCAACCCTTCATCAAATCAGAAAACATATATTTTGGTGGCAACAGAATATGTCACCAAATGGGTTGAGGCAGAAGCATTACCAAGAGCCACAGAGGACTCTGTCATACAGTTCCTGTTCCTTTTATTTGTTCGTTATGGCCTTCCTAGGGAAATAATTACGGATGGAGGACCACAATTTGTTGGGCATAAATTAGCTGCAACACTTAACAATTATCATGTCCAGCATAAGATCACTACTCCATATCACCCACAGGCGAATGGGCAGGTAGAAAGTAGAAATAAGATAATAGAATCAATCCTAACGAAAACTATTGCATCACATAGGCGTGACTGGGCTACCCGACTACCTGAAGCACTCTGGGCCTATCGAACCACATGGAGGAGCACCACTGGTTACTCACCTTATCAACTAGTGTTTGGAAAACAACCTATTTTCCCCATAGAATTCGAAATCCAAACACTGCGTACAGCACAGGAAGTTGGCCTAGACTTAACGGAGGCACAACTCAATCGACTACAGCAGATCAATGAATTAGACGAAATTCGGCTCTCTGCACTACAAAATACAGCATTAATTCAACAACAGCGAGCCAAATGGCATGATGCGCTCATTAAGAACAAAGTCTTCCACGAGGGAGACTGGGCTCTGTTATACGATTCTCGGTTTCAGGACTTCCCTGGAAAACTTCAGACTCGCTGGTTGGGACCATACGAAATCCAGAAGGTACATGACAATGGAACTCTTACTCTAATCACTATTGACGGTTCTGGATATGCATTCAAGGTAAATGGCCACCGAGTCCATCTCTACTGTAAACCACTTACTCGGGAATCCTTCTGCCAGCAGATACGCCGAGATACTGATCTGGAGATCTTAGGAGAAGAAGAGAAATCTTCCTCACCTGTAATTCATTAAGGCTCTATTTCTTTTTGCAAATTGTACATAAAGTTTTTGTTTTTGAGTGATTCTTGTACATAAGTTTGATTTGAATAAATTCTTGTCATTTTGCTGTTCCTTTTTTCTTCCACAAAGTTTGATTTTTGCTCTTCTAATAGCATATGTATGTTTTTTTTTTTTAATTTTGGTTTTGCTTGTTCTGCTGTTCCTTTTCTAAAGGAGCAGCATTCGGATCTCTGCTGTTCCTTTTTCAGAAGAACGATATTGTTACGTCTATCGCTGTTCCTTTTTGGTTACCATTGTTCCTTTTCCTTCAAAGAAACAGCGTTCTTTTATTTCTGTGTTGACTTTTTTTCAACGGAATGGCATATTGAGTGTTTAGTATGATTGCCGTTCCTTTTCCCAAAAGGAACGGCATTTGCAGTTTTGTTCCTTTTTCTATTGTCCATCGTTGTTGCTTTTTCAACGGAACACCATCTGCATACTTTTGATCTCTTTGCTGATTTAAATTCAGGATGCTTTTTCCCGTCTTCTTTCTAGTCTTCAAGCTTCAGCTATGTATTTGTGCGATGAAATATAAAAACACAGCATACCGAAAATCTGCAAATCATAAATCGCTATATCTATAAGGCTCTGCATTAATAAGAGGACAGATGGAGGGACATACTTATTTCTTACCTTTTGTGACATGGTTTTACTAATTTTGCCCTGATTGGTTATCTTTATCATGCTGATTCCCTTAAAAATCTTTTTATTAGTACTTGGGAATAAGAGAAAAGAGTTTATATCTTCCTATTGAGATAATAAGACTTCTTCCACCATTCCTACTCTTAAGGAGTGCTGAACCACCCTTTGTGTATAAATAAGGAAAAAGAAAAAGCATGTCAAATGTCAAATGCAGGATAGGGGGTCTCATCGAGAGCCAGCCTACCATGATCATGAGGATGGAAGTGAAGTGGCATTCCCATTCTGGCCACCACACCAGGGATATGATCCAAAAGGTGTATCAAAATAAACAAACCTTGGAACAGGAGGTCTCATTAAGAGCCGGCCTGCCCACGTTTCGCTCTTTCCTCGTGAATGGCATTATGGTTAACTGGTCACCAAGCCAGCATAATGGTCTACATTCTGACATAATAAAAGTCCTAAGTATACACACAGGATCATGGTTCCGGGGGTGAAAAACAACTCTGCCAAGGTTATGGACACCTGTTGGCAGCAGAGTAATGTTAATGGTATCAAAGTCACCTTGCTTACACCAATAGGTAAGATATTAACACTCTTTTGTTTTCATATCCTAGGCACTAATTATATGTTATTTCCTGATTTATACACCGCATGAATATTTATCATTACCAATCATGGCAACGGAGGTGACCATGACCGCTTAAGATTGGCGAATACGATACATGCCTATCCATCAGCCTCAAATCATAACACAACAGCCTCAAATCATATCACGCGATCCATTCTCCGCCTCGATTTCGGTAATCTGTTGTCCTTTTTCAACATGGCATAAATTCACATGCTGTTCCTTTCTGACTTGATTACAGACTGGGTGCCGCTCCATTATTTGCCGGCTGGGACAGCCTATCACACTGAGGGGGGGGGAGGTTAACCTCATCATTCCCTGTATTACGTGTCAATTCATCATTCGGAAAATTTGGTTCACGACGATTTGGCATGGTTTCACGGCATGGCACATTTTTATTTTTATTTTTTCGCACAAGTTGTTTTTGCTGCACTATTGCATACTCTGTGTTTTCTTTTGCGAAACCTTGCTCTCTGTGTTTCAAACCGAAAACGTTTTTTTACTGTTCCATTTAGAAATCACAGCGAAATCATGGGGGGAAAGGCAATTCGTAGTGAGCCTCAACAGCTAACGATCTCTGCTGCTGCCCGAGAAATCCTGGAAAGAGCAGGATGGTTAAACTATTTCAATCGCTTACAAGAGGGTACTGAGACAGTAGCAATGGAGTTCTTGCAGAATTTACAAGATGACTACTCCATAGTAAGAGGGAAACGAATAGCGGTCACTGATGCCATAATTGCAGAAGTCTCAGGACTACCAGCTACTGGACCGGTATGGACATTCAAAAAAGAACGATTACGGAAGGTCATCGACATCTTCCAGGATGAAGGCCAGCATTTGACAATCAAAGGGAAGGGAATTCTGCCAGCGACCCTAGGCGAACCCTGGACAGAGCTAGCAAGAATAGTACAGAGCTACATTACTTGCGAAGGAAGAAAAGACGTGGTAAGACCACGACACCTTAAACTTTTAGCTGTTCTAAAGCAGAAATGCTCTGTGAATTTACCGGCACTCTTAAACTCGTTATTGCATGATGCTGCACAAAGTATGAAAAGGGCACAGCACGTAGAGGCAATTGTTAGTCACCACGGGTTAATTCGACTTGTTGTTAGTTATAGTCTTACCCAGCAGCAGAGCAGCTGGGAAAGACTCATTACACTGATTGAAGGGGGATCGACAGAACCATCCCCAAAACGTAGACATTCTATAAACCCACCAGAACAACCGGCAAAACGCAGAGAAAATGTTGCTAGTACATCACAACAACCAGAGACACACCAAGAACCCGCAAAGCGAAAGCATGTAGTTGATTCACCTGAGCAACCAGAGGAACCCAGGAAATCAGCTCGGTTAGCTCGGATGAGAGGAAGCATAAATAAACCTAGAAAGTCAGCCCGGTTGGCTCGAATAAGGGGAAGGCTGGAACAGCTTCAGGGAAGCACCAGCCAACCAGTAATAATTGAAGATGAGCAACCCGAAGAAGAAGTACCTGAACCTTCGGGAACAGAAAAAGAAGCAGAAACTGAACAGGAGGAAGAAAGGGGACAGCAGGAGAATAGTCCATTACAAGACCTACTAAGAGAAGATGACTTGGCCGCCATCCTAGCCAATATGAGTAAATACGGTCAACCTTCTAGCTCAAAGAATCCCCACGACCAATTTCAAGAAGAGAACATGCCTATGCATGATGAAGAGGAAGAAAATACCGAACGAGAACAATCTGTTCCCATGTCACAAGAGGAAAATCTAGAGGAAGAACCCCAGGAGGAAGAATCAGAACCAGTTGAGGTGCATACACCAGAACAGCCGGAGCAGAGCAGTGAGGAAGAACCCCAGGAGGAAGAGTTAGCAACTGGTCATGATCCAGTCCATCATCGACAGACTGCCGTTCCTTCAAAGGAATCAATGGAAATCAAGAAGTTGAGGAAGGAACGGACTAAACTGTTAAACACGATAACCCAGCTCAGGCAACAAATTAGGATTTTGAAAAAGAACCAGAAGGTAAAGACTTTCCAGTAAAAGAGGGTATAGTATTTTTGTTTCCAAGACTGCGAGGATCATTTAGTTCCGATTAAGATAGAAAAGGATGATAAGCAAATTCAGACGGAGGCACCACCCTCAGGGGTAATCAGGATCCTGAACTCCAAACAGCGTAACAAAAAGGTTCAGGTAAAACTCCCGGCCTCCACTGATGCATGGCGGAAAGATCCAAAGACAAAAACCTTGCACAAGATGGTGAAACAAGCACGGCAAGAAATGGAGCAACTTAAAGAGCAAACGGTTCCCCTAGAAAAATATGAAGAGTTGCAGCAGCAACTAAGGGATGTCAGTCAATCTAAAAGACATGTTTTTGAAGGATGGATGAAGGAACAAGAGGAAGTCACACAGGTAACTTGTAAACTAGATACTACTATCAAACAGATGAATGACTTGTGTTCTTTATATAATAATGTTTTAGCATGTAGGGCCCCTGCTAAAAACTATGCTTTGTTTCTATTAGAACGATATTTACAATTACAAATAAAAGCTGTTAAGGCAGGCACCCCTATACAGATCAACAATGTCAATGATTTTATCGACTGTTGTAAACATTATGGAGTGAAAGTCTAGAGATTGTTGTGTGAACTTTATTTACACGACCTTGTGCTAAGTCAGGAGACTGAATTGAACCCTGGTCCCTCCATTGGTGATATTCAATTCCAAGCATTCATTTCATTCGGGGCTAATCAGATTAAGTGGCTGAAATCCTATGATACCTTCCAGAGTCAAGAAAATGGTCTAGATTTAAGAGTTAGGGCTGAGCCTAGGAACCCAGTACAGTTATGGACAGCTCATATAAACCACATAAGGACTCCAGTTGTCATTGTAACATTAGGGCCTATGCATGAGGCACTCATTCAAGAGGGTTTAGAGTATTTCTTTTCCATCAAAGACTTGGCCATTAATGCAGCCAAATTTTGATATCGAATCTCTGATCCACACATCCAGCTCAGAGAACCATTTAAGTATGAGAACTTTGAGTTAGCCGCTGACCGTTTGAATTTCTATGGCCAGAGCCTTCTGAAAGCAGGGTCATCTTGGTTAGGGTGTAGATTTCGCGCTCCAATTATTTGGCATCCTGCACATGGATACCAGGCCCTGTATGATATGCCTGAGGGGCAAGCAGGTCAATTCTTTGATTATTTAATCACTCAACATGGTTGTAGGCCTCCACATGAAACTCCTTCTCCAGCATACTCTCTCACTGCATTACATGTCAACTACAATGTTTTCATGAGGACATGAAACAAGGTAAGCAGGGGGGTGTGTGGAGTACTGAAAAGGTATGATTTTGCTGATTACTTTAATGACTTTTAAATACAATTTGTGAACCTTTTGTATCATGGATTTGGAAAGTCATAAGGAACTATCACAAAACATGTGAGAATCGATGTGTATAACTTAGCCACTGATAATGGTTATTTTCTATACAGGGAAAGAATAAAACGAAGAGTTGCCGCTTTAAAGATAAGAACGAAGTGGGGATAACTGCTGTCCCTCTGGATGAGAACCGAACGCAAACATAGGGAAACAAGATCAAGGTGAATCGGCTCGGGCAAGAAGGAGAGGACACCAGCTCAGCGCAATAGCAAAGACAGGATGAAGAAGTTAATTGTTTGGCGAATCCCTCAGGATCGAAGATCCTGAGGGATCGCTGCTTTATTTATCTAGCTTCTTGGACATCTCCGCCATCGTCCTTATAAAGAGAGACAGCACTGTTAGTTTAGGAATGGCGAGATAAGATACGTTTTATGTAATCTTCTGTAAAACATCAGACTTGGTTATTAAGCTCTGTTGAGAACTGGTTCGATGTATTTTTGATCAAGGTCTTAATGAAAGCCTGGTGATTATTCCATCTTCGCGTCTGCGTTAACCTAAAGCGGTGCATCCTTGGAGGCTAAGGGCCCGGCCCCGAAGGACACTTGCTTCTGTACCGTTACAGCTTCGTTTCTGTGTGGTTTGTTTATTATTGCTATTCGATTATTTGATATGCTTTACAAGTTCATATTACATGCTCTGTTCAAGTTTGAATCATTGAAGTTTCTACAGCTAGACTTGTGTGTTAACTCTGCATTGCGTTATTATTCCTTTCAAGAGTTAATCGCATATCCTTACTGTTAAGTTACAGAGCTGTTATATTAACATTTGTGTTGTGTGCGTTTCCACTGAATCAGTATTGTTCCATAATTCATTAATCGTTATTGCTGTTCCATTAATATGATTTGTGTAATTCGCCTTTAGAATGATAGAATGTTCCTTGATTGCAAAGAGTGTATAGATTGAGTTTGATTATAACCCGCGGGACTTAGTATTCACTTGCCGTTCCATTTTAGAGTTGCTATTCCATTTCGGAATTGTGGTTTAATCCTTTATTTCCTTTGCTGATCTATTTATCTGCATTTGATGGTTTGCTGTGAGAGATGATCTAAGACTGTAGTGAGCAGTATCAGTCACTGTTTAGCTCCCAGGCTTGTGATCTATGCTTTAGTTCTTTTTCCATCAGTTTCTGAAGGGATGGTGTATTATTACCGAACCCTTGGTAGTAAGTTATTGAGTTTCTGAGTGTGAATTTATTTCTTTAAAGTAATTTGATTCTCGGTTAAGCACTAAGTTTACTCTTGTATTTCTTAAGCTTCTTGTACTACTGGCATTACCACAGCAGACAGAGCCTGGTTCAGATGCTCTTTATAATGACAAAAGCGTCTAAGGTTGTTATATTAATGTGAGTAATTAAAGTGGAAAAGACCCTTTATAAACTCTTAAAATTCTACAGAAGCGTTATTTAGTTGCAGAAAGTTGAAGAACTGAATAAAATGAAAATATTTTCTCAAAAAAGGGCTCAACAGATTGAAAGAAGGTAAAAATGCTAATGATGCTCAAGAAAGTAATGCAGGTTGAAAGAAGGTAAAAATGATAACTATGCTCAAGAAACTAATGAGTATCCTCTAGATCACTTATTTTTATCTTATGTCAAAGGTGAAAATACTAGTAAAGATGTTTGGTACATAGATTCTGGATGCTCTAACCATATGACAGGGAATGAGAAATTGTTTTCAGCCAAGGATGGAAGTTTTAAATCTAAGGTCAAGCTTGGTGATGATAAATATTTGGAGGTTTCTTCCAAAGGAGCTATGGAGATCTAGACAAAAGAAGGTATAAAGAGTATTCATGATATTTATTATACTCCACAATTGAAGCACAATTTGTTAAGTGTTGGGCAGCTATGTGAGAAAAATTATAAAGTAGTCTTTGAAAATAAGACATGTACTATCTATGATAAGAATAAGGAAAATAGGGTGATCACTGTTGTGCCTATGACAAGAAATAGGATGTTTCCCTTAAGGTTTAATGAACATAGAAACACCCTTGCAAATATGGATTATGAGGATTCAAGTTGGCTATGGCATCTCAGGTATGGGCATTTAAATGTTCATAGTTTGAAGCTTCTAATCTCAAATGCATTAGTTTCTGGTTTGCCTAAGGTAGAGGAGCATAAGGAGGTTTGTGAAGGATGTGCTAAAGGCAAGCATGCAAGGGAAAGGTTCCCAAAGGGAAATTCATGGAGGGCTCATCACCCACTTCAACTTGTTCATTCAGACATATGTGGTCCTATGCAGGCTAATAGTTTGGGTAAGTCATCATATTTCATCACTTTTATTGATGATTACTCACGAAATTGTTGGGTATATTTTTTGAAAGCCAAAATTGAAGCCTTGGATACATTCCAAAAGTTCAAGGCACTTGTAGAAAATGAGAAAGGGTCCAAGATCAAATTTTTGCGGACTGACCGTAGAGGAGAATTATGCTCAAAATCTTTCCAGAGTTATTGTGATATGAATGGCATCAGGAGGAAACATACTATAGCATACACACCCCAACAGAATGGCGTAGCTGAATGGAAGAATCACACTGTGGTTGAAATGGAAAGTTGCATGTTACAAACTAAGGGATTGAGCAATTCTTATTGGGGAGGTATAGTTGCTACAGCAGTGTACATCCTCAATCGTAGCCCCAGTAGTGCACTAGAGAAGATGACTCCTTATGAAGCTTGGTATGAAAAAAATCCTAATGTTAATCATTTCAAAGTTTTTGGTTGTTTGGCTTATGTGCATGTACCTAATAGAAATAGGAAAAAGTTAGATGCAAAGAGTGAGTTATGCATTTTCATTGGGTATGGTGAGACAAGCAAGGCTTATAAATTGTATAATCCCCTCACTAAAAATCTTATTGTATCAAGAGATGTAATTTTTGATGAAGGGGGAGTTTATGGTCATCAAAAAGGCCATGTTCAGAAGACAAAATTTGTTTTGAATGATGATATAATTGCTGATATTGAGAAGCCAACTAATGCTTCTGCATCTAGTAGTTTAACTCCACCAAGCAGTCCTTCATCAATTTCATCAGCATCAAGTTCAAGTCCAACTTCTTCTCCAAGTTCTACAAGGAAGGTAAGGAGATTGAGTGACATATATCAGAGGACTGCAAATCAATCACATGATGAAAACCCAATAGGTGAGATAGTGAATTTTGCTTTATTAGCCAAGGCTAATTTTGAACCATCATGTTTTGAAGATGCATGTACTAATGAGGTTTGGGTGCAAGCTATGAAAGAAAAAATAGATTCCATTCACAGGAATGACACTTGGGAATTGACAGAGCTTCTGCATGACAAGAAAAATATTGGCACCAAATGGGTCTACAAGACCAAATTTAACAATGATGGGAGTGTTGAAAGACACAAGGCAAGATTAGTTGCCAAAGGATTCACACAAAATTATGGAATTGATTATGAAGAGACATTTGCACCAGTAGCAAGACAAGAGACCATTAGAATGTTGATTTCATTAGCAACTCAGAAAAGTTGGAGCGTACATCACATGGACATGAAAAGTGCCTTATTGAATGGGTACTTAGAAGAGGAAGGATATGTGGAGCAGCCACAAGGTTTTGAAATGGAAGGAAAAGAGAATAATGTCTACAAGTTGAAGAAGGCTTTGTATGGTCTCAAGCAAGCACCAAGAGCGTGGTACGCTAGGATTGATGGATACTTTCAGGAGAAAGGCTTCCAAAGAAGTAAGAATGATCCCACCCTTTACTACAAACAAGAAGGTATTGATATTTTGATCATAAGTTTGTATGTTGATGATTTATTGTATATGGGTAGTAGTTCCAAAATGAATAATGAGTTCAAAGTTGCTATGATGAATGAATTTGAGATGAAATATCTAGGTCTCATGAAATATTTTCTAAGAATGGAGGTTTATCAAACTAAGGATCAAATTTTCATTTGTCAGACAAAGTATGCACATGATATGTTGAAGAAATTTGATATGCTTGATTGTAATGTATCCCCTACTCCAAGTGTTCAAGGAGTTGTATTATGTAGGGATGATGGTGTTGATTTAGTTCATGAGACAACTTACAGAAGTATTTTGGGGAGCTTGATGTTTATAACCCACACAAGACCTGATATTGCATTTTCAGTTTCACTTTTTTCAAGGTATATGAAAAATCCATCTCAAATACATATGAAGGCAGCCAAGAGAATTTTAAGTTATGTGAAAGACACTCTAAATTTTGGTATCCATTACTACTCTGCTGAAAAGTTCAATCTTGTTGGATTTAGTGATTCAGATTGGGGAGGTAGTGTGGATGACCGTAAGTCCACATCTGGAAATTGTTTCTCTTCTGGTTCTGGTTTGATTACTTGGAGCTCAAGAAAACAAAGCATTGTTGCCCTCTCATCCACAGAGGTGGAGTATGTTGCAATTACTTCAGTACGTACACAAGCTCTTTGGCTCAGAAAATTTTTGGAAGAAATTGGAGAGAAGCAAATTCAGCCTACAATGATTTATTGTGATAATCTAGGTTCCATAAAGTTAGCAAAGAATCCAGTTCATCATAGTAGGAAAAAGCATTTTGACATGAAATATCACTTCATTTGGGATTTGGTGCAGAAGAATGATGTTGAATTGAAGCACATAAATACTAAGCATCAGCTAGCAGATATCTTCACCAAAGAAGTTGCAAAAGATCAGTTTTTGGCAGTAAGAGATAAGTTAGTAAGCCCTCATTAAGCATTAAGGGGGAGTGTTGAGAATAATGCTTAAATATTTATGTAATTGCTGAAATTAGTCAGCAGATTTTGTGATTCTATGTTATTGAGAATTAGTGCAGCAAATTATTATGATGGCCAGTGCTCAGAATCATTGGCAGTAGTCAGAATAAATAATTAGTATTTGATAAAAAATAGAATTAGTAATAGTTTTATTATATAAGAATGTATTTACATAGATGAAGCAATATGAGATTTACAAGTTGAGCAGTGATCTCATTTGATCTGTGTTTTTTTAGTTTTATTGTCTTTCATTGGTTTTTTATATGTCATAATTATTCTAGTTTATTAGCTAGCTTAGAGAGCAGTGGCCATTTCAGATTCTACAAGATCATCATCATCATCAGAAGAATGGTGATGATCATTCACTGTTAGTAGATACGTGGAAAGAAATACAATGATGCCATGATTGGGATGGACTATTAGATCCTATTCATCCTCTTCTCCTTTCAGAGATTATGAGATATGGAGTATTTGTACGAGCCTATTATGAAGCTTTCGACTGGGGTTCTGGGTCTAAGTTTCAAGGGAGTTGCAAATATGGTCGCAAAAGTCTCTTTGGTAAGCTCGGGATGGAGAATTGTCGTCATAATGTAACAGAATACATTTATGCCACGCCACCTATAAATGTTCCTGACTTCTTAAAAAATAAGTTGGAGGTTGGAGACGGATCAAACTGGATTGGTTACGTTGCAGTGTCAGACGATGAGAGGGAGATTAAACGTCTTGGACGTGGGGACATTGTGGTGGCAATGAGAGGCACTACAACACACATGGAATGGCTCTTTAATTTTATGCATACACTAACTCCTGCTCGTTCAAATCCATTAGAGCCTCATGACGATGTAAAGGTGGAGATGGGATTTCTGGGCCTCTACACTTCCATGATTCAACCTGCAGGATTAACAATGGAAGCGCCAGAGAGCAGCTTCTGTCTAAAATTGCGAGACTTGTACAAAAATACAAGGGAGAGGAGCTTAGCATAACAATAACAGGACGAACTAAACCGTCCCACTTATGAATCTTGCAAAATAATTCCAATAACAGTATAATCATTTGCAGGACCCCGCTTCAGAAATGGCGCCTTCAAAGACCGGTGTGATGAGCTGGGCCTCAAAATTCTGCGAGTTGTGAATGTTCAGGACGCGGTTACAATGATACCGGGTGGAAAATTCAATGAAAAATTCCGGCTTTGGAAAAACGTGATGGACAGAAATCCATGGATATATTCTCACGTTGGTGTTGAACTAGCGATCGATCACAAATCACAGCCACAAATTTTCAAAGGAAAATCTCATAACCCATCCTGCATTCGTGACCTCGCAATGTATTTGCAGGTTTTGACATGCCGCAACCACCATAGTGACGACGACCACCAACTGCAATGTAAGGGAAACTGACAATCCACAACTACCACCGGTCCTTCCATAATAAGGCAGTTATGTAGCTTACTTGAAAAGAATATATTGTTTGCTCCCTAAATCTTTGCTGCAGCGCCCCTATCAGCAGGATCCAAAAATTTTGGAGGGAATGATAAATATACACAATTCGGTTGTATAATTGACCCTCAGATAGCCCAACAATCACTTCTCGAATCTGGCAGTCTCTAAATTGATAAAATCATTTACCCTGGGCCACTGAAGTAATTTTACTCTAGAATTACAGATTTTGGTGAAGTAGCAAACACTTCTCGAATTCGGAAATCTCTAAATTGTTCAAATCATTTGCCCTAGGTCAGTGAATTAATTTTACTCTAAAATTACAGGTTTTGGTGAGCAAAATTGCAATTTCTAGGTGACAAAAATTTCCTTCCCAATTGAGAAGAGGCGAAATGAGTACCCTTATCCACGCCTAAATGAATGAATAATTAATTTATCTTGAAATTTGAAATTATAGAAGCCTTTTCTGTATGCTCTACATAACAATTCATTTATCTTGAAATTCGAAATTAAAGAAGCCTTCAAGTATAACAATTGAAAATGTTTTGTCCAACTGCGTCACCATATGAAAAGCATGGAAGTGCGCTTACAGTTTGTTGTCTAGACTAAGAAAACCTAGAGAATAATCTAGAAATTTTGTTAACATTATGAAAAAAATTGGCAAAAATTTTGTTTTAAATTTTAGTATTTTGGATTTTTAAAGTTTTTGATAATAAACTCATTTATACTATGAAAAAAATGTAATTCAAATATTCCAATTATCTATTTTTTTTAATATACAAAATTCCAAATAACAATAGTGAGCTTCTCAAAAACCGGAAGATGGCTCTGCGTAGCGGTGCTTTTTTCTTTGGACTAGGGTTCCAGGGTCTTGTTGTCGCCGACTGGTTCGAGGAGGCATTGGGGGAGAGTTCTCGGCCTTCACCAGCTAGTATTGGATGCAAAGCGATGCTGAGGATGGTCGTTGACCCATTGCAGGGCGGAGATCTGGAGTCTTGCATGGTGGAGGTAGGGGCAGAGGCGCCGCCTAACTCTTCTCTCAGCACCTGCTCATTTATGCAGTAATTTCCTGGTTTGGATTCTTCCTCGGTGGTCGACTGTGGAGGATACTTTAGGGAGGCTTTCTGGGATGAAGACGAACCCCTTTCGCTCCAGTTTCGAAGGCGGCAAAGTTATTGCCTTTCGCCCTCTGTTTGGGGCAGAGTAAGGTCCTTCCCCCATGCGAAGTGGCTGCATTCGGATGACTTACCTCAGACTCTACAATGGCAACACCTAGCCGCTGAAGCCATCATGGCTTTCGCTTCGACCCTGTTCAGCAAAGCTGTCGTTGCAGGCTACATGGAATTTCCTGAATACTCTGCGATCTGCATTGCTGCAGTTCCTTGCGGTCTCTTTCTTTTATCACCATTTTGGCTGCAGGTCTCTCCCCTCTAGGATGTCGCCGCCTCTGCTCAGGAGGACTGGCTTGGGGTCCCCTCAGTCTCGTGCTACCTTGCGATGGAATACGGGAATCACGCCATTGATGGGCTTCGGCAAGGTACTAACGCTAAAGAATTTTCGATGGAGGTTCTGTGTCTTCAGCCCATCAGAGGTCGGGCTGATCCAGAGCAAAAATTTTACCCTGTTTCTTTCCAACTCCAAATTTTGCTACTCTCAGGCAAAACCCTATTGCAATGGGTCTGTTCTTCAGATCTGGTGCAGAATCTAAAGCTTATTCTGGAACGACGGACTGGGATACCCTCGGGCTACCAGCGACTTATTTACTAAGGTAAACAACTTGAAGACCTTCTTCCCCTCTCTACTTACAGTATTACCAGAAACAACTCTTTAGTGTTAACCCTTCGTTTGAGAGGAGGTGCAGCGGGACATTCATCCTCTGCTCCTTTCTCTTACAAAGATGCAGTACACTCTGAGAACCCCAAACCCCCGGAAGCCCTTAAACCTAAGCCTTTTTTGGTTGAAAAGATAGACGAAGTTCCCTCTGTTGACATCACCCATGAAGGTCTTGCTGTCCAACTTCAAGATTTTGCAGAATGAGCAATCATTTGCAGATTTAACGGACTGTGGCCGCGATCTCAGGACCTCCATGTATGGATCCATGCAAACTGGACTCATCATTGTAAGATCAGTTTCTGTTCAAAAGGATACTTCATTGTTCCATTTGATGATAGCAAGCATTATGAAAAGGCTTTAGAAGAAGGCCCTTGGTTCATGGGAACGGCAGGGCTCTTATTGACTCCTTGGTTCCCAGACTTTGATCCAGCAACTGCAGTCATTACCAGGACACATGTATGGATCAGGCTTCCAAAATTACCTGCCCACTTATGGCATACTACAGTCTATACAGCTATAGGCAATACCTTGGGCAGTTTCATTATGGCAGATTACTGGCGGGAAAATAAAGGTCTCTACACATATGCCAGAATATGTGCAGAGTTAGATCTAAGCAAAGGAATTCCAGACCAAATCAATCTCAAGATAAATGACTTTGTCTGGACCCAGACATTGGATTACGAAAATATGGCATTCCGTTGCAGCCATTGCCATAGATCTGGGCATCTGCAGAACACCTGCCCATCTCTCTCGGCAAAAAAGAAAAATGATAACCTCTCCAAGCCCAAGTCCAAATGATGAGCTCCATGTTCTCCACCTCCAGTCATGGATTCTGATTCCTCTAGCTCTGAAGATGACGGTAACGATGCAGAATTGGATCAAGCCCCTCATTCTGTGGTCCCTTCCACCGAAGGTCTGGCGCTTTCCTCTGATACAGCCATCACCCAGAAACGCGTCCATATGACCTGCTCCTCTGATTCAGACAAGGAGGGCCCCCCTGTGGTGAACCCCAATATTCAAGTTGTTATTGCTCATTCACCCTAGGATGGTTGGGTCGAAGTTAAAAAAAGGAAAGGGAAAAAGCTGTGTGTTGAGGCTTTTGCCCATTCTGGGTAGAAGTCAGTCTTTTTGCTTCCAGCCATTTGTTGTAGCTTGTTGCTTGTTTCACTCCTTCTCTGGAACCAAGGTTGACAGTCCTATCATTTCCGGTTGCCGGTTTTCTGTCTCTCTTGATTGTATCATCCTGTACCATATTTCAGATTAATAGAATTAGTCCAATTCAGAAAAAAAAAGTATACAAAATTCCAACCAAAAAAACTACCATTCAAACTATTTTGTTAAATTAATAAACAAATACATTGAAAAATGCTAGTTTTTTCTAACCACGTGACAATATCAAAAGCATGGAAGTGAAAAATATGGTTTTTCCAAGCACGGAATGAAGCTAACATTCTGTTGTCTCCTTACTTCCATTTGATATCTAAAATTTGAAGTAATTGACAGATTGTCGCTCAGAGAGAGACACTATTTTGATGGATTCATTGTTTAATACATTGCTTACGGCACACCATTCTATCATGGTTCTCTCTTTCTCTATTCGCTTCCTTTTCATGCCTCAAACGAGAAATTCGTCGTTCAAACGATAACGATTGAAACATGAATGAATATTCAATTTTCCACTGATTTCAGTGCTCTGTTGGATTCGTAGTTAACATAAACTAACTTACTAAAAGCAAACATAATTCATGTTAAAAATATTTAAACGGTTAAGTTATTGTCAGTTATAATTTACTATATACTTTGTGGAATATTTTTAAATTTTACATATGTTTTTTTTTTAAATAGTTGAAATATGTTAGAGAAATTAACACAGTAGAAACTTAAAACCACCGCACACACAGAAAAAAAAAACATAAAGACAACAAATTTTAATGTGGTTCACCCAACCAATCTAGGCTACATCCACCTAACAGGGCATCGACAATCTCATTCATCAACTAGAGAAAATACAATAGCAGAGTTTCTCATCTGCTCAGCTCTTCCTCACTACACACTCCTCATCATGCTCACTTGCCTCTACAGGCTTACATTTTATAGCTGTGAATGGAAACAGACTCAGAAATTCTCTCACAACAAATATAGGATACATTAACTCCTCATCAGAATTTGATGGAGCCAATGTAGCAACAAATCCTATTGTTGTCACCTACATGATATTTTCTCCAAATTTAATTAAAAATAAAAATAAAATCTCAAAAATATCCACCTTGACAATAGTTAGCCTGATACTCTGTTTCATTATTATTATTATCTTTTCTGCAAGCCAAGAGAAGCCAGACACCATCGTAGCTTCTCTAACAAAACTGGTTTCATGAACATGTCTGCACAATTTTCCTTTGTATGCACCTTTTCAAGGGAGACTCCCGTTTTAGTGATAACTTGTGTTACAAAATGGTACTTGATAGGTATATGCTTTGATTTACTATGATAGGCGGGATTTTTAGCCAAGTGAATTGCACTTTGACTATCACAAAATAACTTGATGCTATCCTGCAACCTACCAAACTCACCAAAAAAACCTTTCAACCAAACCGCTTCTTTGCAAGCATGTGAAGTAGCTATGTATTCTACTTCAGTAGTGGATAAAGCAACAATGTTCTGTGGCTTTGACATCCAGCTAATAGCTCCACCTGCAAGAGTAAAGACATACCCTGAAGTTGACCTTCTCTTATCCAAATCACCTGCAAAATCAGAATTGACATATCCACAAACAAATTCACTACTCCTGTTATAAGTGATACAATAACCACTTGTGCTTCTCAGATACCGAAGCACCCATTTCACTCCTAACTAGTGTTTTTTTCTTGGATTTGCCATATACCTGCTGACAACCCCAACTGCATGTGAAATATCTAGTCGAGTACAAACCATCGCATACATCAAACAACCTACTACATTGGCATATGAAATTCGAGACATATATTCCTTTTCTTCATTAGTGTTAGGACATAAACTTGAAGAAATCTTAAAATGGGAAGCTAAAGGGACTGAAACAGGCTTCACATTTTTCATACCAAACCTCAATATTATTTTCTCAATATACTTCTTTTGTGATAGCCATTGCTTACCATTTCTCCTGTCTCTGAAAATTTCCATGCCCAAAATCTGTCTTGCTGCTCCTAGATCTTTCATATCAAACGTCTTAGCCATCTGAGCCTTTAACCTGTTGATCTCTGTTATGATTTTTCTTGCTAAAAGCATATCGTCAATATACAACACTAAGATAATGAATATGCCATTACTTAAAGTAAACACAATGATCATATTCACTTCTTATATAATTTTGACTCATCATTAAAGAATCAAATTTCTTGTACCATTGTTGAGGCGACTGCTTCAGACCATACAACGATTTCTTGAGCCTATAGACAAATTTCTTATTGCAATTTTGAACAAACCCTTCCTGTTGTTCCATGTAAATCTCCTCATCTAAATCTCCATATAAAAACGCAGTTTTAACATCTAGTTGTTGTAATTCTAAATCAAGTAAAGCAACTAATGCTAACACAATCCGAATTGAAACAATTTTTACAACTGGTGAAAATATCTCATGAAAGTCAATGTCGGATTTCTGAGAAAAACCTTTCGCAACCAGCCTCGCTTTGTACCTGTATTTTGTATCATCAACACCCTTATTCAATTTGTAAACCCACTTACATCCCACAGTTTTTTTTGTCTTTAGGAAGTTCTACCAAATCCTATGTGGCATTCTTGTCTAATGCCTTCATCTCGTCCTTCATAGCCTCTTTCCACTTACCACTATTTGAACATTCTATAACTTCCTGATAGCGCAAAGGTTCATCATCGTTAACAGTTAAAGCAACTGAAGTAACATAATCATAAAACCTTTTAGGAAAACGTCTGATTCTCGTAGACCTCCTTAAAGATGTTTCTGGTACTTCCCCAATTTGTTGATTATTATCTGTAGGAACTTCTTCATGATCAACATCTGAAACACGTTCATGATCTGCATCTGAAACTTGTTCATGATTTGAATCTGAAACTTGTTCATCTGGACTATTATCAGTATTTGAACTAGTTTCAAATTGAATGTGTTGAAGCTTAGGTACATTATCCTGTTTCAATTTATCATCTACATCTGGATTTTCAAGTGAAGATTCATTAAATTTAACATCTCTGTTAATGATGATCTTGTGAGTAGTAGGATCCCACAACCTGTATCCCTTAGTCCCATCACCATATCCAACAAAGATATATATTTTTTATTTAGGATCTAATTTACAACACTGATGTTTCGGAACTAGAGCATATGCATCACAACCAAAAACTTTCAGTTTAGAATAATCACATGGATCACCTTTCCATACCTCTTGAGGAATTTTGCATCCTATTGCAGTTGATGGTGATCGATTTACCAAGTAAAAAGCTGTAGAAACCGCTTTTGTCCACAATTCCTTCTGCAAATTGGCGTTACTAAGCATACTTCTTGCTCTCTCTAAAAGAATCTTGTTCATGCGTTCAGCAACTCCGATTTGTTGAGGAGTATATACAGTGGTTTTATGTCTTTCGATCCCAGCGTCCTTGCAATAATTAGCAAATTCCTTTGAATTAAACTCGCCACCATTGTCAGTTCTTAAACATTTAATGGTTCTTCGAGTGATGTTTTCAACTAATGCTCTAAACTGTTTGAAATTTGTGAATACATCAGACTTCTTCTTTAACATGTAGACCCAGACTTTTCTAGAGAAATCATCAATAAAATATACAAAATATGACGATCCTCCATATGAGGTTGTAGGAGATGGACCCCAAACATTAGAATGGATATAATCAAGGATTCCCTTACTAGTATGTTTTCCAGTTTTAAACTTCTGCTTGCTTTGTTTCCCAAACAGTCAATGTTTGCAGAAAACTAACTTAGAAGATTTTAAACTAGGAAGTAACTTACGATCAGATAAATTTTTTAATCATCTTTCGCTCATATGGCCCATCCTTTGATGCCATAAACGAATAGAATTACTGTCATTTTCAGACACTATAGAAGCATGATTTGACTCTGTTCTTCCTTCTAACTGATAAATATTTCCAACCTTCTTTGCTTTCATAACTAGTAAAATTACTTTATAAACTTTCATTACTACACCTTGAATAAAGGCTTTATATCCATTAGTGTCTAGTACTCCTAGTGAAATGAGGTTTTTTCTTAGTTCAGGTACGTGTCTTACATCAGTTAGAATTTTATTTTTCCCATCAAACATTTTAATCTGGATGCTTCCAATTCCCACAATATTACATGAGGCATAATTTTCCATATAAACAACTCCATCATTGATTGATTTATAAGTTTTAAACCACTCTCTATGAATGCACATGTGATTTGATGCACCAGAATCTAACAGCCAATGTTGATCATGATTAGAAAAACTAAATGATAACACTTCATCACTCATACCTCAAATGGATGTCGAACCTGTATCTGTCGTGTTTGCTTCTTTCTTTTCTGTCGAAGAGTCTCCTTTGGATGTTTGTTTTTTCTTCCAACAGTCCTTCTTCAAGTGTCATGATTTGCCACAAAACCAGCACTTTACCTTACTCTTTTTCCCTTTCGATTTTGAACGCAAGTTGTTGTGCTTACTGAAGCGTATTTCTTTAGAAAGACCTCTGACCATCATTGCTTCTGATGTAGAGGTTTTTGAATTTGACCTCTTCCTTGTTTCTTCGGATAACAAAGCTCCAACAACATCATCAAATTCCAGGGTTTCTGATGAACTAAGACTTATAGAAGTAACAAAATGATCCCATGACTCAGGCAACAAGCATAATAAGGTTACAGCTTTATCTTATGATTCAAATTTTACTTCTATACTTTCTAACTACACCAGGAGAGTATTAAAGGTCGATGATCAATTATCGTCGTACCTTCCTTCATGCGCAAGATGTATAATTGTCGCTTCAGAAGAATCCTATTGGTTAAGGATTTTTTCATGTACAACTTTTCAAGCTTTGTCCACAAACCAACAATAGTTTTCTCTAATACGATGTTAAACAAAACATCATCTGCCAAACACAGTCAAATGCCGCTCAGTGCTCTTTCATCCAAGTCACTCCATTCATCATCTGTCATGGTGTAAGGCTGTTTGGCTTTTCCCAACAGCGCCTTCGCCACGCCTTGTTGCACAAGTAGATCATACATCTTCACTTTCCAGATCTCGAAGTTGTTTTTGCCATTGAACTTCTCGATCTCAAACTAGACACTTTGTGTTTTTTCCATAGCTTAATAGCTTGTGTCACAAAAAATCTCCAATTGCAACTTTTAATGAATGAAAAAAAAAAATGAAAATGCCCTTCACCTTATAAAATGCCTTTCCTCTTAATGCCATATGCAAATAGCATTTAATAATTACCAATCGATTTAAAAAAAAAAACACTATACTCCAAATTGGTTTTAAAAAAGTCAAATCGATTTTGAACCACCACAAATCGATTTATTAAGACCACTTCAAAAAACGATTTAGTAAAACTTTAATACTTCAAATACTTCAAATCGAATTTTTTAAAAGGGTCAACGACATTTCAAAAAATCGTTTTTTTTTTTTAATGGGAATAACTCACATATCACCATTCAACATTGCCTTTAACGCAGCTTAACCAACGTCTCTCCTTCAATTGATGATCATTTCTTATAATTGGAGCTTGATTACTTGACCGCGAACCAGACCTCTACTTAGCGATTTACGCATGCCATCAATTTTCACACCGACCGTGAACCAGACCTCTACTCAGCGATTCTTAACACCACCAGCATTTGCACAGACATCTGCTCAGCGATCTACACATGCCATCAATTTTCCACGTAGTTTTACAGTGAGTTATGGCTTCTGTCTCTTGGACGCAGGTCCACGACTTCTGCACTCGGCATCTATTAAGTCAGCGCACGCATCAGACTGCATTCACCACAGCCATGCAAATCATCAATATTCCATGGGTTTACACAACCACAGCTGTTTATTAACACTAACACAGGCTCTGATACCAAGTGTTATAGAAATTAACACAGCAGAAACTTAAAACCACCGCACACACAAAAAAAAAACATAAAGACAACAGATTTTAACATGGTTCACCCAACCAATCTGGGCTACGTCCACCTAACAGGGCATCGGCAATCTCATTCATCAACTGGAAAAAATACAATAGCAGAGTTTCTCATCTGCTCAGCTCTTCCTCACTACACATTCCTCATCATGCTCACTTGCCTCTACGGGCTTACATTTTATAGCTGTGAATGGCAACAGACTCATAAATTCTCTCACAACAAATATAGGATACATTAACTCCTCATCAGAAATTTATGGAGCCAATGTAGCAACAAATCCTATTGTTGTCACCTACATGAGATTTTCTCCAAATTTAATTAAAAATAAAAATAAAATCTCAACAAAATAGTTTAAAATTTTACATTTATTTGTATCTTCAATTAATTTTTAAATCAACTTTTAATTGGTAATTAATGGAAACTAAAATCCATATAAACAACTTAACGTAGACTTCATGTCCATATAAACCACCTAACTTAGAATTCATAAGTAACGTCATATCCCTCATGTTTGAGCTAACCTCATTTCCCTCATATTTTTACATTTATTTTTATCTTTAAATTTTTTAAATAAAGTTACATTTGTAATTAATGGAAACTAAAATTCACATAAAAGACCTAACGTAGGCTTGATAAGTAATTTATTCTGACCAATAAAAAATGATTAAATAAAAAAGTTACCAATATCATATCATATCATTCTTATGAACTTTTTTCCTCCTTTTCTCGTCAGTTGTCCATTCATGTCGATCGTTAAAGTCCACCAATGTACTTAAAATATAGAGATGATTTTGATGACTGATTCTGCATCCTCTTCGAGCCATTCCTGGACAGCTAATGATGGAACTAAAGTTGAAACCTCCTCTAGTTTCCCTCCTTTCAAAGGAATTGTCCTTGGAGAAGGAAAAAATTCAGCTAAAGCTTATCCCTTAGTGCAACAAGAAAATCTTGTAGGGATAGAAAGGAGAGTACAAATAGTCAGTGAACAAATAAATTGGACAAACACTGCTGTTACTGGATTAGAGAAGAATATGGCCAAAGCTGTCATGGTTAAAGAACAAATAGACAAAGTCCATGTGTCTATTAATGATGTAAATAATGTATTAAACTCTGTACAGTATAATTTTGCAGCAGCTAAAGATTACTCTATAGAATCTTTTAAGAAGTTTGATGAAGTAGAAAACTGTATTATAGAGAATTCTATTTCTACTCGGCATATGATTTCAGACCTGTCTGATAAAGTAGACAGAATGGGTTTGAAAAAAGTTGAAAAACCCATACTAGCTTCATTCTTAACAAAAGGGAAATCAATCCACACTCATGAACTTAGTGAAATTCCAGTCTCTAAGTTTCCCTTTCTTCTCCCTAAAGAAGCTGTTGAATCTGAAAAGCCCAAGCAGTCAGAAAAAGTGTCTGTCACTTCCCTTCCTGAGTCTGACATAGAGCATCATGTCCTTCCTGTCTATTAGCCCTTGAACCTTAGTTTAGCAGACATCCTGCCCCTGATCTATATGGAGTTGGAAAGATTCCACCAAGGGAAATATTTCATGTAGATAGTCATAAAGAATGGAATCTAGACAATCTGACTACTACCCAGATCAGGCAGATGCTTGATCAGATGATTACCGAATACAAGCTCATGTGTGTTTCTGGAAAAAGTGAGGTGGAATCCTGTAAAACATTAATACAGTGTTTTACTGGAACACTTGCTAGATGGTGGGAGCTTGAATCTTCTCCTGCAATTCTTGATAAGCTAGAGAAAGAAGTTTTAAAAGATGAACAGGGTGATATAAGGTTCAATCCTGATGGGACTGCATAGAATAATATGATTGGTGCATTGACTGCCCTTATACAAGAACATTTTTGTGGTACTGATATTACACTTACAGATAAGCATGAGATGGTATTGATGAATTTGAAGTGTAGAAACATTAATCAGTTTGAAGACTTCCACAGAGATTGGATTCAAAGAATATTTTTGGTTAAAGAACCAAAGAATGTTTTGTGGAAGAAAGTATACCTTGCAGCCCTTCCTTCAAAGTTGGTTGACATACTAAAGCTGCAAGAAGTCTTCCCATTACCTCTTGAAGTTTATCTATGGGGAGAAATTTATTCTATCATCACTAAGGTGTTGATAAATCTTTGTACCAGCTCTAAGATGGCCAAGTCTATGGATAAATTAAATAGATTTCCTGGTACTAAGTCTTTCTGTAGCAAGTATGGAATAACTGTTGATGATCCCTTGGTCACTCACAGAAAGAAAAATAGAAAAGCAAATAAGGTTCAGCGCACAGCTCGAGCCTCCACTTACAGACTTAGTTCTGACAAAAGATGAGAACTCAGACCCTCAAAGAGAAGAACAACAAAAGGCAGAAAAGGTTATTATAGGAATAACCCAAAGACTCATTATTATACTCCTATGGACATCAAGCCCAGAGATGCTAAGGTTGAAAAAATGAAGGGTGTTGTCTATTGGCTTTGTGGTCAACCTGGCCACACATCTAATATGTGCCCTACAGCTCTTGAGTCTAAAAGAGGACTCAGCAAAAATTCATAGTCTAAAAGGCCCCAACAGGCTAGTACCAGTACTGCTGTGAAAATTGAAGACCGATGCCACCATTGCCATTCTGCCTTTCATAAAACTGAAGATTGTCATAATCGCCTTGCTATTCAGCAAGCTGCTGAAGATTCCCCTTCTGGTTCATCTTCTGAATCTTCTGTTTCTTATTCTTCTGAAGAAGAGGTTCATGCATATTGTCAATGTTCTGATTCACAATCTTGTCATTGTGATTATTCTGATGATGATTCAGATCTTTCTTCCGAAACTTCTCTTCATGAATAATTCTCTGGTAAATTGAAAGTCCTCATGGCCCAAATAGATGAAGGAGAAATGAAAGCATTTTCCCAAATTCGTGCCATGGAGGATATTACACTTACAGATAAGCATGAGATGGTATTGATGAATCTGAAGTGTAGAAATATTAATCAGTTTGAAGACTTCCACATAGATTGGATTCAAAGAATATTTTTGGTTAAAGAACCAAATAATGTTTTGTGGAAGCAAGTATGCCTTGCAACCCTTCCTTCAAAGTTGGTTGACATATTAAAGCTGCAATAAGTCTTCCCATTACCTCTTGAAGTTTATCTATGGGGAGAAGCAAGTAATGGGAAGACTTCGTGCAGCTTTAATATGTCAACCAACTTTGAAGGAAGGGCTGCAAGGTATACTTGCTTCCACAAAACATTATTTGGTTCTTTAACCAAAAATATTCTTTGAATCCAATCTCTGTGGAAGTCTTCAAACTGATTAATATTTCTACACTTTAGATTCATCAATACCATCTCATGCTTATCTGTAAGTGTAATATCCTCCATGGCACGAATTTGGGCAAATGATTTCATTTCTCCTTCATCTGTTTGGGCCATGAGGACTTTCAATTTACCAAAGAATTCTTCATGAAGAGAAGTTTCGGAAGAAAGATCTGAATCATCATCAGAACAATCACAATGACAAGATTGTGAATCAGAACATTGACAATATGCATGAACCTCTTCTTCAGAAGAATAAGAAACAGAAGATTCGGAAGATGAACCAGAAGGGGAATCTTCAGCAGCTTGTTGAATAGCAAGGCGATTATGACAATCTTCAGTTTTATGAAAGGCAGAATGGAAATGGTGGCATCGGTCTTCAATTTTCACAGCAGTACTGGTACTAGCCTGTTGGGGCCTTTTAGACTGTGACTTTTTGCCGAGTCCTCTTTTAGACTCAAGAGTTGTAGGACACATATTAGATGTGTGGCCAGGTTGACCACAAAGCCAACAGAAAACACCCTTCATTTCTTCAACCTTAGCATCTCTGGGCTTGATGTCCATAGGAGTATAATAATGAGTCTTTGGGTTATTCCTATAATAACCTTTTCTGCCTTTTGTTGGTCTTCTCTTTGAGGGTCTGAGTTCTCGTCTTTTGTCAGAAATCAGTCTATAAGTGGAGGCTCAAGCTCTGCGCTGAACCTTCTTTTCTTTTCTCTTTGTCTTTCTGTGAGTGACCAAGGGATCATCAACAGTTATTCCATACTTTCTACAGAAAGACTTAGTACCAGGAAATCTATTTAATTTATCAATAGACTTGGCCATCTTAGAGCTGGTACAAAGATTTATCAACACCTTAGTGATGATAGAATAAAGTTCTCCCCAAAGATAAACCTCAAGAGGTAATGGGAAGACTTCTTGCAGCTTTAATATGTCAATCAACTTTGAAGAAAGGGCTGCAAGGTATACCTATTTCCACAAAACATTTTTTGGGTCTTTAACCATAAATATTCTTTGAATCCAATCTCTGTGGAAGTCTTCAAACTGATTAATATTTCTACACTTCAGATTCATCAATACCATCTCGTGCTTGTCTGCAAGTGTAATATCAGTCCCACAAAAATGTTCTTGTATAAGAGCAGTAAATGCACCAATCATATTATTCTGTGCAGTCCCATCAGGATTGAACCTTATATCACCCTGCTCATGTTTTAAAACTTCTTTCTCTAGCTTATCAAGCATTGCAGGAGAAGATTCAAGCTCCCACCATCTAGAAAGTGTTCCAGTAAAACACTGTATTAATGTTTTACAGGATTCCACCTCAATTTTTCCAGAAACACACATGAGCTTGTATTCGGTAATCATCTGATCAAGCATCTATCTGACCTGGGCAGTAGTCAGATTGTCTAGATTCCATTCTTTGTGACTATCTGCATGAAATATTTCCCTTGGGGGAATCTTTCCAACACCATATAGATCAGGGGCAGGATGTCTACTAAAATGAGGCTCAAGAGGCTCATAAACAGGAAGGACATGATGCTCTGTGTCAGACTCAGAGATGAGGGTTTGAACAGAGAGTTTTTCTGACTGCTTGGGCTTTTCAGATTCAATAGCTTCTTTAGGGAGAAGAAAGGGAAACTTAGAGACGGGACTTTCACTAAGTTCATGAGTGTGGATTGCTTTCCCTTTTGTTAAGAATGAAGCTGGTATGGGTTTATCAACTTTTTTCAAACCCATTCTGTCTACTTTATCAAACAGGTCTGAAATCATATGCCGAGTAGAAATATAATTCTCTATAATACAATTTTCTACTTCATCTAACTTCTTAAAAGATTCTATAGAATAATCTTTAGCTGCTGTAGAATTATACTGTATAGAGTTTAAGACATTATTTACATCATTAATAGACACATGGACTTTGTATATTTGTTCTTTAACCATGACAGCTTTGGCTATATTCTTCTCTAATCCAGTAACAGCAGTGTTTGTCCAATTTATTTGTTCACTGACTGTTTGTACTATCCTTTCTATCCCTACAAGATTTTCTTGTTGCACTAAGGGATAAGCTTTAGCTGAATTTTGTCCTTCTCCAAGGACAATTCCTTTGAAAGGAGGGTAACTAGAGGAGGTTTCAACTTTGCTTCCATCATTAGCTGTCTAGGAATGGCTCGAAGAGGATGCAGAATTAGTCATCAAAATCATTTCTGATTCTTTACCCTTTTTCCAAGAATAGAAAGAAATCCAAACATTTCTTTCTGTCATATACTGCTTCCATTCAGAGGCTAGCTTTCTCTTCTCTTCTGTGTTGTAGGATACAACAAAGTCATCCGCCTGGGGATGAGTATGGAGATCCCAATTTAACACAAAATTCATCCATTTCTCCGGGATCACATGCTTATCACAAACATCCATCAAAGTATAAAACTTTTGAATTTCAGGAACAGATGGTATTTTTATGTCAGAGGGCAGATCCTTGAATCTGCATTCAAGAATCAATTCATCTTTTTGACTGTAAAAACCCACACCATGCTTATCTTTGGGTGATTGCATGTTCATGAATATTTCTGTCAGTCTTGGATCTTCATCCTGCAAACTGGGGACTAGGTGAATCATGAGGACATGTTCGTCTTTATGTGGAAAAGGGATATCAGAACACTTTGGATTAGGACAGGGATTAACAGATGTAGAAGGAGGGGCTTCTCCTGTTCTAGGATTGTGATTCTGATGTCTGAGGACCAGTGAAGCAAGAGACTGGAGATTTACAGACTGATGACATTGTGGACAGTCAACTTTAAGAGGATTGAAGTTCACTAACTCAGCAAACTCAAATAAAGACAAATGACTATAATATGAAACAATAGATGAACAAGAGGTATCTATACAATCAGGAGTAATGTACAAAGGAGAATTTTTACATTCAGATTCAATTCTATGCCTATCAATGGTAGATCTTCTTGGAAAAGAAAGAGTGGCAGTAGATTGATTTTCCGTGATACTTGCAGAAGTGATTTTTTGTACAGAGAGAGGCTTAGGATTAGGCACAACCCAGTGTTTAGGAAAAGATAGATCCTCCCACTTTATAGCTTGATGTTCAACCTTCTGGTTTTTAGGATCTGTCATGACAACTACACTGGTTTTTGACTCCTTGCTGGGGGCATGGAGGACTGCAGGAAATAATGTATTGGTGTGACGAAAACTCTACTTTTTTCCTCGCATTAATGAAACTCTCTTGAAACTCGTGAATCAATGGTAATCTATTTTAATCCAAAGAAACTTTTAACCATCTTATTCACACACACACACACACACACACACACACACACACACAGACACACACACACACACAAACACACACACACACACATATATATATATATACATTAAATTAAATTAATCAATTAATTAAATATAATGTAGCTGATCTAATTTTTTTTTCATTATTTTTTTTTCTCTTATATTTAAATATGGTCTGGCCTCTTAAAATACTCCTAAACTTTTTCTAGAAAGTTGGTCCTTCCCTAAAGATGGACTCATTTTTTGTAGTCTGAACTTCACGTAAAAAAAATCAAAAGCTCATCAACATGTTATTCCATTCATTTTCAAAAAAATTCAGCCTATATAGACTCTCTATTAAACATTTATATTTAGTTAAATGATAATTAATAGTTGACTAGTTTACCTTATTTAAACCTTATTCTATTGATTAGTTAAACCAACACTGAAATTCAGTGTAGCTGTAATGCGTTCTTACCGAACTAATGTTTCTACTCAACTTATTAACATCGTCTAAAAAACCCACAATATAACTGATTATTTGGCAGAAATTTTTGAAAACCAATGTTACGGGTGTCAAATTTCAAGATTTTGGGTGCCTCACTGGTTTTTGATGGTGTTGAATTCCAAAATCAAAATAACATTCAAACACACCAACTACATGATGTTTTTATTTATTTTTACGGGATTCAGGAAAAAAAATTTGGTCCTAGGCTTTGGTAGAAAACTCCTCAATGTAGTGTAATATATTAAAAAGTGACAACTAGAAATTTCCCCTAAAGGTGCATACACTGAAGGAATACAATATTTGGAAATATTATATGGTCACAAATAGAGCCCACTTACAAGGCCTCCATAAATTTTTATTTACGGTCAAATATGTTTAAAAAAGCATCATTTACCATCTAATATGTTAAATCTTTTGAAGTTCAAATTTTAGGAGTCGGTGTGACCAACATTTAAAAACTTTGATTCAATTCAAAGACTCTTAAAATGTGACCTGAAAATTTGACGAAGGATCCATGACAATGATGAAGTTGAGAATTTCACCAATATGAACAACATCCATGTCAGAGTTACGTCATGGAATTTGGGACCAATTTCATGGTTCCTTAAAGTATTCCCCATCAATCCACGTGGTCATCATGTGCATTACATACTACTGGAAATGAGTGTGTCAAACATCTTTGAATTATTTCCCATTGGGCCACTTGGTCGTCATCTACATTGCAAAAAGTTCACCAACTGATGCTTATGTTGTAGCAAGGTGTTGATATTGCAGTGAGCATATTAATGTATAGAAATCCCATAGGCAAATTTTGAATGAAAATTCTTTGTCAAGCTTTGTGATCAATGGATGTGGCAGTGGAATATGGAGGATGTGTGAGTTTTTTTGGGCTTCTAGATGTAAAATTTGTTTCCCAACTACCAACTTATCAACTGTGGACACATTCACATCCTATTTCATATTCAACATAAATTTTGTGGTGAGAAATAAAAATTTAAGGTTCAGTGCATCATGGTATAAGACATCTCAAACTACACAACCAGTTATGGTAGGTCCATTGAAATAAGAGCTATGGAGGATATTTTGAACATAAGAAACTCTTCTATTTGTGTTAGAAGTATCTAGCAGTAATCAAGCATGCTGAGATTTACTGAACTTTTGTACCCTATTTCATAGGGTTACTACTCTTAAAGGCTTATGTGCCTCCAAAACTTTATAATTTTCTAGAAAATTTGAATCTATGATTAATATAAAATACCGTCAATTGGGCAGGCTCAGTTTTCACTGAAACAATTAGATATCCATTTTCTAGAGCACCCATTAGTGTTTCTTTTTTCAATTGTAAAAACAAATGGATGGGGAAGTGAAAAAATTTGATTCTCTAAGGGAATTTCCTAGAGCAGAGAAAAAATCCAATATATTGAAGAAAAGAGTGCACAGAGTTGATGAAGAGGTTAGCATGAATTGAAATGTGAAAGCATCTCAAGAGAGTTTTTAGTTGAGGTTCCTAAAGAGGAGAATATTGCCATAATTTCCTCTTGCAGGTGGGATTGTTTGGTTATTCTTGATCCTTTTGATCCTATTGAACATTTTTTGGTGTTGTGAATCCATCATCTATTCTGATTCAGGTATTCACATATTTTTTCTTCTTTCATTTTATTTTTAAAGCTCTAAATCATGATAGAGTTGAAGGTTTTCTAGGTTGAAGTTGTAAATACAAATTTAAGGTTCAGTGCATCATGGTACACGGCATCTCAAACTGCACAATCGGTTGTGCCAGGTCCATTGAAATAATATCTATAGGGGTCTTTTGAACATAATAAAACCTCTTATGAATGTTGGAGTTGGAAAGGTTAAATAGGGAAAGGAACTCCATTATTAGTTCATATGGTGGAAGGCTTTCAGGTGATGCTCGACTTGGAGGAGATCCAAATAATTAGGATATTCTTGTTGATATGGTGAATCTAGAAATATCTATAGTTCAAATGATAAATATTGTAGATGAAAGTTATCTAAATATACACAAATTTGGGCTACAAATATAGCTGGAATATTCTCAACACGCTAATCTAACTTTGAAAGATTGGATGTGTTTGGGAGCCAGGTTCTTAGCCGTCTAGATTTAAATGGAAACACATGTATGCAACTTTAGACCTTCAGGCACAATATCACAATTTTGAGCAACTTCATATTCTTGCAACATATTCAAGAAATGATGGATTGTTCAAAAATATGTATAAAGCACCGCTAGTGCTTACATATAGATCAAACCTTTCAATGGCTTTGAGAGAAGAGAAAACATTGGTCTTGTCTTCAATCATTCCTCAAGGCTTTAGAAGCTACAAGAAATCATCCTTGCGAGTGTCTTACTAGTTTCAATCCCGATTTCGGTCCAGCCAAAATTTGGTTTTATGAATTTCAGTCCTAATTTTGATCGGAGGAACATGATTCACTATTCTATCAGACTCTTTAGGAAAATGACGTGAGGAACCTCACTCACTTTTTCCAACTCTTTGGGAAACAACCAGCTTCACCCTTTCATTTCCTCCCTCACTATTAATTATATTTTTCAACGGTGTACTGGACATGACATACCCTATATGATGGTTATTTCACACCCTGTAAGTGTTCTCGTTTAGGGCATGAGTCTGCACTAACTAATGATTGGGAGGAGAATTCATAAAGGATGCGTGATATATGATGAGGTTTTTTTCCCATGAAATTTGTTGTGCAATCTGAATCTCGAATTGAGGTCTTCAGTACCATACGTAGGCGTAAATAAACCCCACTAGACCTGAACATCCCAAAATTGAACTTCATACGAGTCGTAACCCTTCTGGAATGAGATCTCGTAGTTTCACTACTGTGTATTATTGTGGGTTATAAAACCTAAAGATAATTAAGAAACACGTATTGCGTCTAAACCCTAGAATTTTTTTCTTCGTGTATGAGGGGGATTCAAGGTAACAAAAGGCATGAAGCGAAGGGAAGAAAAAGGGTTTGGAATTTGGAGAATTAAACGGAGTTTTAGACTCTTTCTTATGGTTTCGTTCGAATTTAAATCTAATTTTTCTTCTTCTAGTGATTTCGATTCAAGTAGTCGTGTCGATCATGACACATTTCTTCATCTGTATGGGAATCAACTTTGGCCTCAGTTAATGACCCACCTCCTTTCACACACACACTCACCATGTTCACCACACAAATTTAAGTCCTCGTCCCGAGAAGCAAAGCCGAGAGTTCATATTTCTTTTCTTCTCATTATCATCATCTTTATATCTAATTCACGGTCAAATTTCATTATAATAAAGGTTTTAATAGAAAAAGAAGACCATAGAGGGATCTAAATGAGTTTTTCAACCAAAGTGACACAACATAAAGTTTTACAAGGAAAATATATGTGGATATACATCTTTAATTTGCTTCCTTTCACAGTGGCCAAAGAGGTTGAATGATATGTTCAGTGAAGTGATCAAGATTCAGAGTGAGAGGCCTCTTAATGTTAATATTGGTGGGAAAGAATAGACAGTAGCAGATTCAGTGGATCTGGGTGGCCTTTATTAGTTTTCACTTATCAGAAGATGAAAATGAGAGGGATATGGAGGAGCAGAGGAGTTTGTTGTGTTATTCTGGAAAGAGGGCCACCTTATCCCTACCTTCCAAACCACTCTTCATCTCACACACAGAGGCCTTGTGGTCACCTTCTTCACAACTCATCTCAATGTAATAACTCTCAATCTCAGACTTTCCCATGCATAATTTCCTCTTCTCTTGACACTTCCATCACTTTTCTCTCGCACCCTTTAATGACCTACCGCCATATCAAGAAACTCGCCACACCCTACACCCAAAAAAAATTGAAAACATCTATTTCACCCTGAAATAGTTGCAACCTCAATTCGAAGGCATCTTTAGAGACTAGTGGTAGTGATTAGCGACAATTCATCAGATGTGTGGAAGAATCCTCCATGAATACAAGAGGTGTAGGAAATCAAGTAAGTTTGATGTTGAGTTCAATGTTCGACCTCCCTCGCATGTACGAACACAGAAGAAATCACCACATGTGAACACAATTTGAATTTTCCACATGTATTATTTTAATCGGTTAGAAGGATGAAAATAAAATGCGGGGATTGGTTGGGGTGAATAGTGTTTTCTCACTCCAACCTCGTAAAGAAAACACCTTCAGTGTAAATATCAAGGACATTAAAGGATAATTAATATATTAAAAAATTATAAATACTGAGGACGTTAAAGGATAATTAAATGACATACCTTTTTTTCTTGTTCCTTTGATCAATGAAAGTAGCTTGAAATTTACCTTGTTCTTTCAATCAATGATACTACCGTGAAATTCATACGTGAAATCAGGGAAAATTTTAGGAGCTAATATTTGCAGGTGGGCTATTTTCCATGCTTTTTCAAAAAAAAATATTCGCTAATTTCAATTTCTTTTCTAAAATGATTTGCCCAAATTTTATAGTGCATCGTTATTACGAGAACTCAAAAAGAAAGATCACTTTAGCTACGCATAAAAAATAACCCTAACATCGATTATGGCTGCAAAATACCTTTAAGATTGCTGCACAAATTCAGATCTAAGCACAAAAGATATTAAGCAGATAAAAAATAACATAGCTCCATAGATCCAATGAACAAGACAAGAAGAATGTATGTGAAAGAATTTTGTACTATATTAAAGAATGGGGCACCTGAGAGGAAAACAAGAAAGGTGTTTTCCAGTTCTCCTCAGTGGGATGGGTTCTTGGAAGTCCTCAGTGTTTCAGATCTAGCATTTCTCTCTCTTATGGATGTAGAAAAGCAAACATAGAACTCAATGGGAGTTCACAAAGCAAAATGGAAAATGGTGACCAAGAGTAGATCCAGAGTGATCTAATGCAATGAAGGTGACTAATGAATGGGGAAAACCCCCCTATTTATAACAAAATATTGGGGCGGTCTAGAACTCGATGCATGAATAAAATATTATTAATCGAATTCTAGAAGCACCCTTTAGGAATATTTTATTATATTTTGGAGGGAAAAGGGTTCTTGACTTGGGTCAATTCCTTTATTTATAAATAATAAATAAATAAATGGTTTATTTATCATTTTAGGGAAGTGATGGGAATATAATTAAATAAATAATGGTTTATTTAATTATTTATGGATGATTTAGTCAAATTTATCTAAGAATATTATTTAAATAATGATTTAAATAAATTATTCTTAGGGAATAATTAAATAAATAAGGATTTATTTAATTAAGTTCCTTATTTTGGGTTAAAGATGACCAGGAAATATAAACAAATGAGTTATTTTATATGGTGAAAGAAATTTTACTTAGGGTAAAATTGGTCTTACATGGTGTACTTGGGTTCATCTAATAATAATAGGTTAGATGACCAAAAAATGGTGTAACAGATTTCCCCCCAACGTACGAGTGTTAGGAGCAAATCGTATGACCGAAGTACGTTGTAAGAACTCAATCACTAGATATTGAGAGGGAAGTGAGAGAGAGAAATGTAAGGTTGTCTGATGTGCTAAAGGACTAGACCCTGATGATATGAGACTTACAGGTGTAACAAGTCTCTATTTTATGAAGTGGTACCTGTGCTAAAGGTGGTGGGGGAGGCATACCTATGCCTGCCGAGACAAAGTACAAAGAATAAGGTGCCCGGGAAACCACAGAACGCAATAATGAAGCAGGTACTAGCCGAAACATGAGCCAAATAAATAACATGATGAATCCCACATACATGCGATGCCTGGAATAATCATCAGGACTTATACAATAACATGGTAGTACATGAGATATAAATACACCCAAATGCCCCTGACACGCGGGGAAGGGCTCGCAAAATCTGTCTGATACGTGCAAATCGAAGAGGCGTTGCAAGCGGTTGAGGCCGATATCATCAAATGAGAGGAGCTGCATCAAGGGCGGAAATGAAGAAGTCATCTAGGCATGTGGGGGGCTACCTGCAGGGCCACCCCCTCATGAGGGTTGAGACATCTAACACACATCTGGGAAGCACCAATAGTTGTTGCTGCATCACTGGACCATCAAGTGTATAGATCATGATCATGCTGAGAAGAGATGGAACCAAGGTACACTGCCCCCTAGACTTGGTTTCTGGAGTAAATGAGCTGATGTCGACCGAAGTAGGCCCACCATAGGTGAGGCAATAATGGAACCCCAACTAACGCACGAGGGAAAATAGTAGAGCGACGAACAGACGAACAGTAACGATGATAATGAAATGGGGGATGATCCAAAGGGGACCATAAAGAACATGAGTACAAAATGGTATCTCATGATGGAAATTGACACGAACAGGAATGAGTATAGAGGCAAGGTGGTGCCCCCAATGACATGTGTTGTAAGTGAGAAAATACGATTTGTAGGAGAGGTGAATAGACTCTTTGTGGACAAAATGTGTCCTGGTGAAGTAGCAAGGTACTAAAAACTAAAAGGTACCCAAAGCTCATGAACAGGCTAGGTCGCACTTTTTGGGGTCTGTTCTATGACCTGGGTAGTAGGTATTGGGCAGAAAACTGCGACGTGTCCCAGGAAATGATTGGAAAAGTGCGACTTATCAGAGAAAGGGGGTTTCAGAGCTATTGTTGGCTGAGATATGGGATTTTTTATGGTTGAGGGGCATAGGTGCCCCAAAGCATGTTGTGGTTATGCCAAAATGTATGTAGCAAAAAAGGGGGATGTAAACACATTTTAATGATATGGTGTGCCATTTATTTTCGTTATGGGTATGCAATTTTGAGAAAGGAAATGGAGGATTACCAATCTATTTTAGTAATGCATACATGAATCAAATGGGCTTTAAGTTTCTGGGTTGGCATACCTAGTGCCACTATCCCAAATAGAGGAGTTGGAGATAATGAACTGGTGCTCTCTTACAAAACCTATCTGTTGGTCAACAACAATATCTAAACGATTGGGTTGCTTATGTAAGATGAAGGAACGATAAGGGGTATCATCCTTAGAGTGATCTGAAGTGATATGGGATGTTAGAGGTTCTTCTAAATGTGGAAGAATAATGGTACTAAAGTCAACATCAGCAGATACACTAGGAGAGTTGTGGAGAATTGCTTCTCTTGGTCTCTCAAATATGGGTGCCCCCTTACCCGAACATGGGGTTCAATGTAATTTCCACGAGGTGGATGTGGTGCGGATGCATGGGGTCGATGTAAGGGGGAATAGATAAAGTCAAGGGTGGTGATTTCTACCATACTGTCGTCATTGTGATAGAAGATGGGGTGACTGGTCGGAGAAAGACCATCTGATGTGGTGAAGCTACCTGACTCATCATCATGAGAAGAGATTTTCACATGCGTGTCATCACAAGGGGTGACAGAGGAGTAAGTAGATAAAGGATCTACCGATGTTGAGCCCAAGGTGATCGCCGAAGGAAGGTCAAGAAAAACAACAGGGGGGGATTCAGAGGGAATGTTCCCCGAGGGTCTTATTTATGACGATATGTGGAAAATGATGGACGAAGGCTCCGTCAGCTTGACATCAGGAGGGGGAATGTCAATGGGAGCAGTCATGTCTGGTAGTTCTGTCGAAGAAAAATGCACAAATAGGGGAGAGGTGGACTCGTTGCGCTTGGCCTCAAATTGGCGGACCGCGGCTAGAGAGGTGCGGAAGTCCTTGAGGCGGGAAAAAGGGTGGGTGTAATGGCCATGGAGATCATACAAAGCACATGGGTGGTTGGTGAGAATAGGCTTGGGGTTCGTGGCCGCGGTCACGGAAGAAACAAAGGCTTTAGGGAACGCGACATTAGCCATGGGCTTGAGATGAGGCAGTTCAAGACAGGTATGGGTGGCGTGACCGAAAACATCACACAAAGCACACTGGGTGGTATGCTTTGGAGGAAGAGGAGGGGGAGGGTTTGTCGAGGCAGCCTTGTCCTTTGATACCCCCCTGTGAGCTTTGCCATTATTACCTGAAGCGGTCGCAATAGGAGGTGGATCCTATTGAGGTGACTGAGGCACTGTTGCAGCGAGAGAAGTCATGGCGACTGGTTGAACCGGGGTTAAAGAAAGCTAAGGTTTGGGTTGACTAGGCGAGGTAACAGCTGGAGGATCAAGGTACCAGGCAGGAATCCTAAGGGTCAGGTTAGAAAGAGAGAGGGTGGCCATGACGGGTACCGTGTACACTCTTGGTGGGGGAGCTAGGAACGATATCTGACCAGCGGGGTAATGGCCAGGAGGGACGGCTCCAACACGGTTGAGACCGGGTGGAACCGACCCAGGAGGTTAGAGAGGCACATGGGTATTAGCGGTAGGAGAAGTGTCAGAAGGGAGAGGTCCGGATGGCTGAGGCGAAGGGCTAGGAGCGGGTTGCGATGGGCGAGAGTGAGGTTGCTGACTAGCCAAAGCGAGCTGCTTAAGGTTGGCCCGGGACAATTGCATCATGCGAAAATTCGCCAAGCTGGGATCAGAGACAGGAGGAAGAGGAAGACCAGGGAAGGTTCCAAGCGAGGAGGAGTCTTTATAGACACCGGGGGAGACACTGTTCAAAGAATCGACAGTTTGTGTATTGGCTATAGAAGAGATGGTTGACTCAGGGGAGGGCTGAGATTTTGGCTCTTGATATGTCAACTGGTCAATGGTGACTATCTTTCCATTATGAGGGAAAAAAATCTTGCGATGGACCGCAGATGGGACAGTAGACATGGCATAGGTGTAGCTACACCCCAAAAGAATGTTATAATCAAGATGGGCATCGATGACTTCAATGTCAACGCAAAAAGTCTTGCCAACAAGAGTGATAGGACAGTTGTGGAAAAGGCCGATGGGTTGGGAGGCGTGGCCATCCCACGCTCGAAGAGTGATTGTGGGAGGGGCCAACTCAAGAGATCCGAGTTTTTTCCAAACTGAAGCGGTCATCACATAGGTGGATGCCCCCTCATCAATGATGCACCGGGAAATGCTAGCATTCCGGATTTTGACTGGGATTTGGAAAGCTACGGAAGCAGTCAGAGGAGGAGACTCTGACTGATGGGCGTCAAAAACAATCAAATGGTCATCTGTGAGGTCTACAGCACCCAGGGCAAATAGTAGAGCTTTTCTTTGAGAGGGGCATGACTGGAGGAGTTCCAGCATTGAAATGGAAGCAGGAGATTGGGCCAGCTCATCTACTATGCTATATGAATGGGCAACTTAGTCAGAAGCAGTATTGCGGTAGAATGGACCCTTAGGAATCGTGGTATGAACCTCGGCTTTGGGCAGAGGGATATGCAAGGGACCATTAGTTTTCAAAAGAGGCTCTGTAGAACTTGAAGAAGGTGACTCAGGGACAGATGGAACAAGAGGTTGAGGGTACGGATGGGACTGAGTTTGAAGGTTAAGGTCGACGGTTACCGGTTGGTCAGAGTTCATCATGAGGATCTGTTAATCAGAAGTACCATATGGAGGATGGTGAGTGGGTACTGGTCCGTGAGGTGGTTGGGTAGCCACAAATCCCTGCTGTGCACCCACCTGCTCTTCAGGGGGCAGTGACTGCTGTTGTGGGGGTTGAGAAGACCAGGGAGGCGGGGGTGCAAATCCTGGAGGATCTGGAGCACTAGGATGTGGATATGGATGAGAATGAGGTTGGGTAATAGTGTGGTAAACCAGAGGTTGGGCAGAAAGAGGAGGCATGCCTGATCCTGGATGCGTGCTACTGGGAGGGGGAGAAGTGCAGGGGGAAGTGCCCCCTCCCCCAGGATAACCATAGGTCATGGGAGGTTGAGTGGATGGATGAGAGAGAGCTCCAACAATACTGTCGGTGGCATGAGTTTCCCTCGGTGTGTTAGTGCCACCAGGTCTGGGGAGGTCAGGAAGGACAGTATAAATATAACCAGATTGAGCATAGATTAGGTCATATTTCAAGGCTATTTGGAGGGCGGCTTCTTCGGTTTGAGGAAAATGGGATGCGACATCTTTGCCGATGGCGCGTAAGAGAGATCTAAGGAACCACTCCATGTAGACACGGTCTTTTAAGGTAGGGGCTTGACATAGGCTCTTTCTTCTCCGCCATTCTTTAACATGATTGAATAGGCGGGTCGCAGATGATTGACGGAAAGAAGTCAAAAGTTCGATACCGGTGTCATAACGAGGGGGAAGCTGGAAATAAGATAAGAAGGTGTGGGCAAGGGTCGCAAAGGTGGTATGGGAAGAGGTGGGCTGGTCAACATACCACTTAGAAGCTTCGCCTGTAAGCGTGCGTTGGAACAACCGAAGACGAATGGAATCATCGGTGATGGAATTGGAGGAACACCACATGTGGAAAGATCAGATATGGTTAGAGGGATCTTCACTAGCAAGGCCTTCGAACTTGGGAATGTTGGAGGGGAGATTGGTTGGCATAGCAGGCCAACTAACAACGTTGCGAATAGGATCATTAATCAGCTGATCAAAATCGGGGAGACTGAGGGCAGCCATATAAGGGAGTAATGGGGCAGTCGAGGTAGGTCCTGTAGGGGCTCCACTGGACACAGACCCAGCAGTAGAAATGGGGTTAGGGCTAGGTCTGGAACTAGACATGGTGAAGGTAACAGGGGGGGAACCAAGAGGAGGGGGAGAACCTGAACAATCAGAGGAAGAGGCAGAGTGCAGACTCGGGGGAGGATTTTTTCGATAGCGACGGGAACGAGGAAGTCAAACAAGCGAAAACTGAGGGTGAAGGCCAAGAAGTCTCCGAGAAAGGCGCCTTGGGGTCACAATGATGACGGGAAGAAGAAAAAACTGACAAGGGAAAATAGAGACAAAATCAAGGGAGGTCAAGAGAAAGGTGCAGTGACAATTGATTTTAAAGTCTTTTCCAGGCGGTGGTAACTAGGCGCTTGTTCACTTAGGGTCAGTGTGTGTCGTGCGTTAATTTTAATTGTTTAAACCCAGACGTTTTGAGAGTAAAATAAAAAGTGTGATGTGTAACTGAAAAAAATCTACAGTAAATAAGACTAAAAGAACAAAAAATGAACAGCTACCAATGCATCAATCTAACCCAAGAAAGCGGGTCTCTCAAAAATAGTCTATAAGAGGGAAAGAACTAAGAAAGGCACGCTAAAAAGAGGCCAATAGATTAAATTTCAGGAGGGACTAGGATCTAAAGGATAAATCTGTTGAAAAATGGTACAGAGAAGAAGAAAGAGGCAAAGGCAAGGTTGCTGCTAAAAAGGAGGAGATAAGCTAAAACTAGAAGAGACAAGGAAGTGGCCTTAGAAATGGACCCAAACAAAAAAATATGAGGTGATTTGAGAGGGAGAAGAGCTGATCTAACAGGATCTGAAATGGAGGTATTAGATCTGAGAAAAATAAGGCTGAAACTCTAAAAATTCAGACTTCTGAAACAGCAAAGACTCTCCCACAAAAAGTGGAGGGTACTAGAGCCATAAGGGGAAATATTCCCTCTTATTTGAGTAAAACGGAGCAAGAATAGGTCTAAACGGGCGAAGACGGAGGTCAGACAACCCTGACAGAGGTTCAGACAAAACCTAGAAAAATTTCAGAAAAATTCCAAAAAAAGGTCCACATTGCAGTTTTTGACCTGTTTTTCGCTCAGGTTGCACTTTTTGGGCTGTTTTCCACGACCTAGGATGCACTTTTTAGGCCAAAAAGTGCGACCTGCACTTCCGGTACTCTCGACGGCAGATTTCAGAAAAAAAATTTCGTCTTGGCTGTGGCTGATGTCGGTCACCTGCGCAATAAGGCCAGAAACACACGGAAGTTAAAAATTTGACTGTTTAAGGGTTTTAAGGGTGAGAATCACCATAAAAATAGGAAAAAAAAGAAATGGAAGAGAAACCCTAGGGTCTGAAACAACTGGATATGCAGGAATAGATAAAGCGACAGCGGTCTCAAAAGAAAACCCGTGTGGAGTCGCCAATTGTTAGTATGAATCTTTCGTCGTAAAAGATCACTTTAGCTACGCATAAAAAATAGCCCTAACATCAATTATGGTTGCAAAATACCTTTAATATTTCTGCAGAAATTCAGATCTAAGCACAAAAGATATTAAGCATATAAGAAATAACATAGCTCCATAGATCCAATGAACAAGACAAGAAGAATGTATATGAAATAATTTTGTATTATATTAAAGAATGGGGCACCTGTGAGGAAAACAAGAAAGGTTTTTTCCGGTTCTCCTCAGTGGGATGGGTTCTTGGAAATCCTCAGTGTTTCAGATCTAGCATTTCTCTCTCTTATGGATGTGAAAAAGCAAACATAGAACTCAATGGGAGTTCACAAAGAAAAATAGAAAATGGTGACCAAGAGAAGATCCAGAGTGATCTAATGCAATGAAGGTGACTAATGAATGGGGAAAGCCCTCCTATTTATAACAAAATATTGGGGCGGTCTAGAACTCAGTGCATGAATAAAATATTATTAATTGAATTCTAGAAGCACCCTCTAGGAATATTTTATTATATTTGTTGGAGGGAAAAGGGTTCTTGATTTGGGTCAATTCCTTTATTTATAAATAATAAATAAATAAATGGTTTGTTTATCATTTTAGGGAAGTGATGGGAATATAATTAAATAAATAATGGTTTATTTAATTATTTATGGATGATTTAGTCAAATTTAACTAAGAATATTATTTAAATAATTATTTAAATAAATTATTCTTAGGGAATAATTAAATAAATAAGGATTTATTTAATTAAGTTCCTTATTTTGGGTTAAATATGACCACGAAATATAAACAAATGAGTTATTTTATATGGTGAAAGCAATTTTACTTAGGGTAAAATTGGTCTTACATGGTGTACTTGGGTTCATATAATAATAATAGGTTAGATGACCAAAAATTGGTGTGGATATGGATGAGAATGAGGTTGGGTAACAGTGTGGTAAACCGGAGGTTGGGCAGAAAGAGGAGGCATGCCGGATCCTGGATGCGTGCTACTGGGAGGAGGAGAAGTGCAGGGGGAGGTGCCCCCTCCCCAAGGAAAACCATAGGTCATGGGAGGTTGAGTGGATGCATGAGAGAGAGCTCCAACAATACCGTCGGCGGCATGAGTTGCCCCCGGTGTGTTAGTGCCACCGGGTCTGGGGAGGTCAGGAAGGATGGTATAAATATAACCAGATTGAGCATAGATCAGGTCATATTTCAAGGCTATTTGGAGGGCGGCTTCTTCGGTTTGAGGAAAATGGGATGCGACATCTTTGCCGATGGCGGGTAAGAGAGATATAAGGAACCAGTCCATGTAGACACGGTCTTCGAAGGTAGGGGCTTGACATAGGCTCTTTCTTCTCAGCCATTCTTTAACATGATCGAATAGGCAGGTCACAGACGATTGACAGAAAGAAGTCAAAAGTTCGATACCGGTATCATAACGAGGGGGAAGATGGAAATAAGATAAGAAGGCGCGGGCAAGGGTCGCAAATGTGGTATGGGAAGAGGTGGGATGGTCAACATACCACTTAGAAGCTTCGCCTGTAAGCATGCGTTGGAACAACCGAAGATGAATGGAATCATCGGTGATGGAATTGGAGGAACACCACATGTGGAAAGATCGGATATGGTTAGAGGGATCTTCACTAGCAAGGCCTTCGAACTTGGGAATGTCGGAGGGGAGCTTGGTTGGCATAGCAGGCCAAATAACATCGTGGCGAATAAGATCATTAATCAGCTGATCAAAATCGGGGAGAGTGAGGCCAGCCATATAAGGGAGTAATGGGGCAGTCGAGGTAGGTCATGTAGGGGTTCCACTGGACACGGACCTAACAGTAGAACTGTGGTTAGGGCTACGTCTGGAACTAGACATGGTGAAGGTAACAGGGGGGGAACCAAGAGGAGAGGGAGAACTTGAACAATCAGAGGAAGAGGCGGAGTGCAGACTCGGGGGAGGATGTTTTCGATAGCGACGGGAAGGAGGAAGTCAACCAAGCGGAAACTGAGGGTGAAGGCCAAGAAGTCTCCGAGAAAGGCGCCTTGGGGGCGCAATGATGACGGGAAGAAGAAAAAACTGACAAGGGTAGAGAGAGACAATATCAAGGGAGGTCAAGGGCAGAAAGGTGCAGTGACAATTGATTTTAAAGTCTTTTCCAGGTGGTGGTAACTAGGCTCTTGTTCACTTAGGGTCAATGTGTGTCGTGCATTAATTTTAATTTTTTAAACCCAGATGTTTTGAGAGTAAAATAAAAAGTGTGTTGTGTAACTGAAAAGAAATCTGCAATAAATAAGACTAAAAGAACAGAAAATGAACAACTACCAATGCATCAATCTAACCCAAGAAGGCAGGTCTCTCAAAACTAGTCTATAAGACGGAAAGAACTAAGCAAAGCACGCTAAAAAGAGGCCAATAGATCAAATGTCAGGAGGGACTGGGATCTAAAGGAGAAATCTGCTGAAAAGTGGTGCAGAGAAGAACAAAGAGGCAGAGGCAAGGTTGCTGCTAAAAAGGAGGAGATCAGCGAAAACTAGAAGAGACAAGGCAGTGGCCTTAGAAATGGACCCAAACAAAATGATATGAGGTGATTTGAGAGGGAGAAGAGCTGATCTAACAGGATCTGAAATGGAGGTATCAGATCTGCGAAAAATAAGGCTGAAACTCTAAAAATTCAGACATCTGAAATAGCAAAGACTCTCCCACAAAAAGTGGAGGGTACTAGAGCCCTAAGGGGAAATATTCCATCTTATTTGAGTAAAACGGAGTGATAATAGGTCTAAATGGGTGAAGACGGAGGCCAGACAACACTGACAGAGGTTTAGACAAAACCTAGAAAATTTTTAGAAAAATTCCAGAAAAAAGTCCACGTCGCAGTTTTTGACCTGTTTTTCGCTCAGGTCGGACTTTTTGGGTTGTTTTTCGTGACCTAGGACGCACTTTTTGGGCCAATAAGTGCGACCTGCACTTCCGGTACTCTCGGCGGCAGATTTCAGAAAAAAATTGTCGTCTCAGCTACGGCTGATGTCGGTCACCTGCGCAATAAGGCCAGAAACACACGGAAGTTAAAAATTTGACTGTTTAAATGGTTTTAGGGGTGAAAATCACCATAAAAATAGGAAAAACAAAAAATGGAAGAGAAACCCTAGGGTCTGAAACAACTGGATATGCAGGAATAGATAAAACGACAGTGGTCGCAAAAGAAAACCCGTGTGGAGTCGCCAATTGTTAGTATGAATCTTTCGTCGTAAAATATCACTTTAGCTACGCATAACAAATAGCCCTAACATCAATTATGGCCGCAAAATACCTTTAAGATTGATGCACAAATTCAGATCTAAGCACAAAAGTTATTAAGCAGATAAGAAATAACATAGCTCCATAGATCCAATGAACAAGACAAGAAGAATGTATATGAAATAATTTTGTATTATATTAAAGAAAGGGGCACCTGTGAGGAAAACAAGAAAGGTGTTTTCCGGTTCTCCTCAGTGGGATGGGTTCTTGGAAGTCCTCATTGTTTCAGATCTAGCATTTCTCTCTCTTATGGATGTGGAAAAGAAAACATAGAACTCAATGGGAGTTCACAAAGCAAAATGGAAAATGGTGACCAAGAGAAGATCCAGAGTGATCTAATGCAATGAAGGTGGTTAATGAATGGGGAAAACCCCCCTATTTATAACAAAATATTGGGGCGGTCTAGAACTCGGTGCATGAATAAAATATTATTAATCGAATTCTAGAAACACCTTTTAGGAATATTTTATTATATTTGTTGGAGGGAAAAGGATTCTTGACTTGGGTCAATTCCTTTATTTATAAATAATAAATAAATAAATGATTTATTTATCATTTTAGGGAAATGATGAGAATATAATTAAATAAATAATGGTTTATTTAATTATTTATGGATGATTTAGTCAAATTTAACTAAGAATATTATTTAAATAATGATTTAAATAACTTGTTTTTAGGAAATAATTAAATAAATAAGGATTTATTTAATTAATTTCCTTGTTTTGGGTTAAATGTGACCAAATGAATTATTTTATATGGTGAAAGCAATTTTACTTAGGGTAAAATTGGTCTTACATGGTGTACTTGGGTTCATCTAATAATAATAGGTTAGATGACCAAAAAATGGTGTAACATAAATATTTCTACAAAAATATCACCAAAATTTTTACAATTCTCATATTAGGGACTAGTAATATTCACCAAGGTTTCTAAATTTTAAGATAAACTTTCATCGTTAAAATTTTCCCTGCGTGAAATTCGTATTAGAAGGGTATTGCATTCCAATGAAGCCAAAGTTTCTCAAAAATTTCATTAACATATTTACATCTTATATAACCTAAAAAACCAGAAATAAAAGTTGTCCAAGTGGAATATGATCTATGTTAGTGTAGTTTAGGTTACCTTGAAATTCATATTGCAGTATTAATGCATTCCCAACCAACCCAAAATTTCTTGATACCACATTAGGCAATATCTTGCAAAGAATTTTGATGGTGTCAAATGAAGTCACAAACATACAAAATATATACACAGTCTTACTCTCAGCTTGTAGCTATGCCCAGGCTTAAAAACCACCCTACAATTTTAGGTATATTAAGGTCATACAGAATTTAGCTAATTCCCTAAGACTCAAAATGCCTTTCTGTGATGCAATTACAATTCCAGCCCAACAACGTTCGTAACACGACATTAGTGTGCATTTAATTCTTAAAAACCAAGATTCCATGCAAAATCTATGATCTGGTGAATGTTAAAGAAATATCATAAATGAAACACTGGTTGGTCCATCCATCCCTCCTTTTATAGCTTCCAAAATCAAGCCCTCCCACAATTCTCTAAATTCTAAATAAATAACGTCATTATGTACTCCAAAATATAAATATGAAAATATTTTCTTGTAGCTATATCAGGTTAGATCTATCTTAATTTCAGTCTACAAAGTGTCGAGATGGATCAAATCTCTTGAGCTGAAAACCTCTTTTAGAGTGAGAAGATATTTGACTCTCATGACAGTTGGTATATCTTCAGTTAAGATGGATGTACACTATTCTTGATTTTTTTAAATAGGCTATATTCCACATGTATGCCATAGATCAATACCATGGGTCAATATGTATTTTATGTTTTATTATTTTATTATTTTTGTTTACATAGAACTGGACATTAGAACTTCTCTTCCATACTTGGTTGAGTTGGAGAGTCTTTGTTATCTCAAATATCCATTCACGGAACATTCTTGAATTCCATGAGAATGAAATATATTTAGCTTGTATACAGTTTGTAGGTAAATGTTAAAATGTTCTGAGAACCAGGTCTTGTGTACTATCAAATCACATGCCAGCATTTGAGGTATCATCAAATAAGAGATCCACAATATCATTGAGGACGGTTTTTCAACGCACATCAATGAAAAATATCACAAGTCCCCTAATCCCTATATCTTGCCAAGTTAATAACTGTGAAAACACCCAAGGCCCGTCATATATTACAATACATAAATACCTGAGAACCATTGTTTGTTCGGAAATATATCCTAGAACTCTTCAACAGATTTGCATTTGTGTTCTCTAGTGAATTTTGGAAGAACTTTGTTATGTAAGTGTCAAAAGATTAGATTCATGTAACTTGTTTCAAAATCCAACAAAAAATAATATGCAACAATTATTACATTCATAATTATGTGTGTTGAACTATAATCAGAATAGTGTGACAATGCCCCACATTATGTACATGGATTTTCAAAATCAATAGTATTTACTTCAGAAGGAGATTTACGCTGTCTACTAGTTGCATTTTTTATGTCTTCTAACATATCATGATGCTCAGTCTTATTTGTTCCACAAACCCTAACGGTGGCGGTATTGAAATCACTTAAGATCCCACAATTTTTATTTCTATTGATCTTCAAGATTCCCTTTCATGGGGCCTTTTTATTAAAAAGCGGATAGATTACATCACTCTCATGAAAAAATATTTATCGAATAAAATGCCTTTCTCTAACAAGATCTTAGGTTCTAATATTGACAACTGTGCATCTAACTGCTTTTGCAAAATTGAGACAAAAATTATAGTTTCATTTATTTGTGTTGAGATTTCTCTAACTGCTTTTGCAAAAATTGATCAGTTTACATACAAACCCCATCATACTTTCCATCATTTTTCATGGTTCCTATTTCTCATAATTCTCTAGATGCGGAAGAGGGAGTATTGACCTTATCTTCAAATGGTTTACTATGCATGTGCTAACTTTCAGACCATGTATAGAGATTGGGACTATCACTCTAAATTGGGCAATAGAGACTAAGTATGTTAACGTTATGAAGTTGAATAAAAAGGGACATATCTTCCCTAGAAGTAATACAGTCCCTGTACACATATATAGATGAATAATTTGAAGGATGGAAACTAGTAGTGACAGGGAGGTAGTGACAGACTAATGGAGCTTCACATGGAGGGTATCACTATTGACTATGCTATATTGAAGAATTATGATCCCATTGAAAACATTCTATAATGTCTTTTGAGCTTCTTGAACACTTTTCCTCTTCATGGAAATTATAGCAGGAGAATATATTACTTCAAGGGTCGAACTACCAACAACATTAGAATGCAAGAAGATCTACATAATCAAGTTTCTTTGTAACCATAAGATGACAACCCAAGAATGCCTAACAGGATTCTTCAAACTATAAATCATTGGTGCTCCAAATTTAATATTTGGATTGAAATTCCCACCCATGATGCCTATATGAAAACAATATACACCATTTTCACCATATATTTTTCCTCTCGAATGCATGAACTTGTAACTATATATTAAAAATGGCTATGGAGAGTGGAAAATATTTTGTAAATGAATTAGACAATGACTCTTTTCCAATATTTTTTTTCCATGGTAAATGAAATACACAAGTGTGACAATTGACATCACGGAAATCCAGGAAGCAGAATAAAGAATATGATAACCAAATTCAATGTTTTAACTGGAGCATGCTCAAACTTGTGAAAGCTCATGAACTATAAACTGTGATACTTTGAGACAATTTATCTTGCTCTTAATTGGAAATGACACTTTCATGTTAGGCATAAAACCCAAAAAGCTATGCCTTCTCTCTTTTTGGTCATCATTTCATTTTTCCCTCGCAACCAATTTTCTTTTTCTATACCACTTTTTCTATAGACTTATGCTTGATGATGAATAAGTAGCTCCATCCACCCCACTTTTAGTCCGCCAAGATAAATAAATTAATTAATTAATGTCGCAATAAAGCCAACGAAGCCAAAATAAAACAAGCATATAACAGAACTCATGATATTTACACTAGTGCTCAATTATTGACTAGAACAAGGATATATTGAGCTACTACAAATAATACGTTGTTACTTCAACGTCCTTTTGAAAATTGAATCTACCATTCCTTGGTGACACAATTCTATATTTTTTTCACATTATCCATCCAAAATTTAATGGGATTTAAGATGAGAAGAATAAATTTGAATAATTGGATATGACATAGGCCTTTCCTCTTTCCAAGGATGACCTGGCTGATTTTGAGTTTCAAGAGACTCTCCTTCACTGATATTGCTAGAGTATAGTGGCATATGAAATTTCCCTTACTTCATCTTAAACATGTTGGGTCTCTTCATATTTATCATGAGAATTAGTGTTAGAACCCAAATTCAGCCCTTGCACTAGCTAATATTCTGAACTTTGAACTTCTTCCTCCACATATTTCACATTTAATACCATTCTTGGTCATTTTTCAACTGTGTAATCCAGATGCACGTCAGACAAAGAAAAAATAGGTCCTTTCTTGGTGAAAGAAATAAAATTTGTATAAATTATATGTAAATACCACATTTACTGTTGCAAAGGGAAAGGCTACATGTTTCCTGTTATCTTGAATAATTCTTCATTAAACCTTGTCATATTATCAACCTCTCCCTCATCTATTACAATGTTTTTAGAATCAATTATATATCAATAAAATTTAGGATTTGAGGCATTTCCAATGGCATATGCCTCTTCATCATCCATATTAGAAGCATATACTTCCATAAAATACTAGCAATATAAGATGGTTGATGCATTCCTTTTATGAAAAACATCCTTCTTACTATTTTCATATTCATTATTGATTATAAGAGCTAGACTCTTGAGAAATATAGGGCATAACAATTAAGCGATTTCTCTTCTATTAGTATTTCTTATGAGTGTTTTTTACTTATTTAGTTTAGGATCTTATTTTACTTAAGTTATTAGTGTTATTCTCCATCAAACAACTATCAATGCATAATCCATAAATAGACAAGATATACTGAATATAGGCTATCATCCAGGGCCAAAACCTGTCACTCTTCAGAGGAAAACCGGAACAAATTCTTCTTCTTATAGATATTCCAAGTGACGAATACCAAGACCAATACCCTTGAACTATTTTTCACTCTAATACCAAGATAAAATTCCCCTTGATGATAGTCAACCTTATGTTCCTTCCTTTGTCTCGACCCCTCTTCCACTTCTACTTTCTGCTTCAAACCTTCGACCTCCTTGTATTAGGTTTTCAATCCTAGATCTAAATTGCACATAAGAACTATTATTATGCTTTTCCTTTGCTTGAGATGGAGTTTACTACTAGCTTGAATCGACCTCTCTTATGACTTGAAATTATTTCAACTCGTCCACCCAAAAGGAATTTTGTTCTTCTCGACTCCTTCTGCTACAACTGATCTTTTGCTACCCCACACGTGTAGAGGAAATGAGCTTAATTTTTACTTTCCTTCCTTTTCTTGATAACATACTTCCTTTTGTAAAATTCACATTTCTTGCTGTAGAATTGATCGAAAAAACTTCTCTGAAATGGAATATGAACAACCCTATTTATAGTTGTTTTCCCATGTATATAAGCCAACATGAGATGATTGTGATAACACATGTCTATTTGAGAGATTATATTATTCTTTTGAGACAAACTTGAAGGAGGTGATTTTGTCTTGGTCTTGGAGGGATTTCTAACTTATTTAAGAACTTATATAAATATGTAACATGCCAAAGAAGGGTCCTTCATACATGACATAGACTCAAATTGACTTTTATGACTAGATGTCAAATCTTAAATGCTCACAATGAGAGCCATCACTAAAATAAAATTAATTTCTCATGAAACCCATGAGACAAGCATTACAATAGTAATTTTATTTTTTTTCTTTTCATAAATTACTTAAAATCACAATTATAAATTTCATTATGAAGACCCAACCTAGTTACACTTTGCAACATAGAATTCTCATCGGCTGCAATATTAAATAACAAGCATGTACAAACTCTTCTTCAAGTTTGTAGCCATGGGAAAATAGAAAAATAGCCAACAATACAAAATTAATCGGTACTTATAGAATTTTTTGCATCTTCAATGGTAACTTCGGAAGTTATTTAATTTCTTCAGGCTCTTTATGATAGCCATGTATTCATGCTAATCTACTACATATCCATTGTTAAGATTGAAGTCTTATGAAGCACAATTCAACTCTTTATCTTTTTGAAATTCTTTGTACTATTCCTAATAAAAACCATACTATTTTAGAATATATCTTCTTGAAGCTCAACAACAAAGTCTCCTCCACCATCACTGTTGTCATGGTTTTCCCTTCCACATTCCATTTCACAGTAGCCTTCTAGTAAAGAGCAACTCGAAAAAACTTTTAGAATATGTTTTAAAACTAAAGGAAAATATGTCAATTTTTGCTATAGATGTATACAATTTTTAAGTTATTCAGTAATTTATTTCATATGAAAACTTGTATTAGAAGAGCCATAAAACATGGGGACTTTGGGTTTCTCCTTTAGTTAGTCTCAACGTAAAATCCTCTTTCCACATCTACCCAATTAACCAACCAATCAGGGTAAACGTGCGACGAGAGGCTACTATAATGATACTCAACCTCCTATGTGACCTTAAGGAATTGGAACCGACGAAAAACATAACATACATACCTTGTACAACAACAACAACACCCCTAGGAGGTAACCCAAAAATTTAGGCCTCTCAACCCCGGGTCACACAGACCTTTTGACCTCTTTGAGCCATAGACACAGGCACATGGTTACAAGACACCGTCAAGGAGACTATACCCAAAGGCATAACACGACATGACAGCATCTAGGACCCCAATTACTCAATTTTGTGCCAGCGTCCTTAGGATTTGAGACACCTTTTCAGGGCCAAAACCTAGTGCTCTGCCCAAACTTCCTGAAAAGTTCAGAGATGATAATTAAAAATAGGAAAATGATATGAAATCTATCACATAATTAAGAACTCATCACGACCCTAGACATGACAGTCACTTTGTCAAACATGTCACAAACATGAAAGCTACAAGTATAAACAACAAAACTAAGCATAGGGGTCTCATACTTATATGAGAATCTCTAAGAAGAATTACTACCTGACATCATTAGCTTCAATACAATATATTTTACCATGGATACATTGTACATTCATTTACAAGTAAAAATATGAAGAGAGGCATACATCATCATAACCAGCATAATAACAACATAAATACAATGGATACAACAACAATAAAATCCACATAATAACTAGTACAATTATACATTAAATACCAAAAAAATGAACCATTCTGAAAATTGGAATCTCTGTCTAATTTTATCCATACACTAACTCCTGCTAGCTTAAATCCATTAGAGCCTCGTGACGATGTAAAGGTGGAGATTGGATTTCTGGGCCTCTAGTACACTTCGCACGATTCAACCTGCAGGTTTAACAATGGAAGTGCAAGAAGGCTGCTTCTGTTTAAAATTACGAGACTTGTAGAAAAATACAAGGGAGAGGAGCTTAGCATAACAATAACAGGACACGGCATGGGCAGTGCGCTGGCTATGCTTTGTGCTTACGATATCGCGGAGCTCGAACTAAACCGTTCCACTTATGAATCTGGCAAGAGAAATCTCTAAATTGTTAAAATCATTTACCCTGGGTCAGTGAAGTAATTTTACTCTAAAACTACAGTTTTTGCTGAGCAAAATTGCAATTTCTAGGTGACAAAAAATTCCTTCCCAGTTGAGAACAGGCGAAATGAGTATCCTTATCCAGTACGCCTAAATGAATGAATAATTAATTTATCTTGAAATTCGAAATTATAGAAGCCTTCAAGTATGCTCTACATAACAATTGAAAAATGTTTTGCCGAACCGCGTGACAATATCAAAAGCATGGAAGTGAAAAATATGGTTTCTCCGACCGCGGAAAGAAGCTAACATTCTGTTGTCTCCTTACTGCCCTTTATTACCTCAAAGTTGAAGTAATCGACGGATTGCCGGTCAGAGAGCGACACCATTTTGATGTATTCATTGTGGTCGCGGGCCTTGTGTCACGGTTCTCTCTTTCTCTGTTCGCTGCCTTTTCATGCCCCCAACGGTTCAAACGATAACGATTGAAACGTGAATGAATCCACTGCTTTCAGTGCTCTGTTGGGATCCGTGGTTAACATAAACGAACGTACTGATTAAAGCGAACATAATTCATATTAAAAATATTTAAACGGTTAACTTTTAAATTTTACATTTATTTTTATCTTCAATTACTTTTTGAATAAAATTTTAATTGGTAATTAATGGAGACTAAAATCCATATAAACAACCTAACGTAGACTTCCTGTCCATATAAACTACCTAACTTTGTCTTAGACTTCATAAGTAGCTTCATATCCGTCAGGTTTGAACTAGCCTCATTTTCCTCATATTTTTATCTTTAAATTTTTTTAAATCAAATTAAATTTTGTAAATAATGGGGACTAAAATCCACATAAACGACCTAACGTAGACTTGATAAGTAATTTATTCCGACTAATAAAACACGATTAACTAAAAAAGTTACCAATATCATATCATTTTTATGAACTTTTTGTCCTGCTTGTCTCCTCGATGGTTGAAGTCCACCAATGTACTTAAAAATCCTTTTCTGGTCAGCCGTCCATTCATGTCGAACGTTAAGGTCCATCGATGTACTTAAAATGTTACAAATCTGGCTAACATTTATATATATATATATATATAAAAGAGGAAAATTCTACTTTGTTCCTCGCATTAATTAAACTCTCGTGAAACTCGTGAATCAATGGTAATGTATTCTAATCCAAAGAAACTTTAAACCATCTTATTCACACATTTATATTTGAAACTACCGTGAAATTTATGTTGTTCTTTTAATCAATGATATTACTTGAAATTTGTACATGAAATCAGGAAAGTGGGCTAATTTTTCATTTTTTTTCTAAAAAAAAATTCGCCAATTTCCAATTTTTTTTCTAAAATTATTCATCTAAATTTTATAGTGCATCGTTATTTTACCTTAAAAGTGGTGAAAATATTATTTCAAATAATATAAAATCATTGGAAATCTAAATATTTCTACAAAAATATCACCAAAATTTTTACAATTTTCATATTAGGGACTAGTATGATTTGCCAAGGTTTCTAAATTTTAAGATAAACTTCCATCCTTAAAATTTTTCATGCGTGAAATTCATATTGTAAGGTAATGCATTTCAATGGAGCCAAAGTTTCTCAACAGTCTCATTAACATATTTACATCTTATATAACCTAAAAATAGGAAACAAAAGTGGTCCAAGTGGAATATGGTCTATGTTATTATAGTTTACTAATGGAGCCAAAGTTTCTCAACGATCTCATTAACATATTTACATCTTATATAACCTAAAAATAGGAAATAAAAGTGGTCCAAGTGGAATATGGTCTATGCTATTATAGTTTAGGTTACCCTGAAATTCATATTACAGTCGTAATGCATTCCCAACCAAACCAAAATTTCTTGATACCAAATTAGGCAATATCTTGCAGAGACTTTTGATGGTGCCAAATGAAGTCACAAACATACAAAATACAAACACAGTCTTACACTCATCATGTAGCTATGCCCAGGATTGAAAACTAACTTAGAATTCCAGGTATATTAAAGTCATACATAATTTAGCTAATTCCGTGGGACTCAAAATGCCTTTTGGTGATTCACTTACAATTCCAACCCAAAAACGTCCATAACGCGACATCAACGCGCATTTAATTATTAAAAACCAATATTCCATGCAAAATCTATGATCTGGTGAAAGTTAAAGAAATATCAGAAATGGAACACTAGCCAGTCCATCCATCCCTCTTTTTCTAGCTTCCAAACTCAAGCCCTACCACACTTCTCTCAATGTTAAATCATAACGTCATTATGTATTCCAAAATATAAATATGAAAAGCTTTGCATGTAGCTATACCAACTTATATCTATCTTAATGAGGGAAAATTTTAAGGATAAAAATTTATCTTAAAGTTTAGAAACCTTGGCGAATATTACTAGTCCCTAATATGAAAATTGTAAAAGGCTTGACGACACATTTGTAAAAATATTCATATTTCTAATGATTTTGTACAGCATCTACAAAATTTTGGCAATTTCTAAGGTACAATATTCTTATACTATAAAAATTGGGCGAATCATATTCTAAAAAATTAGAAATTCAAGAATATATATATATATATATGAGCATGGAAAAATAGCTTACTTTCGAATATTAGCCCCTAAAATTTTCCATGATCTTAATTCCAGATCTACAATGTGTCGAGAGGGATCAGATATCTTGAGGTGAAAACCTCTTTTAGAGTGAGAAGAGATTTGATCCCTCACGTCAGTTGGTAGATCTTGAGTGAAGATGGATATAGACTAGCCTCGCCCCTTTTAAATAGGCTATATTCCACATGTATCATAGATCAATACCATGGGTCAATATGTATTTTAATTTGTATTATTTTATATTTTTGTTTACATAGAATTGGACATTACAACTTCTCTTCCATATTGGATTGAATTGGAGAGTGCTTCTTAGCTCAAATATCCATTCATGGAATATTCTTGAATTCCATGAGAATGAAATATATTTAACTTGTATACAATTTGTAGGTAAATGTCAAAATGTTTTGAGAACAAGGTCTTGTGTACTATCAAATCACATGTCAACATTTCAGGTATCATCAAATAAGAGATCCAGAAAATCACATGCCAACATTCCATGTATCATCAAATAAGAGATCCACAATATCATTGAGGAAGCTTTTTCCAATGTGCATCAATGACAAAATATCAAAAGTCCCCTAATCCCTATATCTTTCCAAGTTAATCACTGTGAAAACGCCCAAGGCCTGTCATATCTTGCAAATTATAGATAAATACTTGAGAACCATTGTTTGTTTAGAAATATCTCCTTGAACTTTTCAACAAATTTGTGTTTGTGTTCTCAAGTGACTTGTGGAAGAACTTTGTTATGTAAGTGTCAAAATATGAGATTCATGTAACTTGTTTCAAAATACAACAACAACTAATATGCAACCATTATTAAATTCATACTTATGTGTGTCGAACTATAATCAATATAATGTGACAATGCCCGACTTTTTGTACATGGATTTTCAGAATCAGTAGTATTGACTTCAGAAGGAGATTCACTCTGTCTACTAGTTGCAGTTTTGATGTCTCTTAACATATCATGATGCTAAGTCTTATTTGTTCCACAAGCCATAACTGTGGTCGTAGTGAAATCACTTAAGATCCCAGAAGTGCTATTTATATTGATATTCAAGATGCCCTTTTCACGGGGCCCTTTTATTCCAAAGGGGATAGATTACAACACTCTAATGCAAAAATATTTAGCGAAGAAAATGCCTTTCTCTAACTATATCTTAGGTTCTAATATTGACAGTTGTGCATCCAACTACGTTTGCAAAATTTAGACAAAATTTATACTTTCATTTATTTGTGTTGAGATTTTTCTTGGTATTTATAGTGCATTCAACGATGATTCCCAAAACTGCCCAATTGATCAATTTACATACAAACCTCATCACACTTTCCATCAATTTTCATGGTTAATATTGCTCATAATTCTCTACATGCAAAAGAGGTAATTGACCTTGCCTTCTAATTATTTATCTTGCGTGTGCTAACATTGAGACCATGTATAGAGATTGGGACTATCGCTCTGAATTGGACAATAGAGACTAATTTTGTCAACGTTATGTCGTTGAATCAAAAGGGACATATCTTCTGGAGAAGTAATACAATCCCTGTATAGATATATAGATGATTAATTTCGAGGCTGGAAACTGCTAGTGACAGGGAGGTAGTGTCAGACTAATGGAACTTCACTTGGAGGGTATCACTATTGACTATGCTATATCGAAGAATTATGATCCCATTGAAAACATTCTATAATGATTTTTGAACTTCCTGAACACTTTTTCTCATCATGGAAATTATAACAGGTGAATATTTTACTTCAAAAGTCGAACTACCAGCAACAGTACAATTCAACAAGCTCTACATAATCAAGTTGCTTTGTAACCATAAGACGAAAACCCAAGAATGCCTAACAGACTTCTTCAAATTATAAATCATTGGTGCTCCAAATGTAATATTTGGATTGAAATTCCCACGCATGATGCCCATATGAAAACAACATACACCATTTTCACCATATATTTTTCCTCTCGAATGCATGAACTTGTAACTATAGATTAAAAATGGCTATGGAGAGTGGAAATTATTTTGTAACTGAATTAGACGAGGACTCTCTACTAGTATGATTTTTCCATGGTAAATGACATATACAAGCATGAAAATTGACATCATAAAAATCCAGGAAGAAGAATAAATAATATGATAACCAAATTCAATGTTTTAATTGGAGCATGCTCAAACTTGTGAAAGCTCATGAACTATGAACTGTGATATTTTGAGACACATTATCTTGCTCTTAATTGGAAATGAAACTTTCCTTTTAGGCATAAAACCCGGAAATCTATGCCTTATCTTTTTTTGGTCATCATGTCATTTTTTCCTTGGAACCAATTTCCGTTTTCTATACCACTTTTGACTGTAGAAACCTATAAAAAAAAATCAAAATTTGTACGAAAAATAGACTTATGCTTGATGATGAATGAGCAGGTCCATCGACCCCACTTTTAGTGAGCCTAAATAAATAAATAAATAAATAAATGTCGCAATAAAGACAACGAAGCCAAACTAAAACAAGCATATAACACAACTTATGATATTTACACTGTTGCTTAATTATTGACTAGAACAAGGATATATTGAACTACTCAAATAATATGTTGTTACTTCAATATCCTTTTCAAAATTGAACCTACCATTCCTTGGTGACACAATTTTGTATTTTTTTCACATTATCCATACAACATTTAATGGGATTTAAGATGAGAAGAAGAAATTTGAATAATTGTAGAGGACATATGCCTTTCCTCTTTCCAAGGATGACCTGGCTGATTTTGAGTGCCATCAGATTCTCCTTCATTGGTATTGCTGGAGTATAATGGCATATGAAATTTTCCTTATTTCAACTTAAACATGTTGGGTTTCTTCCTATTTATTATGAGAGTTAGTGTTAGAACTCAAATTCAGCCCTTTCCCTTGCTGGTATTCTTCACTTTCAACTTATTCCTCCACATATTTCACATTTAACACCATTCAGGGTCACTGTTCAACTGTGTAATCCAAATGCACGTCATACAAAGAAAAAATAGGTTCTTTCTTGTTGCAAGAAGTAAAATTTATATAACTTATATGTAAATACCAAATTTACTGTTGTAGAGGGAAATGCTACATGTTTCTTGTTTTCTTCCAGAATTTTTCATCAAACCTTGTCTTATTAGCAACCTCTCCCTCATCTGTTACAATGTTTTTAGAATAAATTATATATCAAGAAAATTGAGGATTTGAGGCATTTCCAATGACATATTCCTTTTCATCATCCATATTAGAAGCATCTCGTTCCATAAATACTAGAAATGTAAGATGTCTGATGCATCCCTTTTATGAAAACTATCCTGCTTACTATTTTCATATTCATTATTGATTATAAGAGCTGGACTGTTCAAAAATATAGGGTATAACAATTATGTGATTTCTCTTCTATTAGTAACTGCTTGTGATTGTTTTTTACTTATTTAGTTTAGGATCTTAGTTTACTTAAGTTATTAGTTTTCGTCTTCATCAAATAACTACCAGTGCATGATACATAAATAGAAAAGAGACACATAATATAGGCTATCATCTAGTGCCAAAACCTATCACTCTTAAGAGGAAAAACTGAAAAAATTCTTCTTCTTATAGAGATTCCAGTTGATGCATACCAAGACCAATACCCTTGAACTATTTTGCACTCTAATACCAAGACAAAAATTCCCTTGATGATAGTCAACCTTCTGTTCCTTCCTTTTTCTCAGCTCCTCTTCCACTTCTAATTTCTGCTTCAAAACTTGAACCTCCTTGTATTAGGTTTGCAATCCTAGTTCTAAATTGTACATAAAACCTATTATTACTCCTTTCCTTCGCTTGGGATGGAGTCTCCTACTAGCTTGAACCGACCTCTCTTATGAATTGAAATTCTTTCAACTCGTTTACCCAAAAGTAATTTTGTTCTTCTCGACTCCTTCTGGTACAACTGATCTTTTCCTACCCCACATGTGTAGAGGAAATTAACCCAAAAAACATACCTGAATGAGCTCGGTTTTTAATTTCCTTCCTTCGCTTGATAACAAACTTCCTTTTGTAAAGGTCACATTTATTGTTGTAGAATTGACTGAAAATTCTTCTCTGAAATGGAATATGAAAAACCTTATTTATAGTTGTTTTCCCATGTATATAAGCCAGCATGAGATGATTGTGAGCACACATGTCTATTTGAGAGATTATATTATTCTTTTGAGACCAAATTGAAGGAGGTGACTTTGTCTTGGTCTTGGAGGGATTTGTAACTTATTTAAGAACTTGTATAAATATATAACATGCCCAATAAACTCAATTTGATTTTTATGACTAGAGGACAAATCCTAAAGGCTCACAATGGGAGGCATCACTAAAATCAAATTTCTTTCTCATGAAACCCATGAGAAAAGCATTACAATAATAATTTTATTTTTCTTATTTTCATCAATTACATAAAATCACAATTATAAATGTCATTATGAAGACCCAACCTAGTTACACTTTCCGACATAGAATGCTCATCGGATGCAATGTTAAATAACAAGCACCTGCAAACTCTTCTTCAATTTTGTAGCCATGGGAAAATAAAAAAATAAGCAACAATACAAAATTAATTGGGACTTGTAGAATTTTGTGTATCTTCAATGGTAACTTCAGAAGTTATTTTCTTTCTTTAGGCTCTTTATGATAGCCATTTATTCATGCTAATCTACTACATATCCACTAGATTTATGATTCAAGTCCTATGAAGCACAATTCAATTCTTTATATTCTTGAAATTATTTGTCCTCATCCTAATAAATGCCATACTATTTTGGAATATATCCTCTTGAAGCTCAGCAAAAAATTCTCCTCCATCATCACTGTTGTCATGATTTTCACTTCCACATTCCATTTCACAGTAGCCTTCTAGGAAAGGCTCAAGTGGAAGAAAATTTTAGAATATGTTTTAAAAGTTGAAGGAAAATATGTCAATTTCTACTATAAATGTATACAATTTTTAAGTTCTTTAGTAATTTATTTCATATGAAAACTTGTATTAGAATAGCCATAGAACACGGGGACTTTGGGTTTCTCCTTTAGTTAGTATCAATGTAACACCCTCTTCCCACATCTACCTATGTAACCGACCAACTAGGGTAAACATGCGACGATGCTACTATAATGATATCCAACCTCCTATGTGACCTTAAGAAAGTGTAACTGATGGAAAACACAACATACATACCTTGTACAACAACAACAACACCCCCGAGAGGTAACCCAACAATTCAAGCCTCTCACCCCTAGGTCGCACTGACCTTTTGACCTCTTTAAGCCATAGAAGCAGGAACAAGATTACAAGCCAACATCTAGGAGGCTATAGCCATAGGAATAACACTGTATGCCAACATCTAGGACCCCAATTACTTTTGTGCCAATGTCCGTAGCTTTGAGCCAGCTTTTGAGGCCTAGAACCTAGTGTTCCGCCCAAAACTTCATGAGAAGTTCAGAGATGATGAATAATAATAATACAATGATACGAAAGCAATCACATCCTTAAGAACTCATTTGTACCCCTCCTAGACATGACATTCATTTTGTCAAACATGTCACAAACATTAAAGCTACAAGTATAAACCACAGAACTGAGCATAGGGATCTCATACCTATCTGAGAATTGATAAGAAGAATTTCTACCTTACATCACTAGCTTCAATATAATCTATTTAACCATGGATACATTGTGCATTCATTTACAAGTAAAATCATGGGGAGAGACATACATCATCACTATTAAAATACATGCTTATAACTAGCATAATACCAACATAGATATAGTAGATACAAAAAAAATAGAATCCACATAATAACCACTGCAATTATACATTATGTTGTACCCAACAAGATCTTCATCTAATCTTTCAAATGGGCCGAAATGCCATATTCAAATACTGCACCAAGGTCTGGCCCCTTTTTGCCGCAAAGCTCAAACCACTTCCCCGCCGTGCTCATTATACAATTTTATGTATATAAAAATTTTCTTATGAATCGCAATCGCAATGTCCGTTCCAATCGGGAGTCGAGTTACAACCACTCCGATTAATCCCTTGCAATCATTTGTGATGCGATTGATAGAGTCATCACATCGTCCCGATCGCTCCATCCTCCCCGATTGATCACGCCTCACTTCTTCCCAGTTGTGATTGGAATCACCTCCATGCCCCGATCTCCGATCGCGATTGACCTAGCGGGCCCCACCATATGATACTTCCGCCTGTCCGTATAAAAGGCCTTTTCCTTGGTAAATCAGAAGGTCATTGGAATTTTAGTTTTAAAAGGGGATCCGTTCCCAACCGCATCGAAAGTTATCTGTGTGTCATCCCTCCCCTTCTCCCTCTTATGATTTCCGATTGCGAACAGATCCCCGGGTCCCTCTCCATAGTATCCACGTCATCCCTTCCGCTAATCTTTTCGTACACCCACGTGTCACCTACATCCACCCCAGTCATTCTCCGCCATTCTCTTGTGTTTTACACTGCTCCCCATTGTTTACCATTTCTGTGTGTCTTCACCTTCACATGTATGTAACTCATCACACCATTGTCCCAGTGCCTGTTTTCTTTAAAATGTTTGTGGATTTTTGCAGGTTGCAGCAACAGGGAGCTTCCATCAATTTCCGTTCCCATTAACAGAGACCGGATGCATTTCAAAGGACCATTCGACAGGTGCAGAATAATGGAGCAAAAATCTGGGGAGATATACTGATAAGACCATCATTTATGGAAGCTAAATGAACATTTATTGAATCCCGAGGGAAATTCAAAAGGGGCGGGTGCTGGTAGCTGGAAACATAAATGAGGTTACAAAGAATATCAACAGAAGACCAAGGAATTTGGTGTCCGGCACCGAAAAATATAAATTTCAGCTTCAAGCTCAAGGGGCCAAGAGTACCATGCACGAACACGGGCAACCTCAAGGCTTTATTGCTGCAGATTTTCCCCCTCCGGTCAAGTACAGTCATTTATATGGTAGTCATTCAAAGTATGGGCGCGAATGTTTTCCGCCATTTTGTTCAAATTAAGTCATTAAGTGTGCTCCACCTACCTCCTTCTCGAGAATTCCCTTTCTTTTCTATAGAAGCCCATAAATAAGACATTTGAAGGGTTCCAGATTTCTATCAGCAAACTGTGCAGTGAAAAGGCTTTGTATACATTTTGTAATATTTCGGTATGAAGGTTCAGAGCCCGTAGGGTCTCAGTGAGGAGGAGTTATAACTGTAATGAGGATTCTGGTCTTTGGTATCTCACAGTATGTAATTTCTCTTATGTGTTAATACAATCTCCAATTTCATGCTATTTTCTTCTTGTATAATGTTCTAGAATGCAAGTGGCTCACTAGTTTGCAGCAAGGATTCATCCCAGTTGGTGCCCTTTCTGGAATTAGTCAAGCACTTTAATTAGGCCTAGTCATGATATATTGTTCCATGTTCATCTCTTTCATATTTTCAGCTATATCAGTTGTATTAGAAGGGTGCTTTTAAAATGCTAGGATTGTGTATGGATTCTTGAATTAGCAAGCCCATGCATGGTTTTTTTGTATATCTGGGTATCAATCTAATGTCAGCTGATATCCTCTTAATATTCATCGCACTGCATCCACACTCTGATATTTGATTTCTGTGATATATTATTTGAACTGGCCCTCTTTACAGTAAGCTGTCTCTTAACTGTCTGATGCCTTTGTATTGGAGTTTTACATGATGTTCCTACATTATCCTTCTCTTTGTATCAGCTTCTGAGAGAGATTGGTCCCGTTTAAATCATCTTCCTTGTTTAACAAGAGATAGTAAGAGAGCTTTTGGACTGACAACCCAAGCTATATAATGAGCTCCTTGCTATATTAAGATTTCCTTGGAACTGGTCTATGGCAACTCTAGATCGTCTCTAGGGGGTGACAAAATTGTCCACAACATCTTTCTGGCGCCGTTGCCGGGGAATGAATTCAAGAATATCAGTTTCCCTGGGTCTCGACAAATTGTTTTCACTCTCTAATCAGGTGAGCACGGAGAGTTGAAGAGTTGCGCATCTCTCACCTTGGTGACTCCACTGGGCTTTATTTGATAAATTTTATTGGTAGTCCTGGCTTCTCGAAAGCCACATTTGAGGTCAGATACATCTCAGTCGAAAACACCTTACGTGTCTGACCTAGAGAAAATCATTCATAAAAGAGTCTGGAAGGAGAGGAAGTCAGTTCGTGCTGAAAACTGTGAATATTCCATTGAAGATTATCCGCCCTCTTCTTCTCAAGAAGTTAGAACAGAAAATCCCGAGTTTTACTCAGAAACTCCACATAGAGGAAGTGCCTGGATTGAAGAATAATCTCATCCTACTTTCGAGGCTGAGGAAATTAAAGAAGTCACAGAAGTAGCTCCTGTTAATCGTGAATTATTTCCACCTACACAGCAGGCTTCTGTGCAATATATTCCCATTGTCATTCACACTCCACTTCCTCCTACTCCTCTTCCTTCATTTGTTTCTCAGACTGTTGTTCAACCCCCACCTCCTCCAATGGATAATGTCCCAGCTTTCCTATTAAATAAATATGTTCCCCTGGCTTTACCCCAAGTGTTGAACGATATGCCACAGGATTACTTGAAGATTCTGCCAAGATTTAATGGAGAAAATGAAATTGATGCTCAGAAGCATCTTGAGACCTTCTGCTCTTTTGCAGAAAACTTAAATGTTGAACATCTGGATGTGGTCTTAAGGTTATTTGTGCAATCTTTGGAGGGTGAAGCCAGAAAATGGTTCAAGACATTGGGAAATCGTTCTGTGACCACCTGGGATGTCATGGAGAATGTTTTCCTCAGGAAGTGGGGTGAGAAGAAAGATCATGGTCAGTGTCTTACTGAGTTTAATACCTTGAAGAAGAAACAAAATGAAGGAGTATCATAATTTATTAAACGATTTAAAAAGTTATATTTGAGCCTACCTCCTGAAATGAAGCCCCACGAAACATCTGCTAAGATAGTTTTTATAGCAGCCTTTGATTTTGATTTCGGCTTCGCATTGAGGGAAAGAAAACCTGCCACATTAGATGATGCACAGTCAGACGCTTTGGAGTTGGAAGCAAACTTTGCCTCTACTGGAAAATTAAAGGGAAAAGCTGAACAAGATACTAGGAAGAGGGGCAAAGAAGAAGTTTCCTCCTCTAATCAGGAAAAGGATTCAGACAAGACTGATGAGATAAGCAAGATGATTAAGAAGATGGTCAATCTTGAACTGGAAGCTAAGAACGCAGCTCCCAATAATTTCTATAATGCTCCAAACAGAGGATATAATCCCCAGTATAGAAGACCCCCATTGCAGATACTGCCACGGGAAGCAAAGGAATCACAAGATCAGGTACCACATCCCTTGTACCTCGAAGGACCAGCAGATGAATCCGCTGGAGATGCAGCTTATGGATTAGAAGATTCAAATCTGGCTTTTTCAAATAATGATGATATGGAATGCCCATTGCAAGATGAAGAATAAGAAGCAGAGATTGACCATTATTGTAAGAAATTTGCTGATTTCATGCAACCACAGTTCAATGTAAAATATGATCTCAGATCTTCAAGGAAGAGGACCAGAACTCAAGATCAAGAAGAGGAGCCACCTCAGAAAGAAGCATCTGCTCAGAAGGAATCAGCAACAAAGAAGAACATGGAAAAAGGTAAGAATCCCCTAAATACTTATTTGCAGCCCAATGATCAGATTCCTTCCTCGTCAAAAATAGTCAGTCCTCCTAATGATGAGCTTGTGTCAAAAGAAATTAAATCCTTAGCTGAAAGTAAAGAGTTAAAAGATGTTCCGATAGAAAAACCTCCTTTTGCTTTCAATTTGCAAAAAGAACTTGAGAAGATTAAGATTCCAGTCCCCCTGACTGAACTGCTAAAACAGCCTGTATATCAATCTCAAGTTACTTCCTTCATACTTCTTCCTGAAATACCAATTGTGCCTGATAGTTTAAACCTTCAAGAAGAAAGACCCATGGTTGTCTTTGGCCCACATGTCAAGGAGGTAGACCCCTCTACTCCTCCTTTTTATGTGTCTCTAGTCATCCATGACCTACTGTTACATAATTGTATGTTAGATTCTGGGGCTTCCCATAATCTTATGCCTCTATCTGTCATGGAACAACTAGGATTGCAAATTACAAGACCCTATAAGGACTTATATTCATTTGATTCTAAAAGAGTTAAATGCTTAGGAATGATAAAGGATTTAGTGGTCAATTTGGCCCAAATTCCAGCAAAGAGTGTGGTCATGGACATTGTGGTTGCCGATATCCCAGCCCGCTTTGGCATGCTGTTGTCAAGGTCCCGGGGTACAAAAATTGGTGGCTCAATTAAGTTGGATTTAACATATGCTACTGTCCCAGTCTTTGGAGGCCAGGAGAGGAGGTTATACAGGGAGACTAGATTTGTTAAAATGGTAACTAAGGCTGACTGCTCAGAGAATTCTCCAATATATAACAAAGAGGGGGATTTTTCATGCTTGATGTTAGAAGAAGATCAAAATTATGCTCATGAGCCCCTTTTTGGTCAAATACAATCTGAGCAGCCTAAAGAAGATCAGGAATCAGAAATTTGGACTTTGCATTTTGATGGGGCAAATTCAAGGGAAGGAAATGGAGCTAGGGTGCTACTAATCTCTCCTACAGGAAAATGGGTGCCACTGTCCTTTAAATTGGAGTATGAGGCTACAAACAATGTAGCTGAATATGAAGCATTATTATTGGGACTACAGACAGCTAGAAACATGGGCATCCAATGCTTAAAATTCTTGGGAGACTCTGAGCTGGTGGTAAGACAGATCAAAAATCAATGCCAAACTAAGCATCCCCGGCTGAGAGCTTATAGAAACGAAGTATGGGACATGATAGAAAACTTCTTCTCAGCATTTAACATACAGTTCATGCCCAGGGAGCAAAATAGAATAGCAGATTCTCTTGTTGTAGCTGCCAGTACATTCTGTCCTCCTCAGAACCCGCTTTTAAGATATGAAGTGGAGGTACGTTACATACCATCTATTCCAGATAATATTAAGCATTGGCAGGTATTCGAAGATGATGAAAAAATGAAGAGATTCATGGAGACAGTGGGAGAGTTCTCCAATATAGAGATTGATGACAATGAAGAAGAAGAAACTGAAAATATCGCAGAAAGCAAGTGGGAAGAGAGGATAGCAGGAAATAAAGTGATGCAGCTGAAAGGTAATGTTATACCTAGAGGTCTGGTGCCTCTAGAAATATTATTTAACAAAGATGCATTCCATTGCAGCCAAACAAGGTAACAGAAGAAGATCAAGTGGGAGATTTGAATCTGGGTACTTATGCTGAGCCCAGAATTGTGAAATTATCTAAAAGAATCCTAGAGGAATACAAAGAAAAATATTTGAAGTTGTTTCAATCTTACAAAGATGTATTTGCTTGGTCCTATCGGGACCTAAAAACTTTTGATGTTGATATAATGCAACATAAAATTCCTTTGAGGGAAGATACAAAGTCTTATAAGCAGAAGCTCAGGCAGATAAATCCTCTGCTGCTTCCCTCTATTGAAAAAGAAATCAAGAAGCTACTGAAGGCCAAAATAATTGTGCCATTGAGATACTCAGAATGGATAGCAAATCTTGTTCCTGTTCGTAAGAAAAACAGAGAAATAAGACTGTGTGGATTTCAGGAATTTGAATAGAGCATCTCTCAAAGATAATTATCCACTGCCTAAGATGGACCACATCCTGCAGAAAGTAGTGGGAGCATCCAGAATGTCAATGATGGATGGTTTTTCTGGTTATAATCAGGTGGCCGTACTTCCAGAAGATCAGAAGAAAACTGCATTCACTACACCATGGGGAACCTTTATGTATGCCAAGATGCCATTTGGATTAATTAATGCAGGAGCTACTTTTCAGAGGGAAATGGACATAGCTTTTGTTGGGGAGCGGGACAAATTTCTGGTGGTATATCTCGATGACATTACAGTGTTCTCAAAGAATGATGATGAGCATATCGAGCATTTAAGAATAAATTTTGAGAAATGCAGAAAGTATGGCCTGTCTCTCAATCCTCAAAAATCTTTATTTGCATTAGATGAAGGAAAAATCTTAGGGCACATCGTAACCAAAGATGGTGTGAAAATTGACCCTAAGAGAGTGGAAGTAATAAACAGTATTCCTTTACCCAGGAATAAGAAGGAAGTACAGGTGTTTCTAGGTCGAATTAATTTTTTGAGAAGGTTCATTCCTAACTATGCCGAGATAGTTAGGCATATAACTAATATGTTGAAGGAGGAGAATGAAGTAAAATGGTCCCAGGAGTCTAGAGATGCTTTCACAAGGATAAAACAGGCATTTTCTGAAGCTCCTGTGTTAGCTGGACCAGATTACAAAAAGCCATTTATGATATTTTCATTTGCTTCGCCTCATACAATTGCTGGAGTATTATTGCAGAAAAATGAAGAGGGATATGTGTAGCCTGTAGCTTTCTTCAGCCAATGGATTTATGATGCTGAATTGAAATATAATATATTGGAGAAGCAGGCATATGCCATGGTAAAGTATCTTAAAGCTTTTAGAGTATATGTTTTACAATCTCACATTACTTCCTATGTCCCCACAGCATCTGTCAAAGACATTCTTGTTCAGGGAGATAGCGAAGGTAGAAGAGGAAGATGGATTGCAAAAGTACAAGAATATGATTTGGACATAAGGCCTACCAAGCTGATTAAGGGACAGGGACTTGCCAAGATGTTGTCTGAATCGAATCATCAAGCTTTGGGCATTAATTTATCTGTGATAGCAAATGAAGAATCCAAGAAAGAAGAAGAACAGCAAGGGCTGGAAATGGCCACTCAAAAGATACATATGAAATATCTAACTAGCCTTTGGTATAAAGAAATAGTTGAATACCTTTTAACACTTAGCGGTCCTCCAAGCTGTGATAAGATAAAATACAGAGCTGTAAGGATGAAATCCCAGAAGTATGTAATTGCCAATGGACAGCTCTATTGGAGAGACCCTCTAGGCATGTTACTGTTATGCCTCGCAGAAAATGAAGTGCAAAATGTAATGACAGAATTTCATGAAGGAATTTGTGGAGGACATTACAGTTGGAGGGCTACAACTCATAAAATCTTGAGGGCTGGTTTTTACTGGCCAAAACTGTACTCAGATACTTTTGCTTGGGTCAGAGCATGTGACAAGTGACAAAGATTTGCAGAAAGACAAAAATTAGCAGCTCTGCCCCTGATTCCTATTCATGTGAATGAACCATTTCAGAAATGGTGATTAGACTTTATAGGAGAGATACATCCCCCATCAAGTGGCCAATATAAATGGATACTAACAGCCACAGATTATTTTACGAAATGGGTAGAAGCCATACCTACCAGAAATGCTACAGATGCTGTAATAATGAGGTTTATGGAGGAAAATATCATATCTAGGTTTGGCTGCTCTGCCAGAATTGTAACTGATAACACGCAGGCTTTCAAGTCTGCCAGGTTTGTAAATTTCTGCCAAAGGTATAACATCATGTTGACTCACTCCACAGCTTACTATCCACAGGGAAATGGCTTAGCAGAGTCTTCTAATAAAACCCTGGTGAGGGCCTTGAAGAAAACAATAAGTGAGAATCAGAAGAACTGGGACTCTTAATTAAAATTTGCTCTGTGGGCGAATAGGATAACCAGCAAGAGAGCAATGGGGAAATCTCCCTATGAATTAGTATATGGGCGAGCAGCTGTGTTTCCCGTGCAATTGGCATTACCAGTAGCACGTTTTATGCAGGAAAATCAGGAAGAACCAGATGATATGATCAGAAGAATAAGTCAATTAGTGGAATTAGAGGAAACGCGAAATCAGGTAAATCAGAGACTGGTAGAATATCAGGAAAAAATGAAGAGTGTTTTTGATCGCCATGCAAAAGATAGAAATTTTCAAATTGGAGACCTGGTTCTCAAGTGGGACGTTCGAAGTGCAGAAAAGGGCAAGCATGCCAAATTTGACCCGCTATGGTTCGGTCCTTTCAAAATTGTAAAGCAGGGAAGGAACAATACTTTTGTGCTGGAAAATTTACAAGGCGATGTGTTGGATGTCCCTGTAAATGGACAGTTTCTCAAGCCCTATTTTCAGAGTTGATCCAGGCAGATCTAGTCGGATTGTAATATATTGTATATATATTTTTCGCTTCAGTTTTGGTTTGATGAGTGCACTGATAAAATTTGAAGGTAATTTTTGGAAAGCAGAAGATCAGTGTTCTGCAGGTTCTCGACGCATTCAAGCATGAACACGCCGTCCCCAGGTGGAGCCAAATGTTGTACCCAACAAGATCTTCATCTAATCTTTCAAATGGGCCGAAATGCCATATTCAAATACTGCACCAAGGTCTGGCCCCTTTTTGCCGCAAAGCTCAAACCACTTCCCCGCCGTGCTCATTATACAATTTTATGTATATAAAAATTTGCTTATTAATTGCAATCGCAATGTCCGTTCCAATCGGGATTCGAGTTACAACCACTCTGATTAATCCCTTGCAATCATTTGCGATGCGATTGATCGAGTCATCACACCGCCCCGATCGCTCCATCCTCCCTGATTGATCGCGCCTCACTTCTTCCCAGTTGCGATTGGAATCACCTCCATGCCCCGATCTTCGATCGCGATTGACCTACCGTGCCCCACCATATGATACTTCCGCCTGTCCATATAAAATGCCTTTTCCTTGGTAAATCAGAAGGTCATTGGAATTTTAGCTTTAAAAGGGGATCTGTTCCCAATCGCATCGAAATTTATCTGTGTGTCATCCCTCCCCTTCTCCCTCTTCTGATTTCCGATTGCGATCAGATCCCCGGGTCGCACTCCATAGTATCTACGTCATCCCTTCCGCTAATCTTCACGTACGCCCACGTGTCACCTACATCCACCCCAGTCATTCTCCGCCATTCTCTTGTGTTTTCCACTGCTCCCCATTGTTTACCATTTCTGTGTGTCTTCACCTTAACACGTATGTAACTCATCACACCATTGTCCCAGTGCCTGTTTTCTTTAAAATGTTTGTGGATTTTTGCAGGTTGTGGCAACAGGGAACCTCCATCAATTTCCGTTCCCATTAACAGAGACCGGATGCATTTCAAAGGACCATTCGACAGGTGCAAAATAATGGAGCAAAAATCTGGGGAGATATATTGATAAGACCATCATTTATGGAAGCTAAATGAACATTTATTGAATCCCTAGGGAAATTCAAAAGGGGCGGGTGCTGGTAGTTGGAAACATAAATGAGGTTACAAAGAATATCAACAGAAGACCAAGGAATTCGGTGTCCGACACCGAAAAATATAAATTCTGGCTTCAAGCTCAAGGGGCTGAGAGTACCATGCACGAACATGGGCAACCTCAAGGCTTTATTGCTGCAGATTTTCCCCCTCCGGTCAATTACAGTCATTTATATGGTAGTCATTCAAAGTATGGGCGCGAATGTTTTCCACCATTTTGTTCAAATTAAGTCATTAAGTGTGCTCCACCTACCTCCTTCTCGAGAATTCCCTTTCCTTTCTATAAAAGCCCAGAAATAAGACATTTGAAGGGTTCCAGATTTCTATCAGCAAACTGTGCAGTGAAAAGGCTTTGTATACATTTTGTAATATTTCTGTATGAAGGTTCAGAGCCCGTAGGGTCTCAGTGAGGAGGAGTTATACCTATAATGAGGATTCTGGTCTTTGGTATCTCACAATATGTAATTTCTCTTATGTGTTAATACAATCTCCCATTTCATGCTATTTTCTTCTTGTATCATGTTCTAGAATGCGAGTGGCTCGCTAGTTTGCATCAAGGATTCATCCCAGTTGGTGCCCTTTCTGGAATTAGTCAAGCACTTTAATTATGCCTAGTCATGATATATTGTTCCATGTTCATCTCTTTCATATTTTCAGCTATATCAGTTGTATTAGAAGGGTGCTTTTAAAATGCCAGGATTGTGTATGGATTCTTGAATTAGCAAGCCCATGCATGGTTTTGTTGTATATTTGGATATCAATCTAATGTCAGCTGATATCCTCTTAATATTCATCGCACTGCATCCACACTCTGATATTTGATTTCTGTGATATATTATTTGAACTGGCCCTCTTTACGATGCGCATTTTGTCTCTTAAATAAATAAGTGCCATTGTGTCATTTTTTGTGATGTTCCTACATTATCCTTCTCTTTGTATCAGCTTCTGAGAGAGATTGGTCCCGTTTAAATCATCTTCCTTGTTTAACAAGAGATAGTAAGAGAGCTTTTGGACTGACAACCCAAGCTATATAATGAGCTCCTTGCTATATTAAGATGTCCTAGGCACTGGTCTATGGCAACTCTAGACCGTCTCTAGGGGGTGACAAAATTGTCCACAACACATTAAATACCAAAGGAATGAGCTTCTCATTAATGGATTTAAAACCAACTCGAGATGGGATTTCCACGTTCCACTTGAACATGTATTGGTTGAGCCAAATATTTCTTCATCCAATCACCCTCGTTCCATATTCCAAGCATAAATATGGGACTCAAACCAAAAGAACAAACCATGGCATCCTGAGGCTAAACCACCTCACCCTCATCAAATAGGAATCGGGATTTATCGTGATGCACACGCGATCACTAGGCCAACACAAGCATGGATATCACCGAATTCTTTCTGCCTAAACCGTGAGGAATTTTCCTGTCTCCTAGTCTCTTAGGATTTACCACAACCCATAGTCTGAATCATGGGTCACTAGGCCCTAAATTGAGACATACTCTCAAGGATTTACCGTATATCCCAAACCTAGGATTCCAAGGTCTAAATGGATAAAAAACCACCTCTCATGCTTTACTGCAATCCAAAACCAGATCACTAGGACCTAAATCAAGGTAACACATAAAAAAGTTCTATGTCATATCATTCAGAGATCCAACTCACTCAGCTTTGAATCCATCCAACAATCCACCTAAACCAAAACAAGACAGCTCCACAACACCATGGCTATCTGTAAATGGCAAGGTTAGGCTGAATATATTATCACACCAAGAAAAACCCATGCCAAGACAAAAAAGAACCATGTGTAATACCATGCATACCATATCTAGAAAGGAAATCATACATGCAAATCAATACGTGAAAATCCCATGAATGATCTCACCTCATCTACATTCTTAGGAGCTACCCACTCCATGATGGCCCTTATCTTTTCTAGATCTACTGCAATGCTCTCCTTGGAGACAACATGTCCCAAGTAATGTACCTTAGTCTGGAAGAAACTGCATTTGTTGAGCTTAGCATATAATTGATTCTCTCTCAACAACCTCAACACTACCTCCAAATGCTCGACATGCTCTTCCTCATTTTTAGAATATACCAGTATGTCATCAATGATCATAATAACAAAATTTTCCAAATAATGACACAGCATACAGTTCCTCAAACACATAAATGTAGCTGGGGCATTAGTCAAACCGAATATAACTACAAAAAACTCATAATTCCCGTACCTAGTCCTAAATGTGGTCTTGTAAATGTCCTACTCTTTAATGTGTACCTGATGATATACCAATCCCAAGTCGATATTAGATAACATTTTTGCTCCCTTCAGCTGATAAAATAAATTATTGATCCTCGGTAATGGGTACTTGTTCTTGATGGTCTCTTTTTTCAACTTCCTGTAGTCAATGCATAGTCTATGAATCCCATCCTTCTTCTTCATGAACAACACTAGCGTGCCCCATGGTGATACACTTGGCCTAATGTACCCTTTTTCAAGTCTTTCAGTTGCAACTTTAATTCTACCAACTCAAGTGTGCTCATCCTGTAAGGTGCTTTTAGATGCTGGAGCTGTCCCTCGAAACAACTTAATAGAGAAGTATGCCTCCCTGTGAGGTGGAAACTGTGAAATATCTGCTGGAAACAAATCTTGAAACTGTTACAAAATTAGATATCTTCTCAAAACATCTACATCCTCAACCTCCTTACCTTTGTAACTAGAGATATGAACTGCAAATAGCATACACCCTTCCCTACCAATCATGTTTCTTTCTTCCTTCCCTGTAAGACTCTTGGTTCCCCATTTTCATCCAAGCACTCAATATCTTTCTTATAGAAAACTACCTTGGTCATGTAAAGGTATAACCAATCCATACCCAATATCATACTGTATGAACCCAATGGAAATATGTTCAAGCGCGTTGTTGTAGGCATGATTTTTAACTGAAATGTGCAAGCTCTTATCCAAATGGTGAACTCTTCTCTTCATAAATGTGGCCAACTGCACTAACCATGATTCTCCATGCATTTCCTTAATCAAACCACACTTATCCACCAAGTCAGGACTAACATAGCTACACTTATATCTAGGATCAATCAAAATAGAAACAAATTGATCTCAAAGCTTACCATGCATCTCAATGATAGAAGCCTGCTGATTTTCCTTCCTACTGTCCATGGATGCATAAATACAAGGAATTCTTTGTCCAACATCCCCAATAGTCTACGCCTATTTACATTGTATATATTAGGCCTGCCACCGTGATTCTATAGAAAATATATCCTAAGATGCTCCTTACTGCATGTCCAACACTCCAACTGATCAGGGGTTCATAAATTTTTCTTAAAATTCAAAGTTATAGGATTGGGTTGAAACCAAGACGTTTACGTATATCTTGTCTTCCTGATTTTGGCACCGTGAATAGTTCAAAAATATGATGTGGCATGAGGGAGATATCATGTTCTTATTGAAAAGAAAAACAAGTAAATTTTGCGACAGTTTGACCAGGGTGCCACGTGGCCAGCCCTGGGGTTGCCACGTGTCCCTAGAATGACAGTGTAAAATTTTTGGGAGTCTATAGGAATCGACCGCGGGACCTTTAGCAGAGCACGCACATGCCACACCGCCCAAGCTACACGATTAGTTCTTACCCTAATTGTTCACAGGTTCTATTTAAGTTTGAATGCAATGGAGTTTGGAGATTGGGTACCACCAGCGGTTGCAACACGCTAGTGGTCCCCATGTGTTGTTCACATGGCCCGTTAAACAAATAGGTGTCAACCTCCTCTCAACGTCTGTAAGTCTATGTAATGGTTTCATATATATGTCACATGGGCATGTTTTAAAACATTAAATCCGTGGTTAAGGCATAATTCTTGATGGTTATGAAACCCGCGGGTTTGGGCTTGGCATGTGGCCATCCCAACCGCAACCATTAAATTCCATAGTTTAAAATGGTGGAAAGTTTGGCTAGCATGCCCAAAAAGGTGGAATGCCTAATTTAACTCCAAATAAGTGGAGTCCTCCACTTTTAGGGAGTTTTTCTAGGTGTAACTGAGCTAAAGAGTAGGAGACTCAATTTTCTCCCATTTAGAGTGAATGAAGAGTCATTCTTGACCAATTGGAGCATTATGGAGCCATTGGTGTAGAAAAAACATCCATTAGATTCTTGTAACTACCTGTATTTGCAAAAATTTTAGCATAATGAAAGATGGACATGGAATTGGAAGTTGGACCAGCAGATGTAGCCCAGGAGGAGTGAACTGCTTCATCATGCCTACTGTGTAAATTTCATGTGGTGACTTATTTCTCTATTTACATTGTTGTTCAATGTTATTTAAGCTTTTTTTATGCTTTTAATTCACTAAAAATCATCTACATTTCATGGATAAACACCTCAATCTTTAACCAAAATAATGAACTGATTATGCACATGTTTATAAAATGAAAAGAAACATAGCAAAAAAAAACAATACAGTCATTTTAGATCAGATTGGTATCAGATCTAGGTTTTATTCTCTGGCGTTGTTTAGTGCAAATAATTGTTTAACTGTTTGCAAGTTTTTATATGCTTACTAGGCTCAAGCTCAAAAGAGGAGAAGGAAAATTGGTGGAAGCAGAAGGGTCTCAAGAAGAGCGAAATAAAAGGAGAGCAAGGTTGCCACAATCTCCACCACCTAGTTCACCTCCTAAGGAAGCAGAAGCTACACTAAGCATGCCTCAAGAGGAAGGATAAATCTATGAAGAACTTGATCCCAAAGAGGAAGAAAGGGTGTTCAGGAAACCATTTCTTGACATGACTGAGATAGTTAGAATCCTTTGTCAAGAAAGAAATGAGAGACTAGAAGGAGAAGGATCCAAACTTCACAAGGAAGGACAAGGATCTTCAGGAGATCACAATGATGAAGATAAGTGAAAGAAGGGAAATGGAGGAAATGGAGGCAATTGAGAGCCATCATCGTCACCCTCATCATCATCATCCTATACTTCTTTTTCAATACATTAGCTACACAAGTCAAAGAACACTGCTAAAAGTCCTTTTTTAAAACTTGATGTTAAGTTTGAATTGCCAATGTTTAATGGTGAAGTCAATATAGAAAATCTTGATAATTAGATTAGGCAATTGGATGTCTATTTGATAATATAGAACCTTCAAGATGATGATACCACAATCCAATTAGCTTCATAGAGAATGGAAGGTGCAACACTTGTTTGGTGGGAAGCCAAGACAAAGGAGGAGATCAAGAAATATGGTAAAATTATTCTATCATGGTAATATTTCATTACTTATATAAAAAAATATTTTTATCCATTATCTGATATGTAGAAATTCATAATGAGCTGGCCGAAATTTAGGCAATTAAATGGACAAAATGTGTTAGAATACACCCAAGAATTTAGGAGAAGAGCTCTCTTATTAGGGGTAGATTTGTAGAGCCAATATACTTTGCTCAAGTACATAGGAGGTTTACATAGCTACCTAAAACATACTATTCTCATGTTTAACCCCACCAGTCTAGATGAAGTATGTGTTCAGGCCACACATCTAGAAGCTAGAGGGAAGAACATTTCTGAAGAGGGTAGAAAGAAACCTTTTAAGAGTAAATCCAAAGAGAAAACCTGAAAAATAAAAAAACAAAAAGAATTCATCTATTAAGAAAGAGGGAGAAAAATTTGTTTCTAAACATTGTTCAAAAGAAGGCCATGATGAAACTCATTGTTGGAAATTACATCCTGAAATGAGGCCAAAGAAACCCAATAACAAAGGGAAACAAAAAACTGTTGTTACAACTCAAAATGATTTAGAAGATGATTCAGGTGATGAATATAAGATTACAACCATGGGATTGAAGAACATGAAGGGAAAACAAATTTAAACTAAACCCAATACTAGTACATCAAACTGTCACATACATACTCCCAATGAAGAATACAGAATTGAATTGTTTCATGTGAGGGTCATATCCAAACATACCAAGATTGACACATTGTTTGATAGTGGGTCACAAGCAAACTTAATCTCTGAAGACTTGGTCAATAAACTTAACCTTGAGACCATAACACATCCAAAACTATATCCATTGGGTTGGATTTGTAAGGATGTAAATTTACAAGTATCAAAGAAATGTATATTGCGGTTTGCAATCACTGTAAATTTTTTTGACACAGTTGAATTAGATGTGGTTCCGCTTGACATAACAGGTATTGTGTTGGGGAGTCCTTAATTTTATGATAGGAAAATGATCTTCTATCGCCATGAGAACAAGTATCATTTATTCAAATATGGAAAGGAATTCATTGTTAGAGAACATCGCAAGAAGACAAACATTGCTATGGTAAATGCTGGACTAGTAAAAAGGCTAGTAAATTCAAGTAAGAAGTGTGTTCTTCTTATGATTAAGCTTAAAGTTGAGATTAATCATGAATCATTTGAGGGATGTGATCCTAAGTTGAAATCAGATTTATATGATGTAGTTAATGCACATCATGAGATGTTTCAGGAGCCAACAGGATTGCCTCCAAAAAGGGAGATTCAACATGAGATTCAGTTGCAGTAAGGTTTTCCTCTTCTAAAAATTGGTATGTATCACATGTCGATAATGGAGAATTCTAAAATAAAGAGGAAAATCGAAAATATGTTGAACAAAGGAATCATAAGGACAAGCACCTCGCCATGTAGTTCACCCATAGTCTTGATACCAAGGAAAGATGGGACTTGGCGAATGTGTGTAGATTTTCGAGCTTTGAACAAGATTATGGAAAAAAATTGTTACCCACTCCCACGAATAGATGATTTTGTTGATCATCTGAAAGAAGTAATGTTTTTCACTAAGTTATATTTACGAAGTGGATATCATCAAGTAAGAATTTCAGAAAGTGATATATGGAAAACTGCATTCAAAACCAAACAATGACTCTTTGAGTGGCTAGTTATGCCATTTGGTTCGTGTAATGCATTGACAACATTCATGCATGTTATGGATAGTGTTTTGCGTCCATTCCTTGATGACTTTGTGATTGTATACTTATATGACATATTGATATTTAGCAAAACAAGTGAAGATCATGTCTTGCATGTGAATAGAGTGCTTGATATTTTGAAGAAAGAGAAATTGCTTCTTAGGATGTCAAAGTGTGAGTTTGGAAACAATTATTTGGTCTATTTGGGACATATTGTAGGAAGAGGAGAATTGAGAATTTATCCTTCTAAAGTGGAAGCCATTGTGAATTGACCCACACCCAAAACACTAACCGAGGTAAGAATTTTCTTAGGTGTAGCTCAATATTGGAGAAATTTTATTACTAACTTTTCTTCCATCGTAGCTCCCATGCATGTAGTGAAAAGTGTGAAGAAAGGCTTCCAATTTGGAGGAAAAAAAAAGAAAGCTTTCAAAGCTTTAAAAGAAAATATCAGTTCAGCACCAGTCCTTGCATTACCAAATTTGAGACAACCATTCGAGATTCAAACCGATGCTAGTGATTATGCCATGGGTACAGTACTTTTGTAGCATGGTAAGCCTATCGCTTTTCATTATGAAAAATTTAATGGTCTTGTCACTAATTATCCTAAATATTATGAAGAACTATATGCGTTGGTACAAAGTGTCAATAATTGGAGACACTACTTGATGGGTAAAGAGACTGTTGTGCATACCGATCACCAACCATTATAGTACTTGTAATCGCAAACAAAATTTCTACAATCAAGATATTTCAGGTGGATGGGATCTCTTCAAAATTTTCACTTGGTTATGAGGTGAAATAAAGGTATCTTCAATAAATTTGTTGACATGCTTTCAAGGCGAATCATTAGTGCATATACTTTACTAAAAAATGATTCTGTTGTACATGAGAGTTACATAGAACAATATGCACATGACATTGATTTTGGAGATGTGTATGCTAGTTTGAGTGAAGGGAATCAAGTTGAAGAAAAATATTATCACATGCATAACAATTTGTTATTTCATTTGGCAAGTTGTGTATTCCACAAGGAGAGAGGCTAAGTGTAATGAGAGAAGCTCATTCATCTCTTATTGCTGGACCCTTTGGGATAAAAAAACAATGGCAAATCTACAGAGGTATTGCTATTGGCCGCACATGGTAGATAGTGTGTCGTGTTTTATAAGATGTTGTTCTATGTGTGCAACAAGTAAGCCTAGTAATAGGAAGCTTGGGCTGTACACGCCACTACTGGTTCCATGAAGGCCATGGGAGAGTGTCTCCATGGAATTTTTTGGAGGTCTATCTATGTCAAGAAAATAACATGATTATCTTTATGTAGTTGTGGATAGATTCAGTAAAATGTGTATACTTATGCCATGTAAGAAAACCATTACTGCTGAAAAAATTGTTGAACTTTATTTTCAACATGTTTGGGTTCAGTTTGGATTGCCAAATTCTATTTTTAATGACAGGGATTCTAATTTCATTGGGAATTTTTGGTCAAATCTATGGGGAATGATGGACACAAAGTGGAAAAAGAGTATCGCTTTTCATCCACAAACAGATGGAAAAACTAAGGTGGTGAACAGAATAGTTGTGCATCTGTTAAGAGGATATTTGAGCTAACAGCCTCAGTTTTGGGATGAGAAACTGCATTACATTCAACATGCTTACAATACGGCAAAGCACTCTTCAATACAAACATCATCTTTCGAAGTATGCTTTGGGTATTTGCAAAAATCGCCATTAGACTTCATCTTTGGGAACGATGTTGCAATTGATGGCCATAATGACATTGACAAGGCTCAGAGTTTCATTGTTAAAATTCACATTATACATCAATAAGTTCAAGAAAACGTTGAGAAAAGTCAAAGAAAATACAAAGAGAGGCATGAAAAACATCGGGTTGATCACAAGTTTCAAGAGGGAGATGAGGTATGGTTGCACATTAGCAAAGAAAGGATGCAAGGGGAAGGTAGAAAGCTCAAACCCATTCGCTATGGTCCATTCAAGATCACAAAGCAAGTTGGTAATAATGCATTTCAACTTGACTTTCTTTCTTATATGAAAATGTATTCAGTTGTTAATGTTGAAAACTTACGTTTGTATGAGACACCTTTGATGGATGATCAAGAAAGTGATGTTCAGCTACCTTCTATTGAAGATTTCTCACCATAATTTCTGGATGAGCTTAAAGAAGATACAATTCTTGACAGGAGGACGAGAGCATTTAAGAGGGGAAGTGTTGACTACCTTCGAGGTCGGAAAGGTGAGGGAGTTGTACCCTCATCTACTGAACAAGTAATCACGTATTTTGGGGTCCAAAAGATTCCCACTAGGGAGGAGTCATTACGAGTTCATAATTTTTTCTCAAAATTCAAAGTTATAGCATTGGGTTGAAACCAGGATGGCTGTGTAGATCTTGTATTCCTAATTCAGGTGCCGATAATGATTCAAAAAACCAATGTCGTATGATGGAGATATAAAGTTATGATCGAAAAGCCAAACATGTAAATTTTGTGGCAATTCGACCAGGGTTGACTGGGATGTACAGTCAGCAAGGTGGAGGTACAGTAATCAAAAAAGGAATGTTCTCGAAATATTCCTTTTCATCGGGCCAATCATGGGTTGAAATGTGTCACAATGATATTCGTTGAATGGGTTTTCGGAGGGCTAATCATAGGGTGGCAAGTGGCCAGCCCTGGGGCCGCCACATGTCCTTGGAATGACAGTGTAAAATTTTTAGGAGTCCGCAAGAATTGACCGTCGGACCTTCGGTAGAGCACACACATGCCACACAACTTGAGCTACATGATTAGTTCTTACCCTAATTGTTCGCAGGTTATATTTATGTTTGAATGTAGTGGAGTTTGGGGGTTGGGGACCACCGACAGTCCCAACCCACCAGCAGTCCCCGCGTGTTGTTCACATGGCCCATTAAACAAATCGTTGTCAACCTCCGTGCAACCTCCGACAGTCCCTGCAACAGTTTCATATATATGTCACATGGCCATGTTTTAAAATATTAACTCTGTGGTTAAGGCCTAAACTCTAACGGTTATGAAACCAATAGGTTTGGGGTTGGCATGTGGCCACCACAACCGCAACCATTAAATTCCACAATTTGAAACGACAGAAAGTTTGGCCAGCACACCCAAAAAGGAAGAATTGCCTAATTTAACTCCAGATAAGTGGAGTCCTCCACTTTTAGTGGAGTTTTTCTAGGTGTAACTGGGAAAAATAGTAGGAGACTCAATTTTCTCCCATTCGGAGTGAATCAAGAGTCATTCTTGACTAATTTCAGCATTCTGGAGCCAACGGTGCAGAGAAAATTTGAAAAATTGCCTAATGAAAGATGGACATGCAATTGGAAGCTAGACTAGTAGATGTAGCCCAAGAGGGGTGAACTGATTCATCATGATTGCGGTGTAAATTTCATGTGGTGAATTATTTCTCTGTTTTACACAGCATTATTTTTTATTTAATATTTTTTAATGCTTCTAACTCACTAAAAATCATCTACATTTCATGGAAAAACACCTCAATCCTTAAACAAACTAATGAACTGATTATGCACATGTTTATAAACTGAAAAAACACTTAGCACAACGAAACTAATATAGTCATTTCAGATCATATTGGTATCGAAGCTAGAGTTTATTCTCTGGTGTTGTTGAGTGCAGATAATTATTTAACTGTTTGCAATTTTTTAGATGCTTACTAGGCTCAAGCTCAAAAGAGGAGAACGCAAATTGGTGGAAGTAGAAGGGTCTCAAGAAGAGCCAAAGAAAAGACTAGAAAGGTTGCCACAATCTCCACCACCTATTTCACCTCCTAAAGAAGCAGAAGCTACATTAAGCATGCCTCGAGAGGAAGGAGAAATCCATGAAGAAGTTGATCCCAAAGAGGAAGAAAGAGTGTTCAGGAAACCATTTCTTGACATGACTAAGATGGTTAGAATCATTTATCAAGAAAGGAATGAGAGACTAGAAGGAGAAGGATCCAAACTTCACAAGGAAGGACAAGGATCTTCAGGAGGTCACAATGATGAAGATGAGTCAAACTAGGGAAATGGAGGCAATGGAGAGCCATCATCGTCACCCTCATCATCATCATCCTCTACTTCTTCTTTAGTACATCAGCCACACAAGTCAAAGAACACTGCTAAAATTCCTTTTTTTAAAATTGATGTTAATTTTGAATTGCCAATGTTTAATGGTGAAGTCAATTCAAAAAAGCTTGATAATTTGATTAGGCAATTGGATGTCTATTTGAGAATCCAGAACCTTGAAGATGATGATACCAAAATCCAATTAGCTTCATGGAGAATTGAAAATGCAACACTTGTTTGGTGGGAATCCAAGACAAAGGAGGAGATCAAGAAACATTGTAATATTATTCTATCATGGTCAGATTTCATTACTACTATAAAACAACAGTTTTATCCATTAGCTCATATGCATAAAGTCGTAATGAACTGGCAGAATTTAGGCATTTAAAGAGACAAAATGTGCAAGAATACACCCAAGAATTTAGGAGAAGAGCTCCCTTATTAGCGGTAGATTTGCAGAGCCAAGATACTTTTCTCAAGTACATATGAGGCTTACATAGCTACCTAAAACATACTATTCTCATGTTTAACCCCACCAGTCTAGATGAAGTATGTGCTCAGGCCACACATCTAGAAGCTAGAGGGAAGAACATTTCTGAAGAGGGTAGAAAGAAAAATTTTAAGGGTAAAGCCAAAGAGAAGACCTCAAAAGGAAAAAACAAAAAGAATTCATCTATTAAGAAAGAGGGAGAAAAAGTGGTTTGTAAAATTTTTTCAAAACAAGGCCATGATGAAACTCATTGTTGGAAACTACATCCTAAAATGAGGCCAAAGAAACCCAATAACAAAGAGAAAAAGAAAAGTGCTGCTATAACTTAACATGATTTAGGTGATGAATCTAAGATTACAACCATGGGATTGAAGAACATGAAGGGAAAATAAATTGATACTAAACCTAGTACTAGTACATCAAACTATCACATACATACTCCAAATGAAGAATAAAGAAATAAATTGTTTCATGTGAGGGTCATATCCAAACATACCAAGATTGGCACATTGTTTGATATTGGGTCACAAGAAAACTTAATCTCTGAATACTTGGTCAATAAACTTAACCTTGAGACCATACCACATCCAAAACAATATCCATTGGATTGGATTTGTAAGGATGAAAATTTACAGGTTTCAAAGAAATGTATATTGTGGTTTGCAATCACTGCAAATTTTGTTGACATAGTTGAATTACATGTGGTTCCACTTGACATAAAAAATATTGTGTTGGGGAGTCCTTAATTGTATGACATGAAATATATCTTCTATCTCTATGAGAAAAAGTACCATTTATTCAAAGATGGCAAGGAGTTCATTGTTAGAGCACATCGCAAGAAGACAAACATTGTTATGATAAATGCTAGACAGGTAAAAAGGCTGGTAAATTCAAGTAAGAAGCTTGTTCTTCTTATGATTAAGCCTAAACATGATTAATCATGAATCATTTGAGGGATGTGATCCTAATTTGAAATAATATTTATATGATGTAGTTAATGCGCATCATCAGATGTTTTAGGAGCCAACAGGATTGCCTCCAAAAGGAGAGATTCAACATCAGATTCTATTACAGCAATATTATCCTCTTCCAAACATCGGTATGTATCGTATGTCGATAATGGAGAATGATAAAATAAATAGGAAAATAAAAGAGAAGTTGGACAGAGGAATCATAAGGCCAAGCACCTCACCATGCGGTTCACCCATAGTCTTGATACCAAAGAAAGATGGGACTTGGTGCATGTGTATAGATTTTCGAGCTTTGAACAAGATTACAGTAAAAAATAGTTACCCACTCCCAAGAATAGATGATTTGCTTGATCCTCTGAATTTTTTTTTTTTTTTCACTAAGTTAGATTTAGGAAGTGGATATCATCAAGTAATAATTTCAGAAAGTGATATATGGAAAACTGCATTCAAAACCAAACAAGGACTCTTTGAGTGGCTAGTTATGCCATTTGGTTTGTGTAATGCACCGACAACATTCATGCGTGTTCTAGATAATGTTTTGCGTCCATTCCTTGATGACTTTGTGATTGTGTACTTAGATGACATATTGATTTTCAGTAAAACAAGAGAATATATTGTCTTGCATGTGAATAGAGTGCTTGATATTTTGAAGAAAGAGAAATTGTTTCTTAAGATGTAAAAGTGTGAGTTTGGAAATAATTATTTGGTCTATTTGGGACATATTGTAGGAAGAGGAGAATTGAGAATTGATTCTTCTAAAATGGAAACAATTCTAAATTGACCCACACCCAAAACAATAACCGAGGTAAGAAGTTTCTTAGGTGCAGCTCAATATTGGAGAAAGTTTATTGCTAACTTTTCTTCCATCACAGCTCCTATGCATGCAGTGAAAAGTGTGAAGAAAGGCTTCTAGTGGGGAGGAAAATGAAATAAATCTTTCAAAGCTTTAAAATAAAAAAATAGTTCAGCTCCAGTACTTTCATTACCAAATTTGAGACAGCCATTCTAGATTCAAATCGATGCTAGTGATTATGCCATGGGTACAATATTTTTGCACCATGGTAAGCCTATCACTTTTCATTTTGAAACATTTAACGGTGCTGTGAATAATTATCCTACATATGAAAAAGAACTATATGCGTTGGTACAAATTTTCAAGAAGTGGAAACACTACTTGATGGGTAAAGATACTATTGTGCATACCGATCACCAACCATTACAGTACTTGTAGTTGCAAACAAATTTGCCGCAATCAATACATCTCAGGTGGATGGGATTTCTTCAACAGTTTCACTTGGTTATAAGGTACAAGAAATTTATTTTCAGGAAATTTGCTGATATTCTTTCAAAACCAATCATTAGTGCATATACTTTACTCAAAACTGATTATGTTGTACATGAGAGTTACATAGAACAATATGCACATGACATTGATTTTTAAGATCTGTGTTCTAGTTTGAGTGAAGGAAATGAAGTTGAAGAAAAATATTATCACATGCATAACGATTTGTTGTTTCATTTGGGAAAGCTATGTATTCCACAAGGAGAGAGGTTAAGTTTCATGAGAGAATCTCATTCATATCTTATTTCTAGAAAATTTGGGGTAATAAAAACAGTGGCGCATCTACAGAGGTATTTCTATTGGCCTCGCATGGTAGACAATGTGTCTTGTTTTATAAGAGGTTGTTCTATGTGTGCAACAAGTAAGCCTAGTAATATGAAGCTTGGGTTTTACACGCCACTACCGGTACCATCAAGGCCATGGGAGAGTGTCTCCATGGACTTTGCTGGAGGTCTACCTATGTCAAGAAACAAACATGATTATCTTTATGTAGTTGTGGATAGATTCAGTAAAATGTGTATACTTATGCCATGTACGAAAAGCATTACTGCTGAAAAAATTACTGAACTTTATTTTCGACATGTTTAGGTTCATTTTGGATTTTCAAATTCTATTTTTAATGACAGGGATTCCAGGTTCATTAGGAATTTTTGGTCAAATCTATGGAGAATGATGGACACAAAGTTGAAAAAGAGTATCGCTTTTCATCCACAAACTGATGGACAAACCGAGGTGGTGAAAAAAAGTGTTGTACATCTATTGAGAGGATATTGGAGCAAACATCCTATGTTTTGGGATGAGAAACTGCATTACATTCAACATGCTTATAGTCGGGCAAAGCACTCTTCAACACAAACATCATATTTTGAAGTATGCTTTGGGTATTTGCAAAAATCGGCATTAGACTTCATCTTTGGGAAGGATGTTGCAATTGATGGCCATAATGACATTGACAAGGCTCGAAAGTTCATTGAGAAAATTCAAATTATACATCAACAAGTTCAAGAATAGCTTGGGAAAAGTCAAAGAAAATACAAAGAGAGGCATGAAAAAAATCAAGTTGATCACAAGTTTCGAGAGGGAGATGAGGTATGGTTGCACATTAGCAAAGAACGGAAGAAAGGGGAAGGTAAAAAGCTCAAACCCATTCGCTATGGTCCATTAAAGATCATAAATAAAGTTGGTAATAATGAATTTCAAATTGACTTTCCTTCTTATATGCAAATGTATTTAGTTGATAATGTTGAAAACTTACATTTGTATGAGACACGTTTGATCGATGATCTCGATGATCAAGGAAGTGATGTTCAGCTACCTTCTATTGAATTTTTCTCACCAGAATTTCTGGATGAGCTCAAACAAGATACAATTCTTGACAGGAGGACAAGAGAATCTAAGAGGGAAGTGTTGACTACCTTCGAGTTGGGCTCAAAGGCACTAAACCAAGAAAGGGAAGATGGATGGAGGTTGGAAAGGTGAGGGATCTCTACCCTCATATACTAAAGAGTTAATCAAGTCTTTTGGGGTCCAAAAGCTTCCCAATGGGGAGGAGTGATCACAAGTTCATAAATTTTTCTCAAAATTCAAAGTTAGAGGATGGGTTGAAACCAGGATGGTTGCGTAGATCTCGTCTTCTTGATTCAGGTGCCGAGAATAGTTAAAAAAAATGATGTCGTATGATGGAGATATCACGTTCTGATCGAAAATCCAAAAAGGTAAATTTTGCGACAGTTTGACTAGGGTTGACTGGGATTCATATTTAGTAGGGTGGAGGTACAGTCAGTAAAAAACAAATATTCTCAAAATATTCCTTTTCATCGGGCCAATCATGGGTTGACATGTGTCATACTGTTATTCCTTGAATGGGTTTTTGGAGGGCCAATCACAGGATATCACATGGCTAGCCCTCAGGTCGCCACATGTCCCTGGAATGACAGTGTAAAATTTTTAGGAGTTCGAAGGGATCCACCGTGGGACCTCCGAGTGTACACACACACGCCACGCTGCTTGAGCTACATGATTAGCTCTTACCCTAACTGTTCACGGGTTCTATTTAAGTTTGAATGCAGTGAGTTTTGGGGTTGGGGACCGTCGGCAGTCCCAACCCGTCAGTGGTCCCCACGTGTTGTTCACATGGCCCATTAACAAACTATTCTCAACCTCCGTGAAACCTCATGCAGTCTCCGTAACAGTTTCATATGTATGTCACATGGCCATGTTTTAAATTATTAACTCCACGGTTAAGGCATAAACTCCGACGGTTATGAAACCCACGGGTTTGGGGTTGGCATGTGGCCACCCCAACCGAAACCATTAAATGCCACAGTTTAAAATGGCGGAAATTTAGGCCAGCACACCCGAAAAGGAAAAATTACCTAATTTAACTCCAGATAAGTGGAGTCCTCCACTTTTAGTGGAGCTTTCCTAGGTGTAACTGGGAAAAATAGTAGGAGACTCAATTTTCACCCATTCAAAGTGAATGAAGAGTCGTTCTTGACTAATTCTAGAATTCTGAAGCCATTGGTGCAGATAAAAAAGCCATTAGAGGCTTGTAACTGCTTCATCATGCCTGCTATGTAAATTTCATTTGGTGACTTATTTCTCTGTTTTACACTGTTGTTCAATGTTATTTAAGCTTCTTTTATGCTTTAAATTCACTAAAAATCATCTACATTTCATGGACAAACACCTCAATCCTTAAGAAAACTAATGAACTGATTATGCACATGTTGATAAACTGAAAAGACACTTAGCACAAAAAAACTAATATAGTCATTTCAGATCACAAACCATCTCATACCATTACATCCATGTTGTTGATGTGGCCTATGTCCTTGTATACCTATATTAAAATTATTTGGTGGTGCCACATTCTCCTTATCTTCTATATTCTAATGCCTTGCTCTCTTAGCTTTTAATTTACCTTTACCTTTTTCCTTCCCTTTCCATCCTTGATAATACTGATTCTAACGGTTTGACTATTCATAGAAATGGTTTAGCTTTCCAATGAATTCCTTAAGTGTCTGAGGCTCATCATACTCAATACGATCTTTGAATTCTAAGGGAAAACCACTGAAAAATCATTGAAATTTTGCCTTATCATCCTCAAGATATAGTAAATACCTCAATAGCTCCAAGAAATTAGTCGTGTACTCCTCATCTGTCATTGATCCCATATTTAGCTCATAAAAATATTTGGCCTTGTTGTTGTAGTACCTCTTTGACAAGTATTTCTTCTTGAAAATTCCTTTGAACTCATGCCAACTCAAGTCATCTGCCATGATGTGTGTAACCCACTTCATATCTTCCCACTAGATGTTTGATTTACCTCTAAGGTTGAAGATAACAATCCTAGCCTTCATGTTACTTGAGTACTCATGCAACTCGAAGAACTTCTTCATCCCAAGTATCCAAGCTTATGCCTCTTCTAGTTTATTCAAGTCCCCATAGAAAGTAGTTGGCTTTGATTTATTAAATTCATCTCGCAATTATCCCCTGTCATTCCTCCTATAAGGATGATATTGATGGCGATCATGATGTCTATCTAAACCATAAATAGAATGGTGCATGTAATCATCACCCATCCTATCTGGAGTTTCCAACAACCTACCATCTCTCACTATATCATCTATATCTGACCTGTGTCTATCAGGATACCTACTGCAATATTCCCCATTATTTATGTCCTCCTCTCCATAACTGATCCGTAATGACCCTTGTTTTTGCAAATATAAAAATATCTAAAGAAGTATTGCATTCACCTCTGCTTTTTCTCTTGTGCATATATGATTATTTCATTGTCTTCCTTACAACTCCTTATTTATTCCTTTAAGATTCTCAACGTGTCTCCCAAATCAGAAGTGTGCCCAACTTGCTACTCATATGACTCATAGGGTGAGTCCGTGTAGTCTACCATATTTTTATACATTCTGGTATTTCTCCTGCAAGGCATAATATGTCAGCTAAACCAAATAAAAATAAACCAATTTACCTTAGTGTAATTTGGGGAGGTTATATCTTGCAAGATCAACCAATCAAAGTAGTACATGTATATACATAATCATAACACCATATAAAATTATAACACATGGTATATTAGCACATAAACATCATTCTAGTTTGATTCCAGTCATAGAGGCATAACCATTCCATGTACACTCCATGACCTAATGCATGAGAACCTCAAATGTAAACTTGACCACACACAATAACAAACATGGACAATGCATCAACATAAGCAATATGGAACCAAGCATGCACAACCAATGCATTTTCAAGATATATCATCACGTAAGTAAGCATACATGAACATTACATAAGCAGGCCCAATATGTGACCTAGCATAAACAAGAAATGCATATACAACATTTAGCAACCTGTAAGTGAGCATGCACTAACAATACACATGCATGAACAACATGTAATTATCAGTCATATACTCATGCCAAAATGTTGACAAGAAAACCATCATCCCTTCCATGTCAACACCACGGCCACCATGGCCAACACAACATGGGCGCAACAAAAAAATACGCCATAGGTATGAGAAACAAATATGCAACCAATAGAAAATCATGATCAACACACTTCCCATATATTACAAGGATTAAACCATGTTGTGTTACCACTCTGTAACACCCTCTTCCCACATATACCCATGTAACCAGCCAACCGGGGTAAACATGCGAAGATAGGATATTATAATGAGATTTAACCTCCTATGTGAGCTTAACGAAGTGGAAATGATGAAGAACACAACATACGTACCTTGTACATCAACAACAACACACCAAGGAAGTAACCAAATCATTTAGGCCTCCTACACCTGGGTCACACTAACCTTTTGAACTCTTTGAGCCATATACGTAGGCATAAGTTTGCAAGCCAACATTTAGGAGGCTATAGCTACGGGAATAACACTACATGCTAGCGTCTAGGGACCCAATTACTCAGTTTTGTGTTAGTGTCCCCAAGATTTGAGCCACCTTTTCAGGCACAAAACCCAGTGCTCTTTTTAGAACTTCATGAAGATCTCAGAGATGATAAATAACAACAGGAAAATGATATGGAAGCAATCATATCATTAAGAACTTATCTGGACCCCTCCTAGCCATGATAGGAATTTTTTCATACATGTAACAAACATGAAAGCTACAAGTATAAGAAAAAAAACTAAGCATAGGGGTCTCATGTTAATTTGAGAATCACTAATAATAATTTCTCCCTTACATCATTAGCTACAATACAATCTATTTTCCCATAGATACATTGTGCATTCATTTACAAGTTAAAACATGGGGAGAGCCACACATCATCACTGATAAAATAAATGCTTATAACCAGCATAATAACAACACATATACAATGGATACAACAACAATAGAATAAACATAATAGCCACTGCAATTATATATCAAAAAGGAATGAGCTTCTTATTAATGAATGTAAAACCAACCAGAGATGGGATTTCCATGTTCCACCCGAACATAGATTGACTAAGCCAAATATCTCTTCAACTAATCACCCTTGTTCCATATTCCAAGCATGAATGTGGGAATAAAACCAAAAGAACCAACCAGGGAATCCCGAGGCTAAACCACCTCACCCTCATCAAATAGAAATTAGGCTTTACCGTGACCCACACCTGATCACTAGGCCAATACAAGAATGGATATCACTGGATTCTCTTTGCCTAAACCATGAGGAATTTTCATGTCTCCTAGTCTCTAAGTCTTTATCGCAAACAACAATCTGACCCAGGGGTCACTAGGCCCTAAATCAAGACATACTCTCCAATATTTACTGTATATCCCAAACTTGGGATTCCTAGGCCTGAATGGAGATAAAGCCACCTATTAGGCTTTACCACAATCCAAACCCATATCACTAGGCCCTAAAACAAGGAAACATATAAATTTTTTTGTGTTATATCATTCAAATATTAACCTCACTCAACTTCGAATCCATCTGGAAATATAGCCAAACCAAAACACGAGAGCTCCACAACATCATGGATATCCGGAAATGTCAAGGCTAGGATGTATACATTGTCACACCTACAAAAACCCATGCAAAGACAGAAAAAAATCACATGCAATACCATGTATTACATATCTAACAAGGAAATCATACATGTAAATAAATACCTACAAATAATCTTGTTGCAACTCCTTGATTCCTACTCCTCCTTGCTTTCTTCCTCCTCCTTCTTGGTTTCTTTCCTTTCTTGCTCCAATGCCAAAATTCTCCAAGAAATTCTAAGTGTCCAAGAGTGAGAGAGAGGGAGAGAGAGAATAATTAGAGAGCTCCAAAAATGCACTGACAAAAGGTACCAATTGATCCTCATAAGCCCTTTTATAGAAGAGGCATTTATTTTCTTCATTTTCCATTATTTTACTTCATTTTCCTCCTCACATGCAACCTATGACCTTCCATATACCTTTTCTCCTAATTTCCATTATTTTCATAAATAAATGTGCCAAATATGCCATTTTTTCCCTTCCAAAGCCTTTTCCTTTTCCTTTGCCAATATCCTTAGCCATAATAAAACAAATGAACACTTGCTAAGATGTATTTACCACCATTTAGCTTGGAATAAGTGTCCCATTAGTTGTGGATATTATTTTTAACTTTTATTAAATTGTATTTTCACCAGGGCTATTACATTCAATTTTAAATAATTGGCTTTGATTCTATATTTTAGGTGGTTGAGCATTTTAATCACGTGAAAGTTGCTTCATTCTTCTAAATTTTTTTTTTCTCATTTATTGGACAATTGTTTGTGCCACCTAAGCAAATGAAACCTACAAGAATTAACAAAGTTTCATAATTTAGAATTTATAAAGTTTCAAGGTCTAATTCTTTGAAGGGTTTTAGCTCAATGGAAGAGCACCTGATTTACAAGTAGGTGGTTGGTGGTTTGATTTCATCGTGCCCTAATATTCATAGGGAGTGATGACAATCACTATCCATTCCTACATATGTATCAATAGTGAGGGTTGTTAAAGTGCCATCATCATAAGTCATTTTTTATATATGAAATGGTGGAAATTATATATATATATATATTAATAGTGAGGGTCATGAAAGTTCGATCACCATAAATCATTGTTGTTCATATGAAATGGTGAAGGCCATTATCTATCCTTGTAATCATTTTTCATGACAAACCTTGAATGTCAGTAAAGCACATATACTTTTGGTGATGTGGCCTTTGGTGACATTCAGTTTTTGGTGATGGAAGCTAGTTTGACTGTCACAAATGAGCTTATGGTGACATTTTTCGAACCTGACCAAAATAAGAAATGGTGATGGTCAATGAGAATTGCCATATATATGCATCAATAGTGAGGGCTATGAAATGTTCATCACCATAAATCATTGTTTTTCATATGAAATGGTGACGATCATTATCTGTCATTATAATCATTATTCATGATGGACCTAAAATGTCACCGCAACACCTGTACTTTTGGTGACATTCATTTTTTGGTGAAGGAAGCCATTTTGACCGTTAGCAATGAGTTTATGGTGACATTTTTTGACCCTCGACAATGAATTTTTTTTTTTGTAGTGTGTCCTTCTAGTTCCACCTACAATACAGACCAATCAATCACATGATCAACATATTTCACATACTTCTTAAGAAATGAAATATGGAAAAAATCATGGAATTTCACTGTCAGAGGTAGTGCAAGTCGGTATGCCACTGGTAAAATCCTCTTAAGGATATTGAAAGGCTCGCAATACCGAGGTGTCAGCTTGGCACATGATCCAATCCTCAAGGAACTCCTCTTTGGATTGATGCACAAGTACACATGTTCCCCAGCCTGAAACTCCTTATATTTCCTATATTGATCTGCATAACTCTTTTTTCTATCCTATGCTTCTTTTAGATTCTTTTGGATAACCTATATTTCCTGTTCCATCTCTGCCAACATATTTGTTCCAACCAATACCCTGTTCACTGGATCACTCCAACTGATGGGAGTATTACAGCTCCACCCATAAAGTGCCTCAAATGGACTCATCTTCAAAGACTTATGATACATTTTATTGTATGAAAAATATACCAGCGAAATGTACTTTTTCAATTCCATTTTTTATATATGACATACATCCTAACGTGTCCTCAAGAATATTTTTAACCCTCTCTGTCTATCCACGTGTCTGTAGATGATAAGTTCTACTGAAAGGAAAAACTTTCCCCAAACCTCCAAACAACTCCTTCCAATACTTGAAAGTGAACTTGGGATCTTTATCCGATACAATCTTACAAGGAATACCATGTAAACTTACTATCCCCCCACTAGTACATTTGGCGGAAATTCCGACACTTTTGACCAAATGTCGGAAATTTCCCCAAATTTTTTCAATCCTGCCCGAAACCGTCGCTATACGGACGTTTAGAGAAATGTGTCGCAATACTGACACTTAGACAAAGTGTCGCAATTGCGACGTTTGAAGGAACACGTCGCAATTGCGACACTATACCCCAAAGCGTCGCTATTGCGATGGCTACTTCCAAACATCGCAATTGTGACGCAATGTCTAAGTGTCGCAATTGCGACGTTTGGAGGCAACCGTCGCAATAGCGATGCTTTTTTTGTGACACAATGTCTAAGTGTCGCAATTACGATGTTTAGAGGGATCCGTCGCAATAGCGACGCTCTGGCTGCCGTCGGTATAATGACACTTATATGCAATAAATGACAGTTATATGCCTTCGCAAAAATGGTCGGCTTACAGAGCAGAGCGAGGAGTAGTTAATGGAGGCACCTTTGCGATTGCGCATAATTTGGAGAGAAAATAGTAATAATGAGAGAGGCTCCTTTAATTGCGTCTTTGATTTGTGAAGGTATGGATTGTCCAGCCTGCAATTCTATGCTATTGAGAAAGACTTGCAATCCTCTGGAAACAAGACTGTTGTGAAGATGCCTGGCGAAAAAACTGACATCGGGCTCACGATTGTTGATGAACACATCGTAGTCCGGCGAAGAAGGCACCAAGGAGGGTATTCTTAGTGAATGAGGGATGTTGAAATATTAATTTCAATTACCCTGTCCTCTGGCCGCTTTCTAAATCTGTTTGAATGGCTCTGTCAAACAGTCGCTTTCTAAAACTGTTGAGCAGTCAATTTTGGTTTTGAAATCACAATCCCTGCACACTTAAAAACAGAGCGTTGTATTGTTTTGGAAACAGAGCAATTTAATAGTAAACACGGGAGATTTTAATTCAGAAGAACGTGGTCCCACAGAGGACAGACCAAATCAGCCATCCACGTGGAAGCAGGCGATTCGATCGCATTATTTTTTGGTCCGTCTACATTGTGGAATTCTGGACCCGAAACATTATAGGGTGGAATTTATTTGATTTTCGCGTCACAGTTTTCCTGTGTACGAAAAGCCAAAAAATGGAGCCGAATTTTTATATGGCGTATTCTATGAAGTTTTTGCGTCAGAAATTAGGGTGGCATTAGCAGGCTATTTTGGAATGCGAATTTGTGATTGAAATCGGGTTTATTTTTTTTGAAGTCCAGACGTATGATATAGTTTTATTAATATTTTGTTATAAGTTTTGTTTCACCGCCCAATAGTTATTTAAAGCATTGGCTCATATATAACATATGCGCAAATATTTCACTTTGGGCATTTGTAATGTGGGCCCCGAATACTTTAAATAGGTACATATACATTAGACAGTTTAAAAGTTTTGAGGATTGCACCCCTGGTGCAATTGTTTGTTTATAAGATTATATGATACATGTGAGATAAATTAGGTTTATTATTTATCATATATAAATAAATTTTATCAATATTGGACATTTACACTTTTATGAGGTGATGTTATAAGTAAATTCATAAATATCTCTTTTTAATCCTCATTTTACTCCATGAATATGTTTGGAAATGAAATTTCAATAGATTAATTTTCTCCTAAACTATGTATCATCAATATTGTACATTTACATTCTTAATTATGAGGTGATGTTATAGTTAAATCCATGAATATCTCCTTTTAATCTTCATTTTACTCCATGAATATGTTTGGAAATGAAATTTCAATAGATTAATTTTCTTTCTATTATATGTTTTACGAAGATATGGTAAGGAATTCTCTCTTGTTCTTCTTAGAAATAATTATATATAATTTTTTTTTTCAAAATAGATTAAAAAATTTATATGAGAAAAATTATTAATTCATCAATATGCGTGTGTGTGTGTGTGTGTTGTGAGGAATAATTTCATAGTTCAACTTAATGGTTCATTATATAATCATGTGATCATCACCAATGATATATCTTAAAAAGCAACTGAAAAGCCATGTGTACAAAATCGATGTATACTCTAGAGAGTGGTTTTCATATCACTATGTAAATTGTTGTATGCTACTTCAACAAAATTATAAGATAAACTGTAATACACATCATATATGAACCATAAAAATTGGTACAGGGTAAAACCCACCTGCCACACTTTTGTACTCGATCCAATTTCTCTGTCAACTCTTCTAGCAGTGGGAGTTTCCTCCAAGGATCATAATACCCCCAAGGTCTGTTATCACCCTAGTAATTCTCAGGTTGTGGGATAGGGATTTTTGTAGTTAAGAACACCAGAGGTAACCAAGAACCACTTTGGGAATTCAAGATCTAGCCTTCTTGAACTCTAGAGAGGGATCTCTCCGTATGATTTAGCTTTGTTTTAGTAACAGATATTAGGCTAGCTATGATTGTGTATCTGGGTTTGATTTTAAAAGATTGGTGGGAATAAAGAGATTTCAAGGTAAACCAGAAGGATATACCAGAATATTGGGCAATGGAGTCAACTCTCTAGACAAGCAAAACTAAGAAATAAGGCTCAGAGATGCAAATGTGCTAAGGGAAAGATAGGTGACCTTCTAAGGCTATGTATAGGCTTGATTTGATGGAGTGGATGGAATCTGAGCAAAAGGGCACTTAAGAATCCTGAAGCTATAGATAAGAAGATTGAATAAGGGGATCTAACTGGGAACCATAGAATTGTCCATAAGGTTTTATGAACATGCTGTTACTGGCCTACCATCTTTAAGGATGCCAAAAAATTCGTGCAAGCCTGTGATAGCTACCAAAGGGCAAGATGCCCTGGGTAGTTTGATGAAATGCCTTTGAACCCTCAACTAGTGATTGAACCATTTGAACGTTGGAAACTTGATTTTCTTGGCCCTATTAGTCCTCCCTCAAACCAAAAAACATACATCCTAGTTGCAACCGAATATGTCACTAAGTGGGTCGAAGAAGAGGCACTTTCAAAAGCTACAGATGACTCTGTAGTACAATTTCTTTTCCAAATCTTTGTGCACTATGGTCTCCCAAGGGACATAATCACAGATGGAGGACCAAAATTTTTAGGTAATAAATCAGCTGAAACATTGCAAAACTACCACATTCAGCACAAGATTACAACTCCATATCACCCACAGGCCAATGGCCAAGTAGAGAGCACGAACAAAGTAGAAAACATTAAAATGCCAAGTAGAGAGCACGAACTATAGTTGTCTTGAGAAATTTTATTCACACTGAATACTTCGAAATGTGAAGTATTTATACAAAAAAATGTTTACAAAATATCTCAGGAATTGAGATAATGTTTTAATAAAAAATAGGAAAGAAAACTTAAAAAGAGGGACAATTGCAAAACCGTTTGCAAGCTGTTACCTTTTTACAAGAAAAAATAGAAATGATTATTCTAATTTGAACTAATTGTTGTTGTGCACTTTAACCCTGTATTTTTACCATTTGAGGTAACAGTAAAAAATGAATTTCCAAGTGAATTTCCTGTTTTTTATCCATTAAATTCACAGTAGATCTGTGAATTCTTGCCACTTTTCTACAGAGGGGATCTTCATAGTCTTCAATTTTCTATAACTTTCATCTGCCTCTATATACTTGTAAAAGTTAGGCTCTATAGTGAACATATGCCTAATCTCATTATCTAAAAAGAACAGATTTTCAAAATACTGAAGAATTATTTTGCCTGTTGGTGATCCTTGAGGCACTTGTTGTCTGGCTTGCTCTTTTGCATGATTTCTGATTTTTAGATCATAATCTTTCTGAGGCATTAACTTGTCATTCAATGCGTGAATATCAAGCAAACCTACTTCTGACAATGTTTTGTATTTGGCTAAAAATCTTGAGATGGATAAATTCATGTCTTCACACCAGTCCTCTAGATTACTCATTATGTTTCTTTTGTTTAGGACCTTTTTGATTTGAAGAATGGTTTCTGTTCTATCAACAATTTTCAATTCTTCCAACTCTTCCCTAGTTTTACTGTTTAAAAAAGCTATGAGTTGGATTTCTTGGGCTAGTTTTTTGTCAATTTCCCTCTTAGTCTTGCCAATCTCTGCACTAGCAACTTGAAGTAACTTCCTCTGTTCATAAATTATTCGAATTGAAGGCCATTGAGAATGAATTCCAGCAATAATTTTGGTCCATAAATGATTTTTTATAAAGGCCACTTGATCTGTAAGATTTACTTATGCTTGTAGAATCTTTACCTATTCTTGTATTCGATCAGCCCTTTGCTCATGTCCTCTAGAAGTAATCAAGGCATCATTTTTGGATTTTTCTAAATTTCTAATAGTGCCTTTCAAACTAAGAATCTCTTTATCTTGGTATTGTAGTGTGCTCCTCTGTGAGGATGAAGAAGAAGAGGCAGAGATTAGAGAAGTAAATGGCACTGCAGTTGGCAGTACTCCTTTTGGTGCCAAGTGTTCTGCCAAAGTAGATGGTATAGCAGTGTTTACAGTGGGGATCACTGTAGGAATGACCATTGGTTGTGCTTTTCTTAGTTCTTCATTCTCTTTCATTAGAGCTTCTATTTGAATTTCCATTGTTTTTATCTGATCTGTCATTTCATGTACAAGCTACTTTAAATCATCATTCTCTGTTTTTTGCTGTAGAATTTCTTTTGCTTGAGAGTTTTCACTATGAGGCAACTTCAACTGCTTTCTAAGAGCAGCTATATCCTCATTTTTCTGTTTAATTAAGACTTTTTCCCCTTCAATGTTGGCTAGGTCACCCCCTGCTTCAATCACTATATATTCTAGTGCTTTTATTCTTAAATTATTAACATACAGTGAGGCTTTGTCCAACCTCATTTGATTTTGGAGGTTGAGCACTGTTTTCTCAAGCCTAATTGATTTCATAGTTTTACTGACAATTTTGGAATATAGCATTTCAGTATTGCTCCTATGAAATTCAATTTGATCTAACTCATGAATGGCATCTGCATCCAGTTGAAGATCTGTTTTGGAATAATCTGCCACTGATTTTGGCTCAGCCACTGTAGGCTTCAAGAATGACATTACCAATTTATTGGATGAATAATCAAATGCTAAAAGAAGCCTGTCTTTGTTTCCAGGATTTTCCTTAAGAAATCTAGAATGAGCTTGATTCTTGAGCTCTTCATTCTTCTCTTTAATCTGTCTGAATCTGATCTGAATCTCTGACTCTGTATTGTCAGTTTCCTGAGAAGGAGGAGGAAAATTGACAGTAGCCTGGTTTTCCTTCATGACTATATCTTTTTGTTTTGTTCCAATTTTTACATTTTGAAGCTCTTTTAATGTTTGAGTAAGTATTCTTGTTGCTTCATCATTTATATCAATATTTACAGCCTTATCCTTTTCTTCTTCTATTGAATTTCTTCTTTTACTATAAGGAGTTCTGAATTTTATGTCCTCAATAGTCTCAACTATGAAACTATCTCCTTCTCTGTCTCTTTTATGTACATTATTAGTATCTTTGCTTGTAGAAGCCACCTGTACTGTCTATTCAATCTGTTTGCCTTTGCCACTGTCTACCTGTATTACCTGTACTGCCTGTGAATCATCATCAGATAGGGTGTTTGGCTCCCATTCAATTTTATTTACATATCTTTCAATATGGGGCTTAGGATCACGCAAGTAAATAGGCAACTTACATTTTACCCTTATTGCACTCAAAATACGTTGTGGGTCATACTTCCATGTAAAACTACATGACAACTTATACTCTTTAAGTTTGACATTTATCTCATTGGCAGCTTCTCTGTTATTCACAATGAATGGCCCAATTTGATTTTTCAGCTTAAATTGGGTCTTTTTCTTGAAAGCTATGAAGTGGATTTCATCTACATTCAATAGTTGTCTCAGATATTCTAAAGCAAATATTATTGTAGTAACAAATCTGGGTAACTTATATGGGGCCAGGGATGAGCCATACACTCTGATTTCTGTATGATTTTTATATAAATACCAATCTCTAGTTTTGTAGCTCTCTGATAACTGCAGAATTCTTCTTGTCTCATCATTGATCCTAGGGATATCCTCTTTTTCCAAGAGATACATAGCAGGGGCTATAAATGAGTCATTGAAATCTGTAAAACTATACTTTCTATTCCATTTCCTTAAAATAGATGACCAAAATACTACTGATAGAACTTTTCCTTCTGCATCCACTTTCTTACATTCAATTGGAAACTTATCTATTTGATAATATAGGAAGAGGTGGAGTAGATAAGAGGAGTATCTGAAAACTCCTTCTTCTGATAATATGGATAACTGATAATGCATAATTTCAGCAATAAATATAGAAAAATTGAACTGAATGGATGGTGATTGACCAGGGCTTAGATTTGAAAGAAAACCTAGGATAGCCACATCAGTGAATTCATCACTGGCATATCCTAGTATGAAGGAGAGCATTGAGACAATCTGTCTAGTTTCATATGGGAAATCAACGGTGTCGAAAGGAGGATATAACTTAGGAATATCAACTTGATTTGGACAAAAATTCTGGTATATTTTGAATCTAGCATTGACATCCAAGTCAAGATATAGTTGGGTTAAATCTTCTATTGATAGGGAAGCAAAATTGGGGTCATGATTCATTTGCAGCATGGAATTTATCGACTCTTCAGTGATGTAAAACAAGGTATATTTTTCTTTGTTTACAATATAGATCTTTGTTCTGGCATATAATAGGCTTGGCATAATCTGATAAAGTCAAGAACAAAATGAGTGAGAGGGAAAATATATCTAGGTAGATTGGATTCCCAAATTGGAATATCTTTGTCACCCTTTTCCATTGATTTGCCATAGCACCAATTATAGAAATCAAGCGAGTTAAATTATACATTAGGGTCTAGTATTCTACAGTCCAGATCAACTAAAGAGCTGTTCTCTGGAGAAATGAATGGAGGCTGGACTGGTCTGACCACTTCTATAGAATCAGCCGTGAGTGCAGGAGTTGGTTTGTCGATTTTGAAGGACATAAGCTGAGGAATCTTTGTAGAAGACTTCTTTTGATATTTTGGGCCTCCATTCTTCGGGGTTACCTATTTCTTAGTCATTTTTAATAATGAACGAAGCAATCTTAAACGGTTTGCTAAGTTCCTTTACGAGAAACAGGGGTTTCTTGGCGAATTGTTACTGAAAATGGGGTTTCTGAGCGGGGTTTTTAGGAAATGAAAGGACTTTAAAGCTCAAAACGTGTATTTTAAATCGATTTCAACAGTAAAACGGACCAGGGTATGTAAAAAACTGCGAGAAAGGGCAATTAGGGATTCCAGGGAAATTTTGACAGAGTTTCCCGTGAAAAATGGACACTTTTTTGCAGTAACTTTGGTAATTATTTGAAATCGATAGGAATTTTGAAATCTCAAAGGGAAAATTCGAAGAAAAGTACCTGGAGAACCAGCAAAATTTGGTTGAAGACATTGCAGAGGTGCTCAGTCTTCAATTTTTTGAAAATGGCTTCGCAGAGGACAATGTAGTACTTTGTAATGGAAATTCAGGGAAATGGGCGTCGAAAAATGGTACTGGTAGGTTGAAAATGGCTCTGCAAATTTTCTCAGGGTTTAAACAACGTGATTTTTAGGAAAAGCGGTTCTATAATGTTTTTACAGGTTTAAACCGAAAAGGTGAAAATTTGAATGAAAAATATAATTTTAATGTATTAAACGATGGTATAAACATAGTTAAATGACATTAAACTCGGGTTAAACAGGTGAGGTTTAGGGAATACCGCCAGTGGTATTCGTGAGGGTAAATGGTGGTAAGCAGAAACTAGCTTTTCGAATGCGATACTACGTGGTGGCGACACGTAAGCGCGGGTGGTTTGGAAAAACCACCCATTTCGTGCGGCTTTGCCAAAACATCAAACGATTACTTTATGAGCGCGGAAATGTATTAGCGCCGTTGGATCTGGATTCAACGAGCGAATGACCATGATCAAAAGGAAAGGTGCAGGGAAAAGGTAAGTTATCGGGTTCACTTTGGGCCATTGATCTTGGGAAACCGTCGCTATACCGCCATTTAGAGAAAAGTATCGCAATACCGACACTTAGAAAAAGTGTTGCAATTGCGACACTATGCCCCAAAGCGTCACTAGACGGCTGCCTCCAAACATCGCAATTGCCTCCAAACGTCGCTATTATATGTTTTACGAAGATATGGTAAGGAACTCTCTCTTGTTCTTCTTAGAAATAATTATATATAGTTTTTTTTTTTTTCAAAATAGATTAAAAAAATTATATGAGAAAAATTATTAATTCATCAATATGTGTGTGTTATGAGGAATAATTTCATAGCTCAACTTAATGGTTCATTATATAATCATGTGAGCATCACCAATGATATATCTTAAAAAGCAACTGAAAAGCCATGTGTACAAAATCGATGTATACTCTAGAGAGTGGTTCTCATATCACTATGTAAATTTTTTTATGCTACTTCAACAAAATTATAAGATAAACTGTAATACACATCATATATGCACCATAACAATTGCCATACAAATAATTTGTTTTAGGATACATGTGGCATTCTAGGGGTAAATTCTATATGATGTGTATATCAATCTATTAGGTGTTGGTAAGTTTTGAGTATCTAAGAAATGATAAGGAATATCCATACATCATGATCTTGTAATGTGATTATAAATTGTGTCTATAATTTCCATAAAATGTATACATGATTTGTTTAAAGAAAATCAACACAATCAACCCTAAACAATGCTCATGATGTGGAATGTCATTGGCGAAACCAAAATGATGGTCACATGTCCCATTTCTATGGTAATGGTGATCATATATATGTTGTAGTGACACTTGATGAGTAATTAAATAAATCTCAGAGTGTGACTCATTGTGCCATATTTTTTTAAAGCATGATTTGTTTTCCTAGTTTTTACTAATTTGTTAACATATTTTATTCATTTGGAAAGCTAATTAATGTTGCTTTAAGTAATTAGGACCTAACGAGAGATCATCTTCACATCTTCACTGAAATATATTTGGTAATTGTAGTCACTATATGGACTGCACATGCATGCTACTTAAGAAAAATTGAAATATAAACTATAATACACATCTTATATCTGCCATAACAATTGTCATACAACGTATTTCCTTCTAGATACATATGAAATACTTCAGGTAAATGCCATATTATGTGTATACCAATATAGTAGGTGTTGGTAAGTTATGAGGATCTAAGAAATGATAGGGTATCTACACATTAGTAGTGCCCTGGTGAGTTTTTTACATAATTTTCTATTTGTTCTAATTTTGTTGCCTGGATTTGTTATAGATTTCAAATAATATATACAATTATCTACCAATTGTTCTTTATAAAGTAAAAGTAAAATAAGTAGTCAGCTAAAAGTGAGCCATGTGAAAATATTGGTAACATGAGTAACCTGGTAAGCTGTAAATGAAAAGTGAATAACCTCCACTCACAAACAAGTGGTAGGCAGGGTTGGAATTTGGATTTCTCTTTACCCATCACACAATTTTTTTTGACGTTTTGGTCATTATTTTTCTAGTCAATAAATGTTACATTTAAAATTTTTCACTTCATTAATGATGTTCTCATAATAAATTAACCCTTCACCAATAAAAGTTTGATTAAAAAAATTGAACGCTCTTCCATTTTCTTTGGATTTTGTAGTGTGATATATCTATGTCATGGACTTTTAATACCTAAAGTTTTAAGAGAAATAACTGATTCTTGTCAAACTAATATTTCCTCAATATATGCTATGATCTACTAGAAATTACTTCAAAAATCAAGTAACCTTCCAATATAAAGAAAAAAACATGAACGAGCTTTCCCTAAATTGCAATAAATTTATGTCTATTATTAATATTGCATAATCTGTCTTATAAAAATTGCATAATTGAACTAAGAACAAATCCTCAGTGCATTTTTTATTGTTGTTGTGATTAAAAAAATGAGCCAAATAACGCTAAGGCACTCAGAGAAATCAATCTATGTATTATTTCTCACAAAATCATGTTGAGTAGTGGAGACTAAGCGCTAGATTTTTTTCTGTCCTCAATCTCTCTATTAATTATGTCTATGTAGTTATAAGAATAACAAGCCAAAGAAATCTCAGGCTTCTAGAGAAATTAGTCTCTATGTGCAGAGATTGATGATTACTGTTGACTAAATGTTATACCATTTGAAATTGCTGAGCAAAATTAATGAGGCCATGATGTACCATTTGTCAGTATCTATTTTCTCATGTATGAAAGTCGATGTACCATTGAAAGTTTAATAATTCTATTGAAAGTTTAATAACTATAATAACTATATATATATATATATATATATATATATATATATATATATTTTAATTTAATGATTAATAATAATTAAATTAAAATTCTTAAAAGACAAAATAAAAGCCTAATAATCACGAACTATTATGATAATTTAAAAATATAGAACTCAGGCTGAACATAGTTACAAAGATACCAAGAAAAGAAGAGTGCATGTGCATGATAACCTCTTTCTTGACAACCTATGAATTCCATTCTCAATGAAGACTCAAGACTCAACTAGATTGGATTGTGTATCAAAACAGTAGGAATGAATCAAAGTTCAATGAATGAATAACTTGATCGAGAAAATTTATAGGGAAAGGTAAATTGACTATCAATCTACTAAACCTCACTTCCATGATTAAAAAAACACCCCGACCTTCTCAGTGGTCCCATCATGATCCACCTATTGAAAAACAACCAAAAAACATTATTTTTTTAATATTTTTGCATGGCCATTGGACAATGATTTACTATGGTTTTCCTACTAAATTCCAATGGATGATTATTCAAAAATATTGAGAATTAGTTTAGTCTCAAGGCATAGACAAAAGTCTTACTGGATAATTATAGATTACCTCTCCATTGGATGATTGTACATTTTTCATCTAATTTTTCACGTGAGTTTCAGTTGATGCTAGATATTTGCCTTCTATTTCTTTAGTGAAGCTAAGAGTTAACTTTGATTGTACATTAATAACTATACTTGCATGAATATCCATGATTTTATACTTCCCCACTGTGGTCAATGTTGATGTATGGCCTTGGCCCATTGATCTTACAATTAACTCACTATTCATATTCAATTTTCTCCAGTTCAGCCCAATAAAATAAGGAAAATAGAAAATGAAGTCTTGATTTTTCTTTCCAGTGCTCCTACATAATACAAATACTCTTAAAAACCAATTAATATATAAATTGTCATCATTCATGCTAAAATTAGTTTGAATTTTTTTAATGAATCTACTTACAATTAATAGATTACATTGCTCACAGAATAAGAGATAATTTAGAACTATGATTTCACAATAATAAATTATCGGGCTCCCACAGGGCGATGAACTTGGTCGGATGTGACCCTTCTGCAACAGCTCCTCAATCTGCCTCTTGATTTCATCGTTCTCCAGAACAGAGCACCAATAGATCGGTCCGTTGGGTATCGGCGCACCTGGGGTCAGATCAATCAGGTGCTTGACTTGACAGTGTAGAGGAACCCCTGTGGGTGAGGTGAAAATGTCCCCGTACTCCTCCACAACCTTATCCATTTGTTGTTGTCGTGTAGAGGAGCCTTTTCTGGAGGTCGTGACCATAGTATTATTCTTTCCCTGGGGGCAGATCATCAGGAAAACGAATTTCCTGGTTTGGGAAATGAGCTTACTGCATTGTTTTGCAATAACCAAAGAGATAGTAGCAGGAGGTGGTACCTCTTGTATCCTGTACAACTTATTTCCAAAAGTAACAATAACAACACAAGGCCGAGAATCATACACCGCATGACGCTTCCACAAGTATGGTTGTCCTAATAATACATCAGAAACATCAATAGGAACAACGTCGCATAATACCTCATCCATGAAGGGCTTGATGCTATAGGGAAGGCGACACTGTTGGCTGACGTGGAGATCTCGTCCTTGGTGAAGCCACCCGATGGTGTATGGATGTGGGTGAGCTGTGGTCCGCAAGCCCAACCGCTTCATGACATCTGCCGAAATGAGGTTCTTTTGGCTCCCATTGCCGACAATGAACTGTACCGGGGAGCCCATTAGCCACTTCTGGGAGTGGAAGAGATGTTCCTCCTCCTCTGGATCTTCTGGTTCCTCCTTCTGGATCTTTGTAGTGGCAACAATGTCATTGGGCTCTGCATCAATAATATGTTTCCCTTTGTCATTCCCCTTGTCAGGTTCTGATTCAGAGTCAGAGCATGCATCTGACTCAGAAGCCCGCATCTCGGCCACCAGCGACTACTTGGCTCGACACTCACTTGTGTTGCGAGTGGAGCTCTTATGGAACTCACACCACTTTCCCATTTCCTTCTTTGGCTTTGTGGTGTTGTTCTTTGCTTGTGGCTTCGACAGGTTGCCTTGAGTCACCGTGCCTTGGCTCTGTCCTTTGTTCTATGGTTTGGGAGCACCTGTCCCTTGATTTTGATTCGCAGATCCAAAGTCTCGCTTCTTCTGTTTGAATTTCTGCTCAATCTTGGCAGCATACTGGTATTCCGTACCAAGCGAGGAGATGTCGAGGAACTCCATTACCTCCTAAATTCATCTGTGCAGACAACTGTGATACTTTAGCACCAGATTTTTCTCTGAATCTTTGATACCCAACTTGGTGCGCAGGGTATGGAACAGATTCGTCAGCTCATGCACATCTTGATCCCTTTGTTGCCGCAGCATGGTCCATTGTATGTACTTGTCCTCATAGCTCCCCACGGGATAGTATTGTTCCTTGACGGTGTCTCGGAAAGAATTCCAAGTGGGTAAGACCGAGAACAGAGAGGGTTCTGTCTTGTCCTTTTTCTCATAGTGGGTTTCCCACCAGTCCTTGACATGGGGGGAAGCTTTGAGGAGTGAAAAAATAATCTTCTCCCTATCGGAAAAGTCATGAACCGAGAAATATCCTTCTAATATATTCAACCATCTATCTATGGCATCTGCATCTATTTGACCCTCAAATATGGGAATGTCAAAATTTACTTGTACCTTAAAAGGAGTCACACCTCTAGAGTGGCTGCTGTATGCAGATGCGCCACCGGTGAGCAGTCGTTGAAGGATCTGGGCAAGGTTATCCATCATCGCGTTCCTTTGTTTTTCGAGGGCCTCCTTGAGCAATATTTTGATAGGATCTCCTGCTCCCTCATCTTTATTTTCATCCCCCATGGGTGTCCATCGGGGTTTGCGAGGCTGATCTTGCAAAGGTTCCACCATATCGAGCCCTAACTCCTTATACCCCGACCTCGTTGGGGACATGCAAAGAAGGATCGAGAAAAAGCAGACCGCTCTGATACCACTAATCCAGATTTATGTAGGAACGCAATAGAATAAACACATAACCATAAATACAGAGATGCAGTGGAAATAACACTTCATTTTATTAATATCAAAGAACTGAAATTTGCTTATAGACAGAATGGAAATAAAACTAGCTAGGGCGCTGGTAGCTATCTCTGAGGAGAGATGTGGTGGCTACATGCCTCTGAAATGAGTTAAAATGAGGCTCGAGGGCCTATTTATTATTGAGACACAATGGAGAACCCTAAACATCCAAAAACCTAACCCTAGGAGATGAAGCGCCAAAACTATGGGCCCCGTTTGGGTAAATTGGTGCTTCAACTTCCCAGGGACGTAACTTTGGCATACTATCTCTGTTTGATGCACATGATACATCATTAGAAAGATCTATCTGAGGACTACAACTTTCACCATAGATATAATTCTAGAATGGAATGATATAGAATGATATTCGTTGGAGGCGTGATGCCCACAAAAATTCGTTTAGGGCCTCAAAATGGCTCCGGAAGTTGAGGACCCGAAAAACTGCTAAAAATAGTGAGTTGTGCCAAAACTGAAAAAATGAAAGAGACAATGGTGGGGCCCCAAGTGGAATAGGCGCGTGGCCACCAGTATACACCTGGATCATTGAGTGAGCCAAAAAAATAACTTTCCTTACTTTTTGAGTACAACCTTGCAATTGCAAAGAGGACTAGTGTTGCAAAATTATTGGTAAGTGGAAATTAAAGGGCGTAAGAACGTTTTTGAAAAAATTTCAAACGTAAAAATTAAGTCTTCTATCCTTCCTAGCACCTCATGGAAAATGAGAATCCGCAAATTCTAGTCGTAAAATATGTGCAAAATTCCTTATGACGGGCAAAATGGAGGACTGGTCCTATGCTGCTACATGAGTTAGGGTTTCATGTGGCAACATGGAACCTTGTATAGTTTTTCAAGGATAGGAAAGGAGAATATTGTCAGTTAATCATCACATGAAACTTCATCACCATTTGAAAATTGTGTCCAAATTTGAAACAATAAGACTACCCAACTATTTCATTATTTAATTTTGATTGTGTAATACAAAAAAATATCCTAGATAACTTAAATAATGTAAGCACTTTTGCAAAAATTTAGTGGAGAGAACCTTCAATTACATTTATTTTGATGTTCCACTTGCATTTTAAGCCATTTTAATTAGTCTTTCATGGCTATCTAGTAAAAATTTCAACCTCTTGTAGAAATTTGTTTGTCACTTGTATTAGAAATGCAAAAATCAAATGTAAATAAAAATGATTTGAAATGCTAAAATTCAAATGCGCGCTACATAAAAATTATTTTTTTTAAAAACTAAATTAACGTCTGATATCACGCGCACATTCGCACTCAGCTCTTCTAGAACATAATTCACCCTCAGCTCTTGCAGAACAGCATTCACCCTCAACATTCGCCCTCAGCTCTTGCAGAATAGCATTCGCCCTCAGTTCTTGAAAAATGGTAAGTTCTTACTGCAGGCCCTTCCTCCTATAGTAGGGTTGACCCTATTTGGGTTTTTTTGGAGCCTCTGAGAATACAAAGGTTGTGATTGATTACGGGGCACTTCCTATATTTGTGGAACTTCTTACCTCTGGGAATGATAATGTTCGAGAACAAGTAGCACGTTCATTTTAGAGGCATAAAATTATTCTTCCCAACTATCTTTATACGTCTGTAATTTTGGAATTTGATTTAAAAAACTACTACCCAACTTTGAGTTCAACTGGTGTTCATGTAAGGCTGTTTGGGCTTTGGGAAATGTTGCTGGAGACTCTGCATCATTTAGAGATCTTGCCCTCAGTCATGGAGCTCTGAGGAAGGTGCTTGGCCAGTTGAATGATACTGCCAGAATTTCAATGATACGAAATGCTACATGGGATCTGTCAATTTTTTGCCGTGGTAAACCCCAATCACTATTCGAACAGGTAAGCAGAATACATTTTCTGCCTCTTCTTCTTATTTCACAGAAACTGTGGATTTTTTTTTATAGATCTTGGTGCTTGGTAGATTTGGATGTAATATGGACCTAGGTGCTTGTTCATTACAATGACTCCCTCATTAGGTTTTAGAAAATGCTCAGAAATTTGGGTTTCACAAGGGGATTACAATGCCCTAACTTGTCTATTGTACAATGCCCTACCTGCACTTCAAATTGGTACTCCCAACTCCATGCTAAGGCTCACTGTGCCATTCTTCATATGAGCATCTTAACCTGAAGTTTGATTCCAAAAAACCCAAGTCCCCTGTTCTATGCCCAAGACCTCTGTTACAACGAGTAGAGTTCTGAGCGAAATACTTCACAATAGGAGGAAAAAGAAACATCGCAAAATTTCTCCGCTTTAGACTGATAATTTTCTGTGTGAAAATTCAACTGCGGATAGTAAGAACATAATATCAAACACAACCAATCCACAATGGAATTTGAACATGAGGATTTATAACCACAGAAAACCCTCTCCAAGTTAAAAGAATTCCAGAATGGCTTTAAGATTCTACTAATGAGTGCTTACAACACCATAGAAATTACTGTCACAATGAAATCTGTTGGAAGCAAAGCCCTTGTACAGTTTCTACATTTCCACAGTGGAAGCAAGAATCTTGCTATCTCTCATGATCTGGTTCTGTGGTCAAATCCTTTGTTATGGCTGTCTTTTTCTACTAAACGTGGATTTGTCTTAGCTTTGGCTCTGGTTCTCATTTAGGATTGTGGCTATCTGATCTTGCTGTGGCTTTGACTATACAAACTTGTTCAATAGCAAAATGTTGACTCTTCTATATATACGAGCTTCAATGGGTGCTCTCAAACACTTTTTTGGGCAGCTTTGTTTTGTCTCTGATTCAAGGCAGAACTATGTTGGCCTTGGTTTTTTAGTCCTTGGAACTTAGTTCTCTCATATTTTCCATCCTATCCCCAGTTTGCTACCGAGAAAGACATAACTTCATGATATCAAAATTGACTGTTTTTGGCCATTTATCTTTAGTAATGGTACAACTTTAATTTGGTGCATTCGTACAGTATCTGAAGAGCACCCTCAAGCTGTTATTCAGTATTTTAGCATAACTACTACAATTAACTACCATGCTCTAATATTTATATCAACCATAAGCATTCTTAAGGTAGTTCCACGTTTGTGAAGCAGAAGGAATGCTTCTGACAACTTCTTATCATAGTGGTACAATTATGTTCACAGTTTATCTTTTATAAACCTCCAATTTTCCAAACATAGTAGAAACTACAGTTTTCATTTGAAATTTTGGACAAATCTGTTTAGTATTCTACAGAAAATGCATTAAGAATAAAAAAAGCCCACAATTTGTAAAAGGCCCACAATTTTGTAAAAAGCCCACATTTTGTAAAAAGCTTACAATTTGTAAAATGGCCACTTTTATTTTCTTTTTGCTTATATATTGAGCTCCCATTGAGTTCAACAAGTCTTGGGTTTTCTACACCATTGAGAGAGATTTATTGTTTTCTTTATAGGATAATTTGCATCAATGGAAGAAAACATTGGAGCTGGAAAACAAATTCAAAAGGGTGAAAGGGGTGATGGTAGAGTTTATTGCCCTTGTAAAAAACGTTGTATGAGAAATAATGTTAGAGTTTTAATAGCAACAACAACAGTGCATTGTAGGAAATATGGGCACATTGATGGTGGATCGAATGACTATCGTCCCGTGGTAATTAATTATCTATATTCATTTTGATTATTTCGTAAAATTTTATATTATTTTAATATTTTTTATATGCGCGCTAATGTTTAATTATTAATGTTTGTAATTTTCATAAAGGCACAGTTGCCCCCCAACTTTTTACAGATGATCAACCAGCTTCCACAGAAAAATAGTAGTAGATTAGATGATGTTGCACCAGTACAAGAGAATATTACAGGAAATATTAGTATTGGAAATGATGTTGTACAAGGTGAAGACCATGAAGTGAATGATGAAGGTAATTTTAATGATCCCATGGAGGTAGATCATGATGATAGTAATGAGACAGTTCACATTAATGATGGGACAAATCAAATGCTCCAAGACTTGTATGGTGAGTCAGATGATGATGGTGGAGATAGCAATAATGGTATTTATGATGTACCTCTGATTGAAAGGTCAAGTGAACGACTTTTTGAACACTGAAATGCAACTCTTCTCTCTGCGACACTGTTGCTGGTGAACTCAAAGGTTATGAATAATTTGTCGAACAGATGTATGACACAACTCCTAAGGTATGCAATATGTATATATGATCACATATATGTAAATGTTGATTATTTTCCCTTTTTTTAGTTGTAATAAATGTGTAAAATAATAACTTATATATATCAAAACCGGCCGGTCAGGACGGCTGCCAGTTGGAACCGGCCTTGCAACCCGGTCAATAGCCTATTATCACCTGTTTTGGCCGGTTAACCGGAGCTAACTGGCCGGTTAAGTAAGGAACCGGTCGGTTTAAGCTAACTGGCTGGTTAAGTAAGGAACTGGACGGTTTATGCATAAACCAGCCAGTTTCGTACTTAACCGGCCGGTTAGGTGCTCCTCCATGAGTTTCAAATTCCTCAGTGTCTCCTCCATAAGCTGCAAATTCCTCTATTATACTAGCAACAAACTTGTCTAATAACTCATACTCAACACCTTATAGTAGCAACAATACACATGATGACTGATAAATACAAGGCTAGCTAGCATAAAATCCCTGGCAGCATGCAACTCATCAAGTGTACTTGATGACAATTTCTGTTCTCAAAACAATCAGCAGCAACCTTATTTCACACTCAGCTAGGAACTGTCAGACCCTCTCTCTCTGCTCACACATAGCAGCAGCATAAATACAAAACCTTTCACACATCATACAAGCAATTTGATCATGGCATCAAGACTGATGCAAATGGTCTGACGCCACTCAAGGGACAACAACATACAACCTAATGAAAATGTGACTCGCAATAATAAATTGACCACTAGAAAATTCCCGCTTGGAAATGCACTAAACTGGCTACTGAGTTTTCTGGGTTTTAATGAATCTTTTCAGTGATAAATTTTGTTAAACACATTGTGAGCAGACTTCTAAAGTTGTAATGCTTTCTCAAATTTTTACAAATAGCACTAATAGTGGGTTTCATAAACGAATTCAATATCTCTAAGTGTTGTAGAAGTTTTTCTAGAAATTTATTGGCAAGAAAACATAGATAATGAAGAATACAAGATCTTCAAAATGCTGGTCTGATATATATGCTAAACCCAGAATTGTCTTTAAGGCTGATACAATGAATTGACAACAGATCTGAGCAGGGACAGATTGTATATTATAATATTAACTCAGCAATAAAACACAGTGAATAATATAAGAGAAACCTAATACATTACTTCAACAAGTTTTCTTATGTATTTTTCGATGATATGTATTGCATTTGGTGCCATTTTGATATATTCACCTTTGCATGGTATATAAATGAGCAAAATTTTCATATTTTGTCTCTATTGGCTTGGAATCATGGTTGCAAATCTTAAAAATAGTTTTTTTTTTTTTTCATTTTATTAAAAAAGGATTATTTAATGTATTTTTTTTGTAAACCGGTTCATTGAGATCTGACCGCTACCAGTTAGACCGGTTCCGGTTCGAAACCCGGTTCATTAGCTCCACCGATCTGGTCACCGGTTCCGGTTTTAATAACTATGATATATATATATATATATATATATATATATATATATATATATATATATTATTAATAATCTTTACAAGACACTAATTTTTGTTTTTGTTGTAGATTGTTGGGTGAATATTTGTTACCATCGCCAAATATTTTACCTCGAGCATATCGAGATCTATGTGCTATTATGAAACTCTTTGGAATGGAATATAACACTATAGATGCATGTCCCAAAGATCATATTATATATTACGGAGAACATTCGTTGAAAACAGAATGTCCGAAATGTGGTACCAGTAGATATCGAACAGATCAACTAACCAAAAACGTGCCTCAAAAGGTTCTTCGTCATATTCCCATAATTCCATGTTTGCAGCGAATGTTTAGGTGTAACAGCATAGCACAGTTTATTGATTACCATTCAAAGAATAGAAGTGGAGATGGTGTTCTTCGAATGCCTGTAGATGGTTCTGCATTTAGAGAAATCGAGGAAAAATATGTAGATTTTAAAAATGAACCTCGTAATGTCAGGCTTTCATTGGCATTTGATGGTGTTAATCCATTCGGAGAGCTTAGATCTACTTACTCAGTGTGGCCTATTTTCGTTATTAAAAATAACATTCTTCCTTGGATGTCAATAAAGAGGGAGAACATAATGTTGACTATGATTATTCCAGGTATTTGATACATTATTTCTTTGAATGTAACATTTTCATTTCTCACGTTGTTTGCATAAATATATATTTTATTTATTTACTTACTTATATATACATATATCATGGGAGTAATTATTATGTACCGTAATTTTGAACAATTAGGTAAGTACCAGGTCAAAGATATGAATGTATATATTGAGCCTCTTATCGATGAGCTAATACAGTTATGGCATGGCATCACTATGTATTACATCACTAAACCAATCAAGTAGAAGAGATTTCAATGTCGTGGAATGCTTTTATGGACAATTCATGATGCCCCAGGACTAACACATGTTTGTGGTATGTAATATTTCATTTCACTTTAATATAATACATAATTATCTAAATTAGATATACCATATTGCATGTTTTAAAAATGATCTAATAGTATATTAATTGTTATTGATCCATCTATTGCAGGTCTTCAAACAAAGGGTAGATTTTCATGTCCAGTTTGTGGCCCTAAGATGAAGTATCATCATTCACCAGACTTAAAAAAGATGGTGTTTGATGAGTTTAGGCACTTCCTCCCTAGGAACCATAAGTATCGTACTACTGAAAAACATCTTTTCAATGATAAAGAAGAAACTCGATTAAAACCACGAAGAATGACACCTCAGTTGTGGATGTTGGAATATAACAGAATTAATAATCGTCGAGCAGCTGGTATGTAATTTGCATGTATATATATATATTATTTGTTTATGTAATGTTTGGAATTTTTGTTTTAACTATTGAATTTATTTTATTGTATTTTATAATTAATATTGTTCTGATTTATTTTATTCTTTGATATCAAGGTCATCGTCACTGTGAAGGTACTAATATTGTACTTCCACCTGGAATGAAATGTTATCCTTCTCAATTCGCGAGGTTTCCCTACTATGAGGACCTAAAAATAGCTCATTTGTTTGATACAATGCATGTTGGGAAGAATGTGACAGAAATGTTATGGCGAACCATAGATGGTGCACATGACAGAGATAAAATTGACAAAATTTGTGCTGACATTGAGAAATCAAATCATGCAATGAAAAGTGTGATCGACAGATCAAATAACAATGGAGGTCGAAATTATAATAATATTCCATGGTTATTAACAGAACAAAAAAGCAATTATGTAAAAGAGGTCGTTAGAAGAATTAAATTTCGAACAGGTTTTGCTTCAAACATAAATAATATATTAACGAATAAAGGTGACTTCAGTGGGGTGAAAACACATGATTGGCATGCCTTTGTTAAGGTAATTTTTTTGGTATACGTTTTTTTATGTTATTGCTTGAATACATATTTTAAATTTTCCTTTTTTCTGTTTAATTTGGAGACCAATAAAGATTCATTTTTTATTTTTATAGTATGTTCTACCTGTATCTCTCCCAAACGACTTCGACAACAATGTCAAACAAGTTATATATGGTCTTAGTAAATACATGAGGTAAGTAGTTTTGAGTTATACACAAAATCTAATTGCTACAATTTCTTTTCGTACTTGATGAAATGATGTATTAATTTACTTGTAATGAGATATATATTATGTTTCATTGAAATAACCTCGCGTAATGATTTGTAGATGGTTGTCATTGAAAGAAATCCATCAAGATGAAATAAAGTATTGGAAGAGAGAAATTCCTCGGCTAATGTGTGAAATGCAAAAGTATCTACCTCCAACATTTTTCAATGCACAAGGACACTACTTGATGCACCAAGTTGAGGAGATTGAAATGTGTGGACTAGTACACACAAGGTCAATGTGGATGGTCGAGAGGCACCTGAAATCCTTGAAGGCTTTGGTTAAACAAAGAGCACGACCTGAGGGTTATATGGTGGAGGGATATGTGGTATATCAATCCATGGTGTATATTAGTCATTATCTTCCTAAATTAGCTGCGCCAGTCATGAAGGCAGTGGATTGCATTTGGGATGTGAACTCCATCAAAAAATTTGAAGAGGAGCACCTGTTGGGAAAAGGTAGAATGAAGAAAGTGAGAGGTAAAAGATTTACTATGTATAATACATATAATGTTTCAATTTTTTACATCATGTATATGATCATTATATTCATTTAGGTCTTATTCTTTCATATTTTATTAATTAATATAATTTACCATGGTTATAAGTAATATTTATTAATATTGGTGAATTATTGTTTTTTTATTCAGGTGCTCAAGATTATGAGGCACTACTTTTATACATTGCAAACAATCTTAAGTGGATGAGTGAATGGATTGAAACATGTAAAGCACGTAACGACGGTAGGTTATCATGGAAACTACTGTCGGAATTGATTAGAGAAGCGTGTCGTAGTGGAGATGGGAACGTTACGGACAGGGAAATCTTATTTAGCTTATGCTTTGAAAGATAGAAAGGTAAGCAATTAATTCGCCTATTTTATTCATTACTTATTTTATACTATATTTATAATGTGACAAGAAGTTTGATTTTTTAGTTAATTTTCATGCTGTGTAAATTATATGTTTAATTATTAATTGAGAATGCATCTTTTTCATGTTTGGCATATTGCAGTTGAAACACCACAAGGCTATGTGGTGCAATGGTCGTCAATTTCGCGTTAAACAGTTGGATGATAACAAGAAAACTTCTGATAGTGGGATAACTATAGTATTCCAGGTCATTAATGTTTCCTCCAGGAGTGACAGACATCCTCGAGAATCTGAAAATAGATATTATGGGTTCTTAGATGATATAGTTCAGTGTGACTTTAATTCCTTCAAAATAGTTTTGTTCGACGTCAAATGGTATAGGCTACGAATGAATGTACGTGATGATGATAGAACACTTATTCAACATGAAAATGGATTTCCAATGGTTAAAACATCGTAGTTTGAAGCAGGAAAAGATCGCTATGTTTTTGCAAGCCAATGCGAACAAGTCTTTTACTCAGAGGTTCCAGGTGAGAATGAATGGTCATTTGCTATTAGATATGATCCAAGAGGAAGGCCAGTAGAGTATACTGTAGAGGAAGAAGATGATATTGATCACGAAGAAGATGATGCAGTGGCAGATGAGCAGGAAGATGCATTGACAGACGAAGAAGATATCTTAGAAGATGAACCAGGCATAGGAGATGAGGCAACAATTATTGATGATGATGTCGATGAGGATATTATTGAAAATGACATAATTGATGATGATGATGACATGGTCGATCATTTCAACATCATTTCTGAATCAGATGTTGATATAGATGTCGATCAGTTGGATGAAGATCAAGAAGATACATAAGAAGAATATTGATACAGATGATATGTTCGAGTATGAGCTGGTATGTTATAACTTTATATTTTAATATGTAGGAATTATTTTCTGTTGGGAAAAATACTGAGAGCGGGGGTGAATCAGTATTTAGGGTTGACTGAAAACTTTTCACTAGATATTTTATTATGCTGTTAATTCTTTACTTAGATTATTGCATCATTATTTTAGTAAACATGTGAAAAGAAATAACAGAATAAGCCATTACAAAAAAGGAACACATATGAACACCAGTATTTAAGGTGGAAACCCAATTTGGGAGAAAACCACCGCTGTTTTCGTCTCAGTATTCAATATTTATTATAAAGAAAACATCTTACAATTTTGTGCTAGCGTAGACTCATACCAGCACGCAGGCACCAACCTGCAAAAGGCTTCAACCTTCTCTTCTTCTCTAGCCTCTCCTGGAAGGGAGCTTTGACCCCCTGATTTAACACCAGCTTGAACTGGCAGAAAGCTTCCACTTCTATACAGAAGAATTCAACCCTCAGATCCACCGAATTTCTTCAATTTCTTCATCAGACTTACATCAGATATTTATTATTTCTTTGCTGATCTTCCTAGAGCTTTTTCATTTCCTCGATCAAATCCATAGGTTCATCATGGATTCAGCGTTATCAGAAAACAAAGTTCGATCATGCAGATCTCATAAAGAGATTTTTATTTACAATGCCTCTGCATGCACACCTCGTGCTATGATTCTCATCACCTTATATAGTTTTCGCCTTTATTGAAACCATGGTTCAAAACCATTCAATTGCTAATGGTATTATTAAAAGTCAAACCAATCCAAATTGAAATCCCGATCTTTGTTCTTCCATGCTCGAATTGTCCCAAAGGTAATCTCTATCTCCGCCAAATAATACTATAGCCAAGGTAAAGTACCAATAACGTGCCGCTGATGGTTTTCTTTCTTTTCTTTATCAAATTCGTGGAATTTGATAAATAAATATTATTCACAACCTTTGGAAATTAAATATATAATAGAAATTTATAGTAATAACCAACACTTTTATCAAAAGGCTTTTAAATAGACCTTTGGTTCCAACCCCACATACATAATCGACGGCCCAATCAATATAATTTAAAAAACTGGGGCCCATCGCTTACGATCGTCTCCATCCAACGACGGAGAACACATTGCTCAGCATCAGATGATATGACGGATATCGTTCATTGATGATGCACAGATGATAACGCACGATGGCGCGCTGTACCTTGGGTAACTTTCACGCATCTATAGCAAATGAACACCGTCCGATGACCCCTTCCCAGATCAACGGTGCTTACCAATATCACTGGGCATCTTGGGTCGAGCAATAACGCGCGATGGCACATAGTGACAAGAAGTTTTGTGGAGTTGTACAAGGACGCGTGTCGTGCGTTCTATGGAATCGCTCCCAACCTCTTGAAAACTGCTTGCCCGTCGAAGGTGGTGCGATAGAAACCACAAATCACCTTTATTGTTTACTCGGTCACGGTTCCACTCTTCCACGCAGGGTTCCATCATGCTTTCGTTTGTTATGTTCCACCTCTTTCCTTCCAGGTTCCATTCATGATTCCAAAGGGTTAGTCCGTGTTCCACCAAAAGTTCAATGCCAAATACTCTGTTTTAGTTGTTTCGCGTTATAACTGGTTTGCTCTCGCTCCTCGTTCCTTTCTCCATGAAAGCCAGTTAGCTCCTTACTAATAGCGTAGACCCTTCCATCATATATTTAACGAATATATATAACTCCACTATCTACCAGTTTGGATACACTATCAATCGTATTAACATCGGTTCATCAATCAACATACAGAGCATAGGGTTTCTTACGGATGTCAATTATCCTTCATCAGGATGCATACATATGTTCACACATGAATTAACTCGTCCTTATTTATATCGATTCTTCATTAAATACAGAGCTTTCCATCAAGGAAAATCATATAATAGGATACAGGAAACATATTTCCAACATTGTCTTTAAATAATTTACTAATTATGCGGGTTTGTTGCATGTTGTTTATTATTTCAAACCAATAAATAATGGCCTTACTATTGTTTATTATTTCGTAGGATTCATTTGATTCTATGGTCAGGTCTCTGAAAAAACCAATTAAACACTTAAATAGTCAAGATCTGGAAGACAAGCTTTACCCCCACCATAAATTGCTGAAAAAATGGCCTTCAGTTTAGCTTGCTGTGCTGAAGACGAGGGTGGATTTGCATGATCAGTTAAATGAAAATGAATTAGATATTTAGGATGCTTTTGAGGGCAGATCCATAAGCCCCATAGATGAAGATCCCATTGCTGCAGAATTTTTGTCTGCGTTGAAGCACAAGTATAATGTTGTATCAGAATACAAATTAGAGGAGAACTATACCAAGTCTAAATCAACTGAATCCAGTTCTAGTGCTCTTGAACTTACCGAATTAAAGCCAGAAGCAGGATTTACAATCTCTAATGGGAATGGGTATGGTAGTTCCAATATTGGATTGGATGTCCGGAGCTCTACAATAGGCACTGGACCTGATTGTAATGAACCCCAAATAATTCAATGTGATGAGAATATGGACTTTGATGATGATCAGGAAAACAAGCCAGAGAATTTTGGCAATATTGAAGAAACTGAAGAGGTTTCCTGTGATCGATTGAATCAACTCAGCCATAAGACATATACTGCAGGCTGGTTTGTATCATAAGGAGAATCGGTTTTGCTTTCCCATGATGATGGATGCTGCTCTTTTCACGATATAGCCAATTCAGAGGTGTGGAGGTTTTAATTATTGTACTTAATTTTGGGGTTTATGGGTGTTATAATTTATACATTTTGGGATTTTTTATTAGAAATAGGGAAAAGCCTAGGGGTTAGATTATTCTCATGGTTTAAATTTCTATATTTGAAATAAAATTCACAAATTTCTATTTAAAAAAATGATTTGCCTAAATATTTGATGTATTTTAAATAGGATGTAGTTCATTTCAAAGACTGTTGAAATTTTCTAGAAACTATGATTGGGATTTCAAGAATATTTATGCACTCTTTAAATTTTCCCTTAACATAAAGGGCAGTTGATGTATGAGTAATACTCAGTATTTTTTTTTTCCAATCTCCAGGAGAAGGCTGAATATAAGGCTCCATATGGGCTTACGCCAAACATGTGGGGTGATTGCTGGTTGATCAGAGCAGCTGGTTCAGATGGTTTCTCTAGTAAATATGTTGTGGAAGCATCTGCAGGTTGTACATTGGACTCAGGTTTCTATTCATGGGACTTTTATAATAAAGAAATTATGGCATTCCATACTGAATCAAAGGCCTTCACTTCAACGTCCAGTACCATCTCTCCAGTTTTGGCAGAGAGGGATGTCTCGGGGAGAAATTTTGGCTTTGAAAATGTTGTGCCAGAGAATCAACATTGGTGGTATAGGCCATGTGGGCCTCTTATGGTATCTACTTCCAGTGCCCAAAAGACAGTTAATATTTATGATATTCGTGATGGATATCGTGTGATTTCAATGTGTTTGTTTTGAAAGTTTAGGTTTCGTAGTAAATCATCAATGGGCTCTGAAATAAGGCAACATTGAAATCTTGGATACATGTATCATGCCAAAATCAGTTGTATCTTCCATAAATACAAAATCTTGGACCACTCTGTATAAATCTGCTTCTCAGACAATATTACATCTCCCTCATTATATAGGTGGTGTTCTTACATGCATAGCAAAGGCATTGTTTTGGAAATCATTTTTTAAGTCACTAGATATTGTGGGTACAAGGATCTAGGGTCTCCACATGAAACTGTGTTTCTCGGAGACTCACTCTGCCTGTCCTTCAATTTGTAAACATAGTATTATGCCAATGCTTCTTTCATTTTGTATGCATAAGACTATTTTTTGTCAAATTTCATAATTGTTTTTAAGTTTTATCCATCCCAGTTTTGTTGTGAATGCACAGGTTTTTGGCTCAACACATATCTGTTATATCTTTGTACTTTTCCTTTACTAAATATTTGAAATTTCTAGTTATATTTATAGGTGTCTTTTAAGGGATGAGGGGAATTACTTGGATTTAGTGCTACCAGGCTTATCATTTATTCTCCAAATGAAGCCCTGTAATCTGTAACACTATATGGGCATGCAACTCACTTGTTAAAATATAGTTGATACAATATGTTGTACATGAAGCTTGGAATTGTGTACATTCCTGGAATATATTAATTTGCAGACATGCTTAAAAGAGAGATAGGGTTTGATAAAATCAAAAACCCTGAACATGAAGAAAAAAAAGAGGCAATTATTTTATACAGATAGAATGAAGACACTATCTCCTCATTAATAACAAAACCTCAGTCCAAAAATCATATGTACAAATTCTACAAGTCGAAATTTGAAAATTTTTGAAATGGAACCAGGCCCTTTTCAAAAGAATAAATTTAGTAAAAACGAGGGTGAATAAAGTTATCTTATCAAAATTTCCACATACCGTGTTAGCAAGGAATGACTTCGAGTCCTGAGCAGTGAGATTGAGGAATTTCTCTTTTGCTGCAGGTTTCAGTTCTCTTCTCCAACACGATGAAAAGAAAATTCTTAGCTCTGGAGTCTGAAGCCTGAGTCACAACTTGGAAGTTGGTAAGGAAAATTATCATGGTTGTTGCCAGTTGGCTTGGAGTTCGCAACCTCATTAATTTTCTTTAATGCATTTCCTTCAATGCTGCAGTTGTCACTAGCCAGCAACCTTTACAATAAAATTTATTAGACCCGTCACGCTACGAGGAAAATTTGACGTGATCACTGATCATTGATTTCTTATTGTGATAACAAATATTGGAGATTTACTATCCTGTTTTAAAGTTTCATTTTTTTTTTAAATTGAAACCGCCGTCGGTATACCGACGCCTTGTAAGGATTTCTCTTCTGACGTTTTGAACGATTTTCATTTTCGTCGGTCTTGTGACGTTCGTCGATATTGCGACAGTTATAGAAACGTCAGAAGAGCGACAGCACAAAGATTTCATAAGGGCGACGTTCAAAATTTCTGACCACATTTCGTTGGAATTGCGACAGTTCTTCCTAGCGTCGATATTGTGACGCTTCTGGAAGGCGTCGGTCTTGTGACACTTTTGCAATACGTCGGACTTCTGACACTTTTGTACGGCGTCGGAATTGCGACAGTTTAGACACATCAGAAGAGAAATAGTATAAAGACGTCGGAAGAGTGACATTCAAAAAGTCGGATGACATTTCGTCAGAATGGAGACACTTTATAAATGTCGGAAGAGCGACATTAAAAATGTCAGACCAGATTTCGTTGGAATGGCGACACTTTAAAAACATCGGTTTGGGAACCATCGGAAGAGCGACGCGTGTTTGGAAGGGACGGAAAACGTGTCAGTAGTGTGACACTTTGTAAATGCGTCGAAATTGCGATGGCATGACAAAACATGTTTTTCCCGTCCTCGAAATATCGCTCTTGCGATGACTATGTGTCGGAATAGCGAAGATTTGGCCGTCAGAAATTGCGCCAAATTTTCTAGTGCCCTAATGAAGACCCGGGCTACCTCAGTAGCTAAATTCATAGAGCTCACTAGAATGAAGTGAGCTACCTTAGGAAACCTTTCAACCACAACCATAATATAATCATGTTTTCTAGATGTCCTCAGAAAACCTGTAATGAATTCCATGGAAATAACCTCCCATTTCCACTCTAGAATTAGAATTAGATGCAATAAACCACCTGAATGCTTACACTCTATTTTTACCTGTTTAAAATCAAAACATCTCACAACAAAACCAACCACCTCTTTCTTCAAATTCACCCAATGGTAGATATTCTTAATCGTTGTCAATGTATTATGATATCCTGGGTGACCTAAATACGACTAAACATGAAATTCACTCAAGATAAGCCTCTTAATCTCACGGTTGTCTCACACATATATCTTGTCACTAAATCTAACCAAGACATCTTTGGTGATATGGTAATGCACATCTTATTGACCTCTACCCTATTATTGTAACCCATTCTTAAGTTGCTAATACCTATCATCATGTGCTCTCCCTACAATATTCGCTCTGACAAGTTTGCCCCATAAGGACTCACAACTGCTATGTGATTTACCTACAGTCTTATACTAAGAGAATATGCAACATTATTCTCTTTACCTTTAATGTACCTTATCTCGAAGTCAAACTCACTAACCATGGCCAAATACTTAGCTTGTTTGAAATTCATATTAGGTTGGCCAAATAAATGCTTCAACCCACTATGATCACTCGTCAAAATTAAGTCCCTGCCAAGAAGATAGTGTCTCCACATATTCAATGCATGAACGATCACTACCAACTCAAGATCATGAGTCATGCGGTTTTGCTCATGCTCACTCAATTTCCTTGACTCATAGCATACTAGTTTTCCTTCCCACATCACGATTCCAAAAAGTCTTATATTGCAAGCTAGAGCGACGCTTGTTGGCGGGATTAAAAAAATTGAGAAAAATTGGGGAACTTTCTGACAATACATCAAAAATGTCGGAACTGAAGTGTCATAAAATTAACCATATGTACTAGTGCAAGAATCTATACATACCACAAACTCTTTATCTGGATATCCAATCTTTAAAACTAGATCATTTGTAAACAACTTCAACTACTCAAAGCTAGTTGTACATTCCTCTTCCCATTCAAATTTATTACCTTTTCTCTGCAAATATATAATAGGATAGGAAATCCATGAGAATTTGTTGATGAAATACCTGTAATAACTTGCAAACCCCATGAACTATCTGACCTCATCCACATTCCTAGGAGTTTCCCATTCCATGATAGCTTTTGGAAACCACATGCCCTAAGTAATAAATTTTTTTTTTGGAAGAAACTACACTTACTAAGCTTGGCATATAACTAATGCTCTCTCAATAGTATTAACACTATTGCTAGATGGTTTTCATGCTATTTGTAATTCTTAGAATATATCAATATGTCATGAACGAATAATATCAAAATATTATCTAGATAAGGATGCAACACACTATTCATCAAACACATGCAAGTTGTTGGAGCATTAGTAAGAACAGAAGGAACCATGACAAACTGATATTTCCCATACCTGGTCTGGAATGTGGTTTTGTAGATGCCCTCTTCTTTAATGTGTATCTAATGATATCCTAATCTCAATTCAATCTTCGAGAACATTCTTTATCCCTTGAGCTGATCAAATAAATCATTGATCTTCTAAAATAGATACATGTTCTTGATTATCACCTTGTATAATTTCCCGTAATCAATACATAAGCTGAGAGTACGATCCTTATTCTTCAAAAAAAATATTGGTGCACCCAAAGGAAGCACACTTGGCCAAATGTATCCGTTATCGAGTACTTCCTTCAACTACAACTTCAATTCCACCAACTCTGGAGTGCTCATCCTGTAAGGTGCCTTCGATTTTTGTGCTTCTCCGTGTATCAACTCAATAGAAAATTTCATTTCCCTATGAGGTGGTAACTTTGAGATCTCTGCTAGAAATACATCCTCAAACCACTACAATACTGGATACTTCTTCAAGGCTTCACCATCCTCAAGATCCTTCCCTTTATAACTAGAAATATGAAATGCAACCAATACACATCCTTTCCAGATACTGCGCTTTGTTTGCATAGATATAACCATTCTCATTGATGTAGGGTTCTTATTATCCTGCAAGATTCTCTTCTCCCTATCATCATCAAAGCACTCAATAGCATTATCATAGAAATCCACTTTAGTCTTGTGAATGTATAACTAATCGATACCCAACAACATAATATATTATCCCAACATAAACACATTTAGATGCATTGATGTAGACATACCATTCAACTCAAACACATAAGATCTTACCCAATGTTGAACTCTTTTCTTAGTACCTATAGCTAACTGCACCAACCAAGACTTTGCATGCACTTCTTTATTCAAGCAACACGTATCCACCAGATCAAGAATAATATAAATCTAGTTAGATCTAGGTCCAATTAAAATAGAAACACCTTTATCACAAATCTTACCTTTCATCTCGATAATATATTCTTGATGGTCAACCTAACTATTATCTAATGCTACATAAATCCAATGAATACTCTATCCTTAATATCCCAAACTGTCTATGCCTCCTAAAAACTGTAAATTTGTAGTCTACAACCATGATGTTGTGGAAAATATCTCCTGTGATGATCCTTTCCATAAGTCCAACATTGCAAAGGCCTCCTACCCTCACCCTTATTTTGCTTCTCAGACTGGAATCCACTTCCTTTGTCAAATGCATTGAATTTCTTGGATGGTGTTGCATTCTCTTTATCATATGTATCATGAGCCTTTCCTCTCTTCTTATCCCACTTTCCTATATTCTTATCATTACCTCTCCAATTATTCCTAGATTTAGTATTGCACTTTGATTTCTCATAAAATTGCTTCAACATTATGATTTCTTCCTCGAGTGATCTAGGCTCATCAAAATCAATATTTTCTTTGAATGATACTGAAAACCCACTGATGAATCTTTGAATCTTTTAATTATCCTCCCTAAGATAAGGCACATATCTCAACTAATTCAAGAATATTCTAGTATACTCCTCATCAATCATAGATCCCATCTTCAACTCATATAACTCATTTTCCTTGTCCTCATAGTATCTTTTAGATATATACTTCTTTCTGAAAATTATCTCGAACTCACTCTAAATCATCTCCTCTTCCTAAATGATTATGATATTCTTCACATCTGCCCACCATTTTTTTTCTTTTCCTTTAAGACTGAACGTAGCTATTATGGCTTTCATATTTTCTAAATAAATGCACAATCTAAAAAACTTATTCATCCCAAGAAACCAAGCTTCTGCATCTTGTGACTTTTTCATTTATCTATCAAATGTAGGAGAATTTTCTTTCTTGACCTCCTATAGAAAGTATTTTTTCTCACTCCTCTTATACGAATGGTGACATTGTTGCCTCTCTGAATCAGAACTAGAGAAGAACCCATGGTCATTACCTCTCCTATCATGTGTGTCCAAGAACCTACCATGTTTGACTGTATCATCCCTATAAAACTTGTATCCTGATTGAGACTTGTTTCCATATGCCTCATTTGTCTTTTCCTCCTTTTCATGATTGATCTTAAGTGGTCCATGTCTCTGTAAATCTAATAGACTTTGAAGGATGACTACATTAATGGTCCTGTGACTGAATGGTCTTGTCATTATCCTCCTTACAACTTTTGAAATATTATTTAAAACTTTTCTATGTATTTGAAATATAAGGGAGTACTCATCATCATGTTTTTCATCTGATCTGTAGGGAGAATGAATTGTAGTCCACCATTTTGCTAGTCATATTTATCTTCTTCTTCCTAAAAACATTCCATATCAGATAAATCAAATATAAACATAATAAACATACCTCAGTGAAGTTCAAGGGAGGATATCTTGTCTGAAAAATTAATCTACATTAGAATAACACATGTATATATAATTAAATCAACGTATAAATCATCCCAAAATCAACATCATCAACCTATACATGAAGATACAATTGCAACAATGACTATCACAATGCATGCATAAAAAACACATAGATAGTGAACATGAATTCATGACAAACACATTCTTCTCATCCAGTCCAAGTGTGAACCTGGGAGATTTGATACCAACCTGTAACACCCCTTCCATATTTACCCAAATTTCAATGTCCTGCCAGGATAAGCATGATAGAGAGAGCTACTATGAGATGACCTAACCTCCTATATCCATTCAAGGAAGTGGGGCTAATAGATTGACCACATATTGACATCCTACAAGGGATAAATGTCACTCAGAGGTTGAACAACCACCCCTGGTGGCCAAAATTTGAGCCGGAACCCTTTTTCTCTGCCCTGGGTCCACAACCACACCCACAATAAGGAATGCATGTGGTTATAGGCATCCAACAACATGCACAACACTACTTCCATGCAGTTATAATCCATATTCTCCAATTCTGAGCATATAGTCTCGGGATCAGTGCCACCATTTTAGTTCTGCCTCTATGCCACTGCCCATATGTCATTGAGACTTTCCATAATCATATTTAACATGGAAAAAAAGCTAAATATTTAATCTCAACTAAAAAACATGAGCTATAATACCTAGAACATAACAAACATTTTGTCAATCACATGGTAAACATGTAAGTTATAGGTCATGAATGTAGATCTAATAGTAAAAGTATGAGATTCATATAAGAACAATTGAGAAAGCCCTATTACCTCTCCACATAGCTGCAACAACACTTATTTGTCCATACATTCATCAATCGATCAATAGATAAGAAATTCATAACAATATCCATTAGAGATGCACATCATATAACTATCAAATAACCAACATATAAACCATGGAAAACAACCAAAATAATACCATCATAATCAATGCATATACTCATAAATCACCATAGTAAAATTTCTCATGTTAACATTGGAAAATACCAACCAAGTCAGGGACTTCCACTTACCACCCAACCTTAGATTGGGATGAACCAAATCTCTCTTTCAGTAAATCACCCCGACGCCATATTCCAAGCATGAATATGGTATTTGATGGAATAAACCAAACAAAAACCAGACCAGGGCATCCATAAGCCAAACCACCTCAACCCTCAACCAGTGATTCCATGTCACGGTCGAACAACACTAAAACCAACCAGGTCGGTATCTACCCAAGTTGTTCAAGGCTCTAGGAAGTAGTAACTCAACCGACAACCTTCTAGTGCTCTTGAGTGTTTTTCTAGCCCATATCAAGGTACGATTAACTCAACCCACCAAGGGCTCAAGGGCGTTTGTCCCAACCTTGTCTCCAGGACTAGTAACTCAACCCAAGTTGTTCCAGGGCTTCCAAAGGATTTGTTCCCACCCACAACCATAAGGAATTATGAACACCAACTAGAAAATAATCAAGTGGAAAAATACCACAAAACCATGGCTATCTAGGAAATGGAAAGGTAAGGCTAAACCCACTGTCAGTGCGGGAAATACTCCATGCCAATGACAACACAACTAGAAAATCACATGCATATACCATGCATCCATAAATCATCAAGGAAATCACACATGAATCATGCTTCCTGAAAATAAATAAATGTGTAGTTATTGATCCACATTTTCCCTTGAACTTTCCTTCTTTCCACAAATCCAATGAAAACCAAAGTGCTCAAAGTGTGCTCCAAGAAAACTCTAAGTGTGAAAGAATAAGAGAGAGTGAGAGAATCAATGAGAGAGCCAAATACTAAATTGACAAAATCTAACCAACAAAATTCGTAAACTGATCCTCATAATCCTTTTTAGCATTGAGGCCTCTATTTTTGGCATTTTACTCTATTTTTCCTTCAATTTCTCCCTCATGCAATTATGTGACCTTTCATCTCCCTTTTCTCCTATTTTCCTTTAAATTCATAAATAAAATTCCATTTAATGCCACTTTTCCTTTGCCAATGCCTTTGCCAATTTCCATAGCCATTAATTAATCACCAGTGATACCAATCAATATGTTTTACCGAACATTTATTTTGGAATATGTATCCCACAACCTTGGTATTATTATTTTTTATTTACATAGGAAATCAACTAGGGGTTGTTACACTCTTGGAGTTGTTTTCTAATTTTTTTAGTTTCCTTTGGTGTCATTCAACAAGTTTCTTTATTCAGTAGGATTCCTCCTAGAATCAAATAAGACTAATAGCTAATAATTCTCACATGTCAATGATATTTGGTCATTCATCAACAATAATATCAACAATTCATTTTCAAAATTGCTTGTATTTCATCAGATAAATCATCGAATTATGTATTGGTATGCACTAACTTCGGCTTACCAAATGAATAAATTATACCTCATTTTATTTTTTGATTTCTTGGAGTAGCTCTTCCCACACATCATCAACATGCTTGGACTTACTTCATCCTTTTCCCTTTATTTAATGGCACAAAACATGCTTATGACCATATTTTTCTACGGTGTATGTATTTATTTTTCCATCATGGTTAGATCTCTTATGAATGGCCATGATACTCCTAACAAAATGAGACAAACATCCATATTTATAATATCACATATTATTTCATATTTATAACTTCCAATCTGAAAATATAACTTACTCTTTTCATTTACTAGGATTTTCTTTCTTTTTTGTAGCCAAGATACTTCATATGGACTAGGATGTGTCATCCTAAAACATCCCAACTCATCCATCATCTCTGTAGAAACTAAATTGTTAGTACTACCACTATCAATTACCATTTTTCAACATTTCACTTTAGATTTATACATTGTTTTGAACAAACTTCCCCTCTATGTTGGTTCACGAATTTATTCCTTATCTATAACCAATACTCTATTCATCATTATTGAATCACCCATCGCACAAGTTTCTTATTTCACCTATTCCTTTGTTGTCTCTTCTTTATATTATTCAATATGTGCTTCTCTTTGCTTTTTTGACTTGTTCTCAGGAAAGTCTCATGAAAAATGTCCTATTTTCCCACATACATAACATATTATTTATCTTCCTTTTCCTCTTTCTCTCTAGAATAATATTCTCTGCCTTTGGGTGATTGGATGCTATAGGTTTCCATTTATTCCTTTGGATTCATGAATCTTTCTTTGTTGGAAAATCTCTTTCTCTTTGCTAGAATATTTCCTCTAATTTATAACCTTTATTTTGTAGTTAATTTCTCCTCTACTATTAAAGCTGCTTAATAGGAATATTCCAATGTCTTCAGGGGCAAGAGGTCAATCTAATATTAGTTATCATATCTTAGGCCATTTATATATCTAGCTACCTTATCAACATCTTCATCTATGTGTCCTACTGTGACATTTAGTTTGTAGAATTCTTCAATGCACTCCATTACTATCATGGCCTTCTGCCTTATATTTTGCAATTACATGAACACATTTTAGTTGGTAGTCCTTTTGCATGAATTTTCTATTAAAATTGGCCACCATATTGTAAAAAAATTTAATTTTCACCTTGTCTCTCTTCCTTTTCTGAGCTTGCAGCTCATCCTACCATATGGTTGCATGACTCTTTAATATGGTCATCATGTACTTAACCTTTTGCGCATCTTCATAGTTGAAGTATTTATCCATCGCATCAACCCAATCAAGAAAATAATCCATGTTCATATTTTCATCATATATAAGAACTTCAATTTTTGGTATGTATCCCTCCTTCGTAACCATCCATATTAACTACTCCTCTACTAACACTTCTCCTGGAGCTCCCTCTATTTCCTCTTTGAAACTAGTATATTCACTCTCACTAAGGTCTCCTACATCCAGTTCCCTAGGTGGCATGTTCACTTTAACCTATGCATTTCTTCCTCAATTTCCATATAGAAATGGGATCTAATACCACTTCATGTAGCATATCCAAATATATAAACACTCACCTTGGTTCCTTGGAGCAGTTCAACTCTCAAACTAACTACCATACGATCCCTTTCTTTCCCCACAGGGCCCAACTTCCAGGCCATTAGAGGAAATTTTAGGCTAAAAGTTCCACATTAAATTTTATCATAATTTCCATGTAATAATATGTAAACAAATCAAAATCCTTTAAATTTAAAAAGAGGTACATGTAAATATTTTGGAGAGAAAAGAAGAAAAAATATTTTTTTCAATTGTATTTTTGGCATATCTCCTTACAAGTTTACTTAAATTTCAAGTGTAGACACTCATTAGATGAAAAATTAAATTCCCCATCCAATGAGTGCCCATTACGTGTACTTTTGAGAAGATACACATTGATAAAAAATTTAATATACATTAAAAAAGTGTGTTGAACACACTTTTTTAATGTATCTTAATTTTTTATCAATGTGGGTCTTCTCAAAAGTATGCATAATGGGTACTCATTGGATGTGGAATTTGATTTTGCAACCAATGAGTGTCTACATTTGAAATTTGAGTAAATATATAAGAATATAATTCAAAATAGAATTAAAAAAATGTAGTTTTCTTCTTTTCCCTCCAAATATCATAACTCTTATATTATTATTTTAACTATTATATTATAATTTTTCCTTAGGAGCCACTTTTAGGTTGAAATTTCCTCTAATGAATCTTCATCACTTTGGGCTAAATCACTTCTTGACTATGTGGGGGTGGTGACTTCTCACTTCAATAGAGGTTGCGGGTGGATTCATCCCTAGCCCACAAAATTAATTGGACAAAAGGGATTTGGTGGAGGAAACCAATGCCTCTAATGGATTGTGAGGGTTGTACCCTGTGATGTATGAAAATAAGGGGGAGGGGTTGGGGGTGTGTCCCATGATTGAAAATAACCCTTATGTAAACCACTGATATTTCTCTTACTGGGATTCAAACCAACCCTTTTACCTAGGTCTAATAGATTCACTCACGATTTGGTTTGATTTGTGGCCATATATATAGGCTTTCAACCACAGTGAGTTTCATAGATATCATGACTCCAACCAATTTTTTAACTCTCAACAATTTCTCATGTCATAGGAATTTGGATCACCAACCAAGTAGTGTGGAATACTTACCCAACCATTGATGTAAACTACGAAAAAATTATCTTCCACAATGGGTGGTTTCCCGCACTATGGACAGGCCTATTTAATGATCTCCAAGCCTATTTGAGTGCCTTAGTTATACCCCAACCTTACAACTATGTGTGTGTATGTCTGTATAACACAAAGACTAAGTGAAATTACATGTTTCTTTTATATTTTCCACTGACTATTCACAATAGTGTTAGTTTAGTCACAAGTGAATTCAACATATGTTCAACCATCACTCCTTTTATAGACATAAATATAATACAGGATCGACCATTTTCTAGACCAGAAAATATATTTTTCCTATTGTGTTTTGTTTTACAGGAAGTTGCATAGATAGAGTGGAATTTCATAAGCCTGAGAGATTTTGCAACCTTAGATTTGTTTTCTTATTTTACATCCCTTATCCCTAAACAAAATATTTCCATGAGAAAAAATGGATTTGTAACTAACATCTCTAAAAGGTTACTACAGTTGTCTCTATTTTAGAATATTGATTCCACCTCATTAAATAGAATATGTACATTTGTCCCACGAGGACACTTTACCTTAAAAAACTAATAAACGTACCTTTGTTCACAAGTCATAATGGGACAAATTACAAAGATAATGAAATCAAGTACATGGGAACGAAAAAAATTATTTTCCCTAATGCTCCTACATCAACATTCATAATCCACAAAATTGAATAAATATATTAGAATTGTTGAAATTATCATGAATGAAGTTATATTGAGTGTTAATGTGCTTTATTTTCTTCTGAAACACATGGTTCCTCGACAATGAAATTGTTGTGTTATTGTCACAAAAGATATAAGTTTCCTCCTTCTCCATATGCATAAGATATTTCAAAATTATACTTATCTATGCTGCATGGCATGATGGTGTACTAGCTAAGTTACACATTCTAGTTATATTGACGTTATTGATAAAATTGGTTGTTTCTTAGATCCCATGAGATCAAATTTGTGTCCAAATGAAAATCATATCATAAAGTTCATTTTCTATCATCAATACTAGGAAAATAATAATTGTCTATTTTCATGTAAGCATGTTATCTTTAGAACTTATGTACCACAATCCATAATCACTTATACCTACAATATGCCTTCAAATCATTTTTCCAACATCCCATTGAGATTCATTAGGATAGTTCATAAATATGTAAATTTAACTAATTGTATACATAATATCAAGTCGTAGTAACGTACATGCGGTTTCCTACAAGCCTCTCATACAACATTGAATTGGCTATTGGTCCATCATCTTGCTTACTTAATTTAGTTCCTATTAAAGTGTTTGTTTCTGGTTTTTTGAATTTGTCCATTTTGAACCTCTTTAATATATCAGGCACATAATTTTTTTGACATGTGAAAATACCTTGAACAAATTCCTTAATTTTAATTCAAAAAACGTACTTCATGAGACCAAGGTATGTCATTTGAAATTTTCTTTTTATAACAACTTTGAAATCATCTATGTTAGGATATTTCGACACATAAGAAATAGGCTCGTTTTGTGTCACCTTTGTAAATCCTTCAATCCTATCCCAAGTTGTTCTTAAGGGGGGATGTTATGATATCCCAACACATAGGAAATAGTTAAGAATAACTTAGTCTAGTGTAGAGTTAGGTAAAGTGTGTTTCTTTACCATGTACATTTGTAACTTATAATCCGAAAGTTACGATTTGTAGTGATCCGACGGTTATCTCTCACCTTGGTATTAACAACACTTGATCCGTGGCTTAACACCCAATTGGTCCATGATATCTATTTAAAGAGCATGTAGGGTCATTTGTCCTGTAACCGTTTATGAGAGAAACATATGTAACTTTTCTTTTTATATTAATAAATTTCCTTAAGTGGCCGCGTTGGCTCAGGCTGTGGACTATTTCCCTCTTTGAGGGTTTTAACCACGTGATTATACTGGTGTACTGATTTGTGATCTATTTGTGAGCAGTGACCTTTGGTTCTTGATCTACAGAACTTACCCTGTAAATTTCTACATGGTATCAAAGCTATTTTGAGGGTCGCGTCCATTGTTGATCAAAATTCGAAGCCGGTTTGACTGCATGCGAACGTTATTTTGTAGATCTACTATTTTTGAACATTTTTGGGCTTGGAGAACTGCTCGGTTATGTCTGGAGCATCTGTTATAGTGAGGAATGGCTTTCGTTTCATGCAAAAATGTTTTCGGCTACCCAAGTTATGACAGTTTAGATCTGGAGGTATAAAGCATATATTTTGCAGTTATATTTGTTAACACTTCTGCTTATTTTGGTTTGTTTCTATTTATTTTCGGTATTAATATTTTATTTATTTTCCGGATCTATACCCTCTTCTTTGTGTATTCTCTTTTCTGTGTGATCTCGGCAAATCAGAAACAGGAAAAGGGATTGTTTTTGCTACATATGCTCTTTCCTCGCGTCTTTGTGTGATCTTGGGAAATCAAAAATAGTGGAAAAAGTGGTAGTTCCCAGTAAGGCTAATTGAAAATCTAACATTCTGCCATAAGCGCTTGCATTTCATTTTTTTTTGCCTTGGTTTTTGTGTTTTTTTGTGCAGGAAAAGGCACACACACCGAAGAGTTAAAAAAAAAAACCCTTCCTCCTTTCATAGAATAACGTGATCCTTTTACTATCTCACTTGGTGAGGGTTTAGTTTATGAGAATATAGGTCTTTGGTTCAAGTCTCCTTCTCAAGTTTCTTTTGTAAAAAAAATTTGTTCAAAGGGGTGGAATTTTTTTTTAAAAAGCCGCACTTCATCCTGTTCCCGTAACTATTCGACATCTACAACTCAGATTTTTCAAAAGGCATAACTTTTTCATACGCAAGCCGTTTTCCGAGAAGTTTTTTTTTTAAACGACCTAATTTTTCGAGATCTTTCCATTGGAGTAGTTAGTTTCAGCTTTTTGTAGCTTCGTTAAAAAAAAAATGGAAAGTGCTACACGGTTATTCTTAACAGCACCAATTATTTCCAATGGCTACCTCACATGGTAGATATACTTAGAAGTAAAGGGATTTATAGAATAGCCACAGGACAAGAAACTAAAACTTCCAATGATGATAAAGATGCTAAATGAGAAAATAAACAAGATCAAGCATGAGGTTTGATAGGGATGTCCATTGCTCAAGATCTTCTATTTCATATCCTTGACATTGACACCCTTGATGAAGCCCTATAAAAGCTAAAAACAGTTTTTGGCATTCAAAATCAAATCAAGGCCCACTAGCTTGAAAATGAGTTTCTTACTTTGGACCCCAATAATTTCTCCTCCATTGAAGATTTCTTTTCCAAATTTAAAACCCTCAAGATTTTAGAAGGTTGTAAGATCAAAAAGGATGATGGTAGCATCATCTATTGCATTCTCGGTAAGATTGACCCTGCATACTCTATTTTTGTTTCCGCCTTCCATTCCACGAGAGAAGCCATCATTTCTTCAGGAACCACCTACAAGAATCCATCTTTTGATGCCTTTTGTGATTCTTTGATAAGAGAACAAGAAAACATTTTACACCTTTGTCTTATCACTGTTGGAAATGCTTCTAAGAAAGCCTTAGCATCCCAACAACAACCATATCAAAAGAATCCCAAGAAGCAGTATCCTAAAAAATATGGTCCTAAACCAAACAAGGGCCCTAAGTAATTTCAGCCGTAAACTGAAAAATCAAATCACCAAAATAATAAGGCAAATCAAAACAAAGGGAAGAAAACAGATAGACGTTGCAACTTTTGCAATCGGGATGGCCATATAGAGTCCAAATGCTTTAAGAAGATGGAAGCCTTAGAAGTAGCAACGAAGAAGCACAACATCAATTTTGAGCACTCTTCACCTTCATCTTCAGGCATGGCACTTTCTTCTTGTGGTTTTCAAGCATCAAGATTTAGTTATGCATTAAATGTATCTTCTTCTTCTCCTTCTCATGAGTGGCTCATTGATTCTGGAGCTTCTTACCACATGGCTAAAAATAAATCCATGTTTTCTTCTTTAAATTATTTTAACACCAAACATATTTATGTTGGTGATGATAGATCTCTTAGTGTTGTAGGATTTGGAACCATTCATATAGATAAACGTTAGTTTAATGATGTACTATATGTTACTACCTTTTCATGCAAGCTTCTATCTGTTTATCAAATAACTCATTCAAGTGAAGGGAAAATAGTAGAATTCTCACCTCATGATGTTGTAATCAAGGACCTCAAAGATCATAAACATATTTTACCTATTGGCATTGCTAATGACTCCCCAAGGTTGTATAAGTTTGAAAAATTTGGGTCATCATGTCTTCCCTCTGTTTTTGTTGCTCATAATGATGATGTGAGCAAACTTTGGCATGAGCGATTTGGTCACTTAAACTATCGCTCTCTTAAAATTCTCTATGTAAGGAAAATATGGTGATGGGTCGTCCTATGGTATCTTTCCGAGATGGTTTTTGCTCTGGATGTGTACTCGAAAAACATCATCGGGATAGTGTTGACAAACGTGCCTCTTGGCACGCTTCAGCCCCTTTGCAGCTTGTGCACAGTGATTTATGTGGTCCACTTTGGTTGCAAGTACTTCTTAACTTTCATTGATGATTTTTCCAGACGCACTTGGGTATATTTCTTAAAATTCAAGAGTGAAGTTTTTAACATGTACTTGGCCTTTAAGGCCTTTGTTGAGAAACAATTTGGACATAAAATTCTTAAGTTAAGATCATACAATGGCGGATAATATGTTAACAACAAATTTATCAACTTCTACACTGAGCATGGAATTCAATTGCAACATACTGTTCCATATACTCCACAACAAAATGGTGTAGCTGAAAGGAAGAATCGCACCTTAAAAGAAATGGCTAATTGTATGCTTCAATCTAAAGGACTTGGTCTCAATTTTTGGGCAGAAGCCATTAACTGTGCAAATTACATAGTAAATTGCACTCCTACTACAGTTTTAAAGAATATAGCTCTAGAATAAGCTTGGAGCTCAGTCAAACCAGATGTAAGTCAGTTTCATGTTTTTGGAAGTGATGCTTGGACCCATATTCCAGATGCAAAACATAAAGCCTTAGAACCTAAGAGTGAAAAATTTATTTTTGTTGGATATTCTAAAGATGTCAAAGGCTATAAAATTCTCAACCAAAATCAAAAAATATTATCATTAGAAGAGATGTAAAATTTGATAAAAATATATTGGTCTGCGAGCCTAGTTAGGCAAGTGTGCCACCTTTGGCCTGTGAGCTTGATTCAACATATGTGCCACCTCTGTCTCTCTTTCTTATCCTTAATAGCATTCCTTCTAGTTCAGATGATGACAGCAAGGATGAAAATCGTCCTCCACCTCTTGAAATTATTCCTTACACTCCACCGCTTCCAATATGGATCCACTCTACTTGGGATGCAGTTCGAAAGAGCTTCTTCCTTATTAGCTAAAGTTCCAGAAAAAAATGATCTAGAAACCTTTGAAGAATCCTCCCGTCATCCAGATTGGGATGAAGCTATGAATGAAGAGTATCGTTCCTTATTCGCAAACAATAATTTGGATCTTGTTGCTCTTAAAAAAGGAAGATAACTTGTCAGATGCAGATGAGTTTACAAAACCAAGTTTGGACCAGATGGAAAAGTGGATAGACATGAAGCTCGTCTTGTTGCTAAATTATTTTCACAAGTTGAAGGCATTGAATATACTGAAACCTTCTCCCCTGTTGCCAAAATGAATTCTATCTACCTTGTTCTCTCCCTTGCCACCTCCTTTAAATGGGAAGTCCATCAGATGGATGTTAAATCCGCCTTCTTACATGGATATTTGCATGAAGAAATCTACATGGAACAACCCCCTAGCTTTATCCAAAAATACTTCAGCCTTCTTTTTCACCTTAGGAAGTCTCTCTATGGTCTCAAACAAGCTCCTCGGGCTTGGTATGCCAAAATGGATAGATTTCTCTTAGATAATGACTTTTCTTGGTGTCATTATGACAACACTATCTACACTAAGAAAGTGGGTAATTCCTTCACCATCCTTGTTCTTTATGTTGATGATCTTATCCTGACTGGTAGTGATCCAAACCATATAAACCATGTGAAGTATAGCCTCAAAAAGAAGTTTGAAATGACAAACTTAGGACACTTGCATTATTTCCTTGGTCTTCAAGTCTTGCAATCCAAGGAAGGCATTACCCTCTCTCAGTCCAAGTACGCATGTGATCTTCTACACCACTTTCACATGGAAGACTGTAAGCCAGCCCCTTGTCCCTTTTAGTCTGGAGTCAAGCTTTCAGTCAACTATACTACCCCTGAAGTTGATGCTACCTTATATTGTCAACTTGTTGGTAAAATTCTGTATCTAACCTACACCCTTCCTGACCTTTCCTTTACTGTTGGTATTGTCACTCAGTTTATTCACCAACCTCATGAAAGTCACTGGAAAGCAGCTAAAAGAATACTTCGATATATTCAAGCTATAGTTCAGTTCGGGATTCATTACATTGCAGGAGCATATCCATTGTTGATTGGTTTCACTATTATGATTGGGTTGGTGACCCTGATGATCGAAAGTCTACTGCAAGATATGTATTCACTCTTGGTTCAGGACCTATTACTTGGTCTTGTAAGAAACAAAGTGCCACCTCTCTTTCTTCAGCAGAAGCAGAGTATCATGGTGCAGTTGAAGCCAACAAGGAAGCCATGTGGCTTCGTTAGATTATGTCTGAATTTGGTCTTCATCAGTAGCATCTAACTACACTTTGGTGTGATAATCAAAGTGCCATTCAGCTCCGTAAATATCCATTTCAACATCAACATATGAAACACATTGAACTCCACATACACTTCATCAGAAAGATCATTCATGATCGTGTTATTGAAGTGCAATATTGTCCAACCAATGATCAAGTAGTCAATATCTTTACAAAGGCTCTCACAGAAGCGAAGTTTACTAAACTTAGATCCATTCTTGGAATTCAGGAAAGTTTTAATTAAGGGGGGATAGGCTCTAATGCCTCCTTCCTTCTCCTATTGTGTCACTTTTATAAATCCTTCAATCCTATCCCAATTTTTTCTTAAGGGGGGATGTTAGGATATTTCGACACATAGGAAATAGGCTCCTTTTGTGTCACCTTTGTAAATCCTTCAATCCTATCCCAAGTTGTTCTTAAGGGGGGATGTTAGGATATTCCGACACATAGGAAATAGTTAAGAATAAGTTAGTCTAGTGTAGAGTTAGGTAAAGTGTGTTTCTTTACCATGTACATTTGTAACTTATAATATGACGGTCACAATTTGCAGTGATCCGAAAGTTATCTCTCACCTCGATATTAACAACACTTGATTTGTGGCTTAACACCCGATTGGTCCATGATCTCTATTTAAAGAGCATGGAGGGTCATTTTTCCAGTAACCGTTTATGAGAGAAACATATGTAACTTTTATTTTTATATTAATAAATTTGTTGAAGTGGTCGTGTTGTCTTAGGCCATGGACTTGATAGGATATTCCGACACATAGGAAATAGCTAAGAATAACTTAGCCTAGTGTAGAGTTAGGTAAAGTGTGTTTCTTTACCATGTACATTTGTAACTTATAATCCGACGGTCAGGATTTGTAGTGATTCGGCGGTTATCTCTCACCTCGGTATTATCGACACTTGATCCGTGGCTTAACACCCAATTGGTCCATGATCTCCATTTAAAGAGCATGGAGGGTCATTTTTCCGGTAACCGTTTATGAGAGAAACATATGTATATTTCCTTTTTATATTTTTAAATTGCCTGAAGTGGCCGCGTTGGCTCAGACTGTGAACTGTTTCCCTCTTTGAGGGTTTTAACCACGTGATTATACTGGTGTACTAATTTGTGATTTGTTTGTGAGCGGTGACCTTTGGTTCTTGATCTATGAAACTTACCCTATAAATTCCTACAATCTAAGATCAAATTTCTAGTATATGTCATGTCATCAACAAAAACACAAACAATAATATTTTTACCCTTTATCTAATTTGGTATATAGAGTGGGCTCAATACTATTCATTTTCAACCCAACGTCAAGGAAATATGATCCAATCCGACTATAACAAACTCATTCAAATTTCTTCAAGCCATACAAGGATTTCTTCAACAAGTACAATTTGTACTCTTGGCCTTTCACTTTAAATTTTGGTAGCTAATCAACATATACCTCCTGTTCTAGTTTTGCATTCGTGGATGAATTCATGTACATATGGTAAATTGGCCATTTTTTCTGGGGTGAAATGGATAATATAGATCTAATAATATCCGACCATGTTACTAGAGAAATGGTTCACCATTTCCAATATCTTTTTGTTGGTTAGATCATTTGGTAACTAGCCATGCCTTCTTTTTCTCTACATTTACTTTCTCATCCAATTTTATCTTGTACGCCTACTAAACTGCAATTTTTGTTTTAATTGTTTGGATATTAACAATATACCATGTTTTATTTTCAATAGCTTCAGCCTCTTCATATATGGGCTATACCTAATGTTTTTCTTCCACTGCCTCTTCAAAATAGGTAGGTTGATAGGATAATAAGAAAAAATTATCTCATTGATCCATGTCATCCCATTTCTTATAAAATCATCAAAATCATTGCTAAAAGGAAAACTATTCCCTAATTTCTCAATAAATGTAGTTATTATCTATTAAAATTAAAACTACCTTATTTTCTTTGCAACTATAACCTTGGAAATTTTATTAGGAGGGACTTATTGTTGTGAAATTTCCACTTGTTCATCTATTAGGAGATATGGGCATCTTCTAACTAGTGCTTCATTCTCTTCATCATTCCAAAAAACAAAATTCCAATAATTTTGCATCTCTACTTACCACAAATTTCTTAGTGAGTAGATTATGAAATTTCTAGGCTTTGGATTGATTAGTTTATTCAATGAAAATACATTTTTAAATCCCATTGTCAAGTTTCCTTAACACTCCTAGGACATTTGTATAAGAAATAAAACAAAAAACATTGAAATGAGAAGCAATTGACTTTTGTCAATTTCATGGTTCTTGAGACACTTTATCATTCACACTATTTGTTGGAGAACTATTCAATATGTAGTTTGAAAAAGCAATAGCTTCAAACAAAAAATCATTTGGAAAATTTCTACTTTTGAGTATACAATTCTCAAATTCATGATGGTTTGATTCTTCTATTTGACAACATCATTTTGATATGGAGTATATCTAGTGGTGATTTTCCTTTTAACTCCATACTACCTAAAAACATATGAAAACTCCTTTGATTCAAACTCTCCTCCATCCAACCTAAGTACTTTCACAAATTTCAACCTTTTTTCCTACTACAACCTTAAAGTTTTTGAACTTTGTGGAAGTCTTTTATTTATCTTTGATAAATTATATCAAAACATTATTTTTAAAATCATTAATAAATGTTATAATATAAAAGCTTTTACCAATGAACTAAATTTGAGTGGGTCCACATAGATCTGCATCAACAATTTTTGCATGCTTCTTAACTCTCGAAGAGGATTTTGGGAAACTACCTCTTTAATGCTTTGTAATAATGTGACTTTCAAAAGTGTTGGTTTGCTCATTCAATTCGGGTAATAGTTAACCATATATTTTTTCTACAAGAGGCTACAACTCTTAAAACTTTTTGTTGCCATATCTAAGATGCTCCAACCAGGTCACATCTATTCTTGTGACATTTTTTGCATATATGGCTATGACATATTTACACTTCACAATTTCAAAGAGAACATTATAATCTTGGTCACTTCGAACTCTGCAACAAATATTTTTATAGGGAATTTATATTAATAATGTGTATGTGGAGTATTTGAATATAAGATCATAACCATGTTGACTCAACTATCCAATACTTAACAGATTACGCTGAAGATTTGGCACATAAAATACATCATGAATATCTTTCTTCTCATTTTCCATAGTTAGGACAGACACAACACTTCTACCTATGGCCTTGACATAATTATCATCTCCTCAAGCAATTTTAGGTTGAGCATAGTTATTAATACTAGAAAACAACTTTGTGTTACCTAGCCTGGACTTCTTCAGTTATTTAACACGAGATGAACATTGATTCATATGTCCCTTCTTCAATGTTGGAAACATTATATGTTCGTTTATTCAAATCTAACTTGTTATTTCTCCATTTATGTTCATAGTTTCCATATTTTTTGCAGAAGTAGTAATGTACCTTGGAATTGTTCATCCATTTTTTACTTCACTCCCTCTATGTCTTAACTATTCTCATGTAAAACTTCCTTCAATTTGATGATTTATTGTTACTCTTTGACCTCTACCTCTACTTCCTCTATATTTTCCTCTACCAATGAATGCCAAGATTTGGAAGGCGTGTTATAAGGGCTCCTCTTTCATTATGATTTTTTATTGATAGGAAAAGAGAGATCCCATTAGTACATTTCTTATCAATTTGGACATATTTTTGGAATCATGTATGAAAATTACAAAAATCTCAAACTTCTTAGGAAACATCTTAGGAATTTTTTCCACAATTTTATTATCTTCAATTGTCTCTCCAAGAGTGTTGAGCTAATCCACAATTTCTATTTGTCAATGTTCTTTTCATCCTTCATCCTCAATGTCTCACTCTCTCCTAAATGTTTGAAGCTTGATAGTCTTTACTTCTTCATTACTCTGATATGCTAACTCCATAATATTCCAAACATTCTTTACACTATATGCTCTTATTATTGCATCCAAAGGTGCATTCTAAAACCCAGTATGAGGGCGATGTGTAATTCCATTTTTTCGCAACATGGAGTTGATACATTTCCCTCTTAAAATAAAAATAGATTCTCAAGCAATGTTAGTAAGAAACAAAAATAAATATGCATGTCAAGTTGGGTTTAATTAAAAGCATTATACAACATCAATAATTATGACGTCACTATGTAAGTTGATTTGTTATTGATATTACAATTGGTAAAAATATTTCACTTGCTCGAGTAACAAATAAAATACTGTGATGTGGAAAGGGATAAAGTAATTAGACGTAAAAAAAAAAAAATTACTAGTAAGGTGTTTAAAATTTATACTTTTCAAAAATATTTCAATATAGTATTTAGATAAACTATATGAACATTTTTGTTAACTAATTTATGTAGATATCTATAGATAAAAGGAAAGAGTTAAAAATAAAATATTATAATGATGTATATAATGAAATATTCAATATTCAAATAAAGGAAAAAATAATTTAAAAATAAAAATAAAAATAAAATACCGAATACTTCCTAATAGGAATAATAAGAGAGAGATGAGCATTTCATTCACTTCCTAATATAAAATTAATATATGACATCTAAAAATAAATAATAAATTTTAATATACAATATTAAGTAATATTGAAGTGTACTTCAAAATATATAATTAACAATATATATATATATAATTGTTAATTTTCCTTGAAATTCAACAAAGATTTTTTGGAATTGTAAGTTTAAGTTATGCAATGTATATAATTTAAACACTAAAAAATTACACATTTAGTATATGTTTTTGTGTGTGTGCATATATATATATATATATATATATATATATATATATATATATATATATATATATATATATATATATATATATAACCATTACAAATTCATTCGGATCTATCAATGGATGAGAATGGATGATAAGGATGTAAGTTTTGTTTTCAAATTTGGCACTCTAAAAATTGTTTTTACTTGAAGAGATTTGATCTTTCTTGAGGCATGATATATCCTTACTTGAGATGTATATACACTAATATTATGTAAAATTAAGTCATCCACATAACACTCCATCCAAAATTTGGCCTTGTTCTCACTTTTTCTCATTTTTACAACTCGAATTTTCTCATTTTACAAATTCATTGTTGAGTGCATCCCAAAATTTGTATAGCTGAAAGAAACTCTTCCCTGGTCTGTTGTACACTCTGTGTGGAAGCTTAAGCTTCATGTTGAAGCTCAAAATTATAAATACCAATTAAATGAAATGAAATACACCTGAAACATTGCATTTTTTTCTTATTATTACATCGATAGGCATCCCTCTATTGGAATTGGCCACTTTAATCTTTTTGCTAATTAATTTTTTTTATCAGATGGTCTAAATTAAAATATGCCAATATATTCCCGTTGTCTTCACTTAATCAATGAATGAAATTAAAATTGATAACTTCCTTGCATATCTAAATCTGGTGTTTAAACCCTATTTAAATTAATTTTTTACCAAAATATAGTTATATAATTACTATGCCATTAATAGTTGACCACGTATATTGATTAAATGATTAATGAAAATTATGTCCATTCATAAATTATTTTTAAACGTGTCATATTTTTTAAGAAAATACATTGAATTATGAAACATGACACATGTCCATTGCATTATCACAATAAAATTAAGGGTTTGTACTTCAGTTTATAATGTAATATTTACCAATATAAAGTTTTCTATGGTTGTGAAATGTGGACTCATACACTCAATAAAGGCCAACCAGTTGGAATCAATGCACTTATGGTGGTATTCAATGAAGAAAAGTGTTATTGTTTGCATTATCCTCCACTAGTTAAACAAAATACTCCAGATCTTCTCCATAAATTAAAAAATTAAAATATATGGTAAATGGATAGGAGCCTCTCATAATGGATTGAAAACATAGAATTGTCTATCATTTCGAAGTGACATAGACTCCTTGAATTCCAAAATTAAAATATGTACTAAATGGATGAGATTTTGTGGGAGTGGATTGACAACATAGAATCGCTTATGCTTTCAAAGCGAAATCTCATATTACGAGACAAATTTAAGCCTTGTTCCTTGGTCTATCTCCTTCCTAGGATGTTTCCACTGAGAGCTGTGAGGTCTGGCAGGAAAGGTATGCTAGGTTTCCACCGACAGCTACGAGGTCTAGCAGGAAAGACATGTCAGGTTTCCACCGAGCACTACGAGTTTCGCAGGAAAGGTATGTCAGGTTCCACCAACAGCTACTAGTTCAAGCGAGAAAGACATGCCAGATTTTATATAGTTAGAAATTTTATAAACATCGATAAAACGCATGTTAAATTATTAGAATTGGTTGCAATCCGGCATGGCATTTTAAATACCAAATCTTTTAAAATTTAGAAGAAAAACTAAAAAAATTGTGGATTAGGTTTTCAGGTTGAAATAATATTAACCTATAGGTTTAGTCAAGACATAAATATTTTAATATATTTTATTTTCACAGTGAAAAAGAAACTTTTTTAATATTAATTTTTTTTTTTTTTTTTTTTTTTTTTTTTAACTTTTCCATAAATACATAAAATATTTTCTCAAATTGCATACATATGGCCAGATAAAAAAATCATTTGATGTGGTGGTTGTGTAAATTTCTCAATCGTTCAAGTGAAAGGAAGTAGAATAAATTTATAATCGTAGTTATCATGAGTGGCATGGTATTTCCCAACATTCTCACCACAAGATGCTTTACTTAGGGAGTAGCAGAGTAGATTTTACATAGTCCATGATGGTATATACTTTCCAATGGTGATTGTTTACTTGAATCTCTTTTCAGATAGAGTGTGATCAGTTGGTGGCTGGTGGTGGACACTATTTTTTCTTGCGCATGAGCTTCCTCAAGATATTTGGGATTTTGGAATACTGTTGGGATCAATTTTCCAGTATTAAAATCATTTTTCTTTAATTTATTATCTGCACTGGTCACATTAGGAGGAAATCCATTTGTTTTCACTATTAATAGGGAAACATAGAGGAAATTCATAGGACATCATTCAAAATTTCCTTGATACAATTCATAACATTGATATCTGGATTGAGAGCTGCATGATCACACACTTTTAAAAAAATAAGTTGGCTACTACCTAAGAAACAATGACACTTATGAGGATAAGATTCAAAGTACAAAATTATTATTATTAATTTAATGTTAATGTTTTATTCAATAACTCCAAATCTAAACTATTCCCTTCTCGTTCTAGAGGATGAATGTGTATTTCAATAAATTAGTTAAGGGGAAATTTTGTACCCAGATTATGTAATGACTTCATCTTTAGAAAACACAAAGCTTAAAACATGTCGAGAATTGTATTATAAAAAGGGTTTCTTATCTTCCTAAGTTTTTGTTGTAGCCTTATGAATTAAAAAACCTTCGAGTTTAATTTTTTTATTATATATTGTTATATTAGTATTATATTAATTTAAATATAGATTATCATATTTATATTATATTATATTGTTATATTTTTTTCCAAGTAATAATATAATAGATTTTAGTTCAATATATAGTTAATTAATAATATTAATATAATGTTATTGATATGTTATATGTCAATTATATTATAGTTTTTAATATTTTATAAAAAAATATAGTTTTTAATATAACTTTTAATATTTTACAATTTTTTTATGTAATAATTAATATTATATTAATATACAAAATAATATTAATATAATAAATATAATATATAAATAAAAAATAAGAGGCCTATTATTATTTATATAGTTTTTAATAATAAGAAATAGTATTTAATGGGGTGAGTGATGGATAAATGCTTATATGGGTACATCAATCACGATTGTAAATGTGTTAAATATATTTTATAGTTTTTCTCCAAATTTCATTATTTATGAGATGTGATTGGTGGGAGTGGCCAATACGGAATTCTTACAACACAACATTTAAGGCATAGCTCAAAGAATAACCATCTAATCAATACATTCTCTGTGACATTATCATAGAATAGAGAACTCCAGCCAAGTGAAATTTAGTCAACGTCGTGCTAGTCTCGTGGTAATGTTTGGCTTTTGGCAGTATGACTCTGACTAAATAGAGAAGGTTTTTTCTCTCTCAATCGAAGTGTCTCTGTATATAAATCTCCTCATGTCATGTGTTTAGCAAAATCGAAGTGCCTCTGTATATAAATCCCTCCATTTATTATGCTTAACTAGTGCCTCTGAGCACCTTTGGATATACATCCATTCATTTCAAAGTGCATACCAACATTTCCAACGTGGGCATTCTATATTTAATTACAATTTTGTCTTGAAATACAAAGTTGCTTCTTGAAGATATCATACCATGATTGCCAAATCTAGCCATGGCCTTTGCCACTTGATTCACCAGACACTGCCCTTCGCATTAACCTCCAAATTCATTGATTTCCAAAAAAATTTGAACCGCAATTCAACTTCTTGTAAAAAATTACTATTCCCAAGAGCAGCTATTACAGTCGCAACACCTCCCTTGGAGAGGCGACGCATAACCCGATAGGAATTGGTTTTACAAAGCCCCATGACAGAGTTCGATATGCCACGCTTATGTTCAGATCGTCATCATCAGAAGAAGAATCGTGATGATCATTTACTATTAGCAAATACGTGGAAAGAAATACAAGAATTCCATGATTGGGATGGACTATTAGATCCTATTGATCCTCTTCTTCATACAAGCCTATTATGAAGCCTTCGACTGGGGTTTTGGGTCTAATACATTTACACCACGCCACCTATAAACGTTCCCGACTTCTTAAAAAATAAGTTGGAGGTTCGAGATGGATCTAACTGGATTGGTTACGTTGCAGTGTCAGACGAAGAGAGGGAGATTGAACGTCCTGGATGTCGGGACATTGTGGTGGCAATGAGAGGCACTACAACACACATGGAATGACTCTCTAATTTTATGCATACACTAACTCTTGCTCACTTAAATCCATCAGAGCCTCGTGAAGATGTAAAGGTGGAGATCAGATTTCTGGGCCTCTACACTTCGCACGATTCGACCTACAGGTTAAAAAATGGAAGCGCTAGAGAGCTGCTTTTGTCTAAAATTCTGAAACTTGTACAAAAGTACAAGGGAGAGGAGCTTAGCATAACAATAAAAAGACACAACATGGGTAGTGCTCTGGCTATGCTTTGTGCTTACGATATCACGGAGCTTGAAGTAAACCGTCCAGCTTATGAATCTTGCAAAATAATTCCAATAATGGTATATTCATTTGCAGGCCCCCGCGTTAGAAACGGTACCTTCAAAGACCGGTGTGATGAGTTGGGCCTTCTTGGAAATTAATTCCAACTGCAAGAAGAGTAGAAGGAAAAAATTTTAATACCGATGGAACACCAAAACACAGTGAACAACAGGAAATTTTTTTTTTAAGTTTACACACCATCGTGCATTCAAATACTGGGTTTGATTAACTCTACAAATCAAATTTCTCGTGTAAAGGCGGTAGCATTTTTTGCATTTAAAATTGTGGTCAAACCATGCAATCCCTGTCTTTAAACCCATGCCACCATTAAATACAATCCCCCAACCAGTTTGACTTACCGCCATTTCATTTGTTCTGAATATACGCACGTCACCAATTTTTGGAGCCCATCAGTCCACATCATAACCTATCAACCAATCCCATGCCAATCGCACCTCTATTTACACAAAATTTTAATTTCCATCTATGTGGTTGTAGAGGGATTTTTTTTATTCCTCTGTGTGTTTGGAATTAGCAGAAATTCCAACATGGTATCAAAGCTAGTCCAGGCTATTTGAATTTTCCAAAGAAGCTGAAGGAGGAAGAAGAAGTTTGTTGAAGTTTTCTCCAGCAGTGTGGAGGCTCAAAAAAACAAGGTATTTACCAAAAGATAGTTTGTTTTGTGTTTTATTTAAAGAGTTCATTCCAGAGAAGTGAAAGATAGATTTTATCTCTCAGCAGTGAGAAGGTTTAGTAAAGAAACACAGTCAAGTTTTTAGAAGCATAGTTTAGTAAGCTATCTATGGCAAGAGCTAGCACAAGCACGAGTATGGGAAATAATCAACTCCCATAGTTTAATGGGAAGAACTATGACTATTGGGTAATCAAAATGAGAGCCCTGTTTTTCTCTCAAGATTTATGGGAGCTAGTTGAAGATGGTTTAGAAGAACTAGCCGATGAACAAGCATATAATTCCTTAACACAGGCAGAGAAGGATTTGTTGAAGAGTAATAGGAAGAAGAACTCAAAATCCCTCTTATATCTCTATTAGGCAGTGCATGAAAGCATATTGCAGCAACAAAGAGGTCCAAGGATGCATGGGATACCCTCCAAGCAACCTACCAAGGTATGGAGAAAGTAAAGACAATAAAGCATCAATTAATGAGAAGGGATTTTGAAGTCATTTTCATGAAAGAGTCGGATACAATAGACTCATTATTCACATTGTTTATTGGGTTGGTTACCCAAATGAGATCTCATGGAGAGATTGTAGAAGAAAGAAGAATAGTGGAGAAAGTATTGAGGAGCTTACCCTCAAGATTTGATGTGATAGTAACAACCATTGAAGAGACAAAGGATCTCTCAAAGTTTATTGTTAATGAGCTTCAGGCATCATTGATGACACATGAACAAAGATTGGGTAGGACAACAAACTCATCTTTGGAGCATGCCTTCAATACCCAAATGTCCTTTGGAAGAGGAAGAGGTTAAGGTAGAGGAAAATATAAAGGAAAAGGGAGAGGAAAAAGCCAAAACAGGGGAATAAACAGCCCTGAAAATACTAATGGAAGAGGCATCAATAAAAATCAGAACCAAGGCCAAGGCAACAACCAACAAGGTGGAAAAAATCAAGCACATGGACAAAGGTATGATAAATCCCAAGTCCAATGTCATTACTGTAATATGTATGTGCACTATGCCAATGAATGTAGGAATAAAAAAAGTAACATGGGTAATAGACCCAGTGCTAATTTTACTAAATAAAATCTCAATCAAGAGAATTTGTTTTTAGCATGTAATATGGCTGAAGAAAAGAATCAAGATATATGGTTTCGAGATTCATGATGTAGCAACCATATGAATGGAAACATTCCTATGTTTTCCATGATAGATGAAAATGTAGAGTCTCAAGTAACATTGGGGACAAACAATAAGGTCTTTGTCATGGGAAAAGATAGAGTAAGTGTTTTGACAAAGAAAGGAGAAAGGAGATCCATATCAGATGTATCTTATGTGCCTGGTATGAATTGTAACCTTTTGAGCATTGGACAACTCATTCAGAAAGGCTACAATGTGTTCTTTGAAGATGATGTATGTACCATCATGGACATACCACCAAGCAAGCAGAGGATTTCACAAGTGAATATGACAAGAACCTGAATGTTTCCTCTCAAAATGAGAGCAGATTTGAAGAAAGGAGTTGAAATGGTAGGACTGACACAAGAGACATTCCAAAGAGAAGAAAAAGATGAAAATTGGTTATGGCACTTGAGATTTGAACATCTCAACTTTGGAGGTCTGAATTTGTTGCATAGGAAAGGAAAGGTAAAGATATTACCATTGATTGAAAAGCCAAATAGCCTATGTGAAGGCTGCATCTTGGTAAAACAACACAGAGAAATATTTCCATCAGGAAAGAGCATAAGGGAAAAAGAACCCTTAAAGATAGTCCATTTTGATTTGTGCGGACCAACACAAATACCATCATTAGCAGACAACCATTATATGTTGACCTTTATTAATGATTACACAAGAAAAAATGGGTATATTTCTTGAAGTTTAAGAGTGAAGTGTTTGAGAAGTTCTGCCACTTTAAGGGTCTTGTTGAAAATCAAGGTGGGAAACATATTAAAGTCTTAAGAACAGACAGAGGAGGAGAATATATCTCAAAATAATTTCTGTGTTTTTGCAGAGAAAATAGGATTCATAAAAAATTTAGAGCAAGGTATACACCTTAGCAAAATGGAGTTACTGAAAGGAAAAATAGAACCATCATGGATATGGTAAGAAGCATGCTGAAGGAAAAACATTTTCCAAATGAATATTGGGCTAAATTTGTACATTGTGCAACATATGTCATGAATATATGCCCAAAAAAGAGTGCTATGAATAGAGTTTCGGAAGAAGCATGGAATGGAATAAAACATTTTGTCACCCGCATGAGAGTTTTTGGTTGGTGGCTTATACACACATTCTAGATCAGCTAAGGAAGAAGTTGGACAATAAGGGGGATAAGTGCATATTTGTTGGATATAGTGAAGAATCCAAAGCATACGAATTGTATAACCCACCCACCAATATTTTTATGATAAGCAGAGATGTACAATTTATTGAGGAAGAATCTTGGGATGGAAGCATTGAGAAAACAATGAATGTAAAAAGTTGTTTGTCTCATGACGAAGATGAGGAAGAAATGGATGAAATACATCCCTCATTAGTAGAAACACCTCCACCAACACAAGGATAGCAAGGGACACCAGAAGAAGGTATGAGAACATCCTTGAGAAGTGATGAAAGTGCTTCTCCGAGCACATCACAAGGAGCAGATTTGAGTGCTTCTATAGGCACAAGTTCAACAAGTGAAAGATAAACTAGATTTAGAAGTCTGAATGAAATCTATGAGCAAGAGGAAGAAAATGAAGGTGTGAACTCTTTATTTTCATTTTATTTTCATGTAGAATATCCTATTCATTTTGAGGAAGCAGTCAAAGATAAGAAATGGATAGATGCCATGGATGAAGAAATAAATGCAATAGAGAAAAACAAGACATGGGAATTAGTTTATCTCCCAAAAGGAAAAGAAGTAATTGGAGTAAAATGGGTTTATAAAAACCAAAAGCAATGTTGAAGGTAAGATTGAAAGGCACAAGGTCAGATTTTTTGTCAAAGGCTACAAGAAGCAACAAGGAAGATACTATGAGGAAACTTTTGCATCGGTTGCAAGAATGGAATCTGTAAGAGCAGTGTTGTCCATAGCAGCACAACACAAGTGGAAAGTTTACCAAATGGATGTGAAATCAACATTCCTAAATAGAGTATTTATGGAAGAGGTTTATGTTGAACAACCTCTGGGCTATAAGAAAGAAGGCCAACAACACAAGGTATGCAGATTGAAGAAAGCTCTATATGGGCTGAAACAAGCACCAAGAGCATGGTACAATAGGATAGGTGCCTATCTTCTGGAAAATTATTTTGAGAAATGTGAAGGATAACCCACATTATACATCAAAGGGAAATATGGTAAGATGCTCATTGTTGTTTTATATGTTGATGATGTGACGTTTACAGGTAATGATTCTTACCTCATTGAGAATTTTAAAACAGTCATGAAGGATGAATTTGAGATGACTAATATGGGATTGCTGAGATACTTCTTAGGAATATAAGTAGAGGAAAATGAAAATAAATTTTTTATTTCTCAAGAAAAGTATGTTAAAGAAATTTTGGAAAGATTTAACATGCAGGATTGTAAGGCAACAATTTCTCCTACAGTGGTGGGATTGAAGTTAAGCAAAGAAGACAGTAGCTAGGATTTTGATCCAAGTTTATATAAGAGCATAGTTGGCAGCCTTATGTATTTGACTACAACTAGGCCAGATATTATGCATGTTGTAAGTTTAATTTCTAGATTCATGGAAAGGCCAAAGGAGGCACATTGGCAAGCAACGAAAATAATTTTGAGGTATGTGAAAGGAATAAAGAGGTATGCAATTTTATACACCACTTCAGAAAATTTTGAACTTATTGGATATACTGACAATGATTGGGCTGGAATTATAGATGACGGGAAAAGCACCTCATGATATTTTTTTCATATGGGATCAGGAGCCATTTCATGGGCTTCTAAGAAATAGCCAATTGTGACTTTATCAACAGCAGAGGTAGAGTATGTGGTAGCTACAACAGCAACATTTCAAGCAGTATGGATGAGAAGAATGTTCAGAAGTTTATGTCATGAACAGGTAAAAGACACAATAATTTATTGTGATAATAGCTCAGCAATAGAATTATCAAAGAATTTGGTGTTTCATAAGTGAACGAAACACATTGATGCCAAGTATCACTACATCAAAGAGTTAGTGAGCAACGGCGAAATAGTTCTGAAGCGTTGCATAACTCAAGAGCAGTTTGCTGATATATTAACAAAACCATTGGGGTAGAAGATTTTTAATAATTTGAGAAAATATCTCAGTATGGAGGAATGCAATAGTTGTAATTAAGGGGGAGTGTTGAAAATTAATTCCAACTGCAGGAAGAACAAAAGGATGAAATTTTAACATTGATGGAACACCAAAGGATAGTGAACAACACGAAATTTTTTGTTTAAGTTTACACACCATCATGAATTCAAATACTGGGTGTGATTAACTCTGCAAATCAATTTTCTTGTGTAAAGGTCATAGCCTATTTTTCATTTAAAATCGTGGTCAAACCACGCAATCCCTATCTTTAAACCTTTCCATGCCGCCATTAAATACAATCCACCAACCAGTTTGACTTACAGCCATTTTGTTTGTTTTGAATACATCCACATTGTCGATTTGTGGAGCCCATTAGTCCACATCATAACCCATCAACCAATCCCATGCCGATCGCACAAAACTGAGTCGACGTCACCCAACTCAAAATTGGATGCGATAAATTGTTCAAAGGTTTTGGATAAAGTTTTAATTCCACCAGCATGTCAACCCTCCAACCAACTGTGCACCATTCGCAATTTTTGAAGCACTGTCAGCATTCCCATGAATGGATGTGATAAGCCTATCAAATGGAATTTTGTATTTTTGTTTTAAAGTCCATGATGACATAAGGTTTAAAATATTGGGTTAAAGATTAATGTTTTATTTGTATGCGCTTGATGTAAATTTTTAATTCATTTTATTTTAATACCTAGGGATAAATAAATGTTTTATATGCATATATATTGTAAATATGAAATATATGTGTGTGTGTGTGTGTGTGTGTGTGTGTGCATATATATAGCCCGAAGGCATAATATAATATAGGTGTGACTATGTGTGTTTTATATTGTATATCGAGAGCAATACAAAGACAGAGAGAGCAGAGTTTTGAAGCGCTACGTAGGTAGAAGCCAGAAATGTTTTATTTTGTAAATCTAGAACATGCATATTTCCGACGAAAGAATTTTCATCTTCTAACAGTTTTTTTTAATGCAAATAAATGTTTACTCCACCACTCTGTGCATAAAATTTTAATTTCCATATCTGTGTTTGTAGAAGGATTTTTTTTATTCCTCTGTGTGTTTGGAATTAGTAGAAATTCCAGCAGGCTTCAAAATTCTGCGAGTTGTGAATGTTCACAATGTGGTGACAATGATACCTGGTGTAATATTCAATGAAAAATTCCGGCTTTCGGAAAATGTGATGGACAAAAATCCATGGATATATTCTCATGTTGGTGCTGAACTAGCCATGAATCACAAATCACAGCCACAAATTTTGAAAGGAAAATCTCATAACCCATCTTGCATTCATGACCTCGCAATGTATTTGCAGGTTTTGACATGCCACAATGTAATATTCCTTTTTGGGAATATTTGTACAACACGGTAAACTCTAACTAGAGATAGACTGGGAGGGCATTTACCAGATATTTCACCTCTGAAAAGAGGATGAGATCTGGAGGGTATCTGGCCCTTTCCAGGCTATCTCTAAGAGTGTGAGGGAAAGACAAAAAATGGTACAGAAATCAAGATGAAAAGGGAGAAAATAACAGATTGCAGACATACAATAGTAGGCATAGATATTCAAGAAATAAGAGAGCGCTGAGCCATTTTATTAATCTGGAAAAATACAGAGGAGTACAATAAGTGATCAAGCATCTACATTTGCACAAGATCTATTCTTAGAATGTTGTCGTGTCTCAAATTTGTATTGCATGGGGTCGCTGTGACTCAGATCTGCGTTCTAGCTATTGAAGACAACTATATTACTTCCCGGGCATCATTTCTTGCAGATCTGTGCTTTCCTCTGAATGCTCTCGCCTTTGCTATCCGAGATCTGCAATAATATGACCTCCCATCGATCTAGAAATTCTTGCACTGCTATTTTGGCACTTAATCTCCTACCCACGATCCTCAAGAAATCAATCGGAGCTTCACAGATATGGTTGTGTTCTTATATGAAGCTAGTGGATCTACTGATCTTCCACAGGCGCTGTGCAGTTAACAAACGCACTGCTTCTCCAGAATCTGCGATACTCCAGAATCCAATCAGAACTTCACAAATACGACTGTGTTCTTCTGTGCAGCAATTAAATACACTGATCCTCCACAAGTGCTGCGCAGTTAATAAACGCGCTGCCCCACCACAAATACACTGGATCGATCTTCCTACAAGACATTGGCAGAACTACCTCACACGAGCAGGCACTCAAAGTCCCCTGGGGCTGAGGGTAAGATCTCTGATCAGAGACACTCAATGCGCTAAACATCACTGCAGATAGGCTAAATAGCCAGCGTGCTCAAGTCGCAATGACCAATTTGAATTTCATAAACTTCCATGATCCCCGAATGAGGGAATGCTCCTTTTTATACGGCATTGGCCACTCTCGAATCCTACAGCCACCTCAACCTGCAATACCACGGAAATATGATAACATTGTAGCGCTCTTTTTGCTGCATGCCCCCTTCGACCCTCCTTAATTACCATGTGCGTCTATTTTTAGAGTGAGTCGTGGTCCTTTGACTCACATTTTATTCATAAGCTAACTATATAAAGCAGAATTGACAAAAATTAATATTTCCAATTAGCTATTGCTAATTGGGAATATTACAGTCTCGCCCCACAGAGTGTTGCTTGTCCCCAAGCAACTGTAGTGATGGATGCTGCAAGATTTTCTCATTCTCCCAAGTCGCATCCTCATCCGGCAAATTCTTCCACCTCACCAAGAACTCCCGGATGATCCTGTTTCGTAGCTTCCTTTCCTTAGTATCAATAATCGCCTCGGGCTATAATACCAAATTCCCTTCATCATCTGTAGGTGGCAGCTCCTTCGTTATGGTCAGCTGCTGCCCCAATGCTTTCTTCAGACATGATACGTGGAAAATATTATGAATCTTGCTGCCTTGGGGCAGCTCCAACTCATACGCGACCTATCCAACTCTGCGTATCACCCGGTACGGCCCATAAAAACGATTCTTAAGCTTCTCATCTCCCTTCTATTTCAGTGACGACTGTCAGTATGGCTACAAACGTAGGTAGACCAAATCTCCTACCTCAAACTGTCTTACAATCCGTCCCTTATCGGCATATTGCTTCTGCTGGTTCTGCATTGTAGCCATGTTATCCTTGAGAGAGCGGAGGATGTCTTGACTCTCCTGGATCTAATCTTTGGCTCTCGGAGCCTTGATAGCACCCAACATCATATCAACAAAAGATAAATAATGGTACCCATACAAAGCATAAAACGGTGTCATACCGATGGACATATGATATGTGTTATTGTAACAATACTCCCCTAGATGCAACCACTTCAGCCATGCTTTCTACTGCCCACTAACATAATTACACATGTAGCCCTCCAGCCATTTGTTTACTATTTCAGTTTTCCCATCTGTCTGTGGGTGATAGCTGGTGCCTGGTGTCAGCTCTGTCCCCACCAGCCGGAAGAGCTCCTGCCAGAATCCGCCCATAAAGCGACTGTCCCTGTCGCTGATGATGGTCTTGGGAATACCATGCAACCTGAAAATTTCTTTAAAGAATAGCTCCGCCACCTATGCTGTAGTGTAATGTGCGGATATGGCGAATAAATTTTCATACTTTGTCAGTCGATCAACGACGACATATATGTAGTCTTTGCCCTGCACCATGGGCAATCCGGTGATGAAATCCATCGAAATGTTCTCCAATTTCCCCTCTGGAATGGGAAGAGGCTGCAACAAGCCTGCGGGATGGTTCATCTCCCCCTTGTTTCTATGGAAAACTTCACATTCCTTGATATGCCAGAGCACGTCCTCCTTGAGGCCTTTCCATGAGAACCTCTCCCGGATGGCCTGGTAGGTTTTGTTAAACCCTTGATGTCCCGATAATAGTGAGTCATGAAATGCCTAAAGTATCTTCTCTTTGAGCTGGGAGCCCTCTGTTAAGAAAATCCTATATCTATAGTAGATGATTTCATCTATCACCCTATATCTATTGTCGGTCACCTGATCATCTAGAACCTCACATGCAAATCTATCCTTGGAGTATTCCAGCAAGAATCGAGCCCTCCAATCTGTATCCAAGCTCATAAGAGACAACGTGGCTGGTCTACGCGAAAGTGCATCGGTCACCACATTATTCTTTCCTTTGAGATATTCAATGTCAAATTCATAGGCCTAGATCTTGTTGATCCACTTCTGCTGCCTTTCCTGCAGTTGTTTCTGCTCCAAAAAGAACCTGAGGCTGTTGTGATCAGTCCTTACTCGGAACCTATTTCCCACTAAGTACTACCGGAATTTCGCCAATGCATGCATAATGGCCAACATCTCCTTGTCATATATAGGATACAACCGTTCATGTGGGAGGAGTTTCCTGCTCTCAAAGGCTATCGGGTGGCCTCCCTACATCAAGACTGCACCGATCCCTTCTCTTGATGCATCACACTCCAAAATGAAAGGCTGTGTAAAATCTGGCAATGCAAGCACCAGACAGCTGCTCATAACCTCCTTGAGCCTGTCAAAATCCTGCTGTGCAGTATCTGACCAACTGAATTCCCCCTTCTTTGTTAGATCTGTAAGGGGTACCGCAAGCTGAGAGAAGTTCTTGACGAACTTCCTATAATAGGTGCAGATGCCAATAAATCCTTGAAGCTCCATCACGTTTCTTGGCTCTGGCCAGTCTCTGATGGCCCTGATCTTCTCCTCGTGGACCCTCACTCCATCCACTCCTATGATGTGTCCCAAATACAACATCTCCGTCATCCCAAACTCACATTTGGAGAGCTTAGCATAAAACTGTTGCTAATTAGAGAACAATTAATATTTATGTGAAAAAGCTTTAATTAAATTTGTGGAATACACATATATTTAATTAGTATTGAGTACAATGATTTAGTTACTGATCAACGGTTGTCATTTATGTCAACCTAAGAAGCACCAGGGGCTACCCTAATATTGCATTGGAATTTTGACCTACCATATTAATATATTCTGGGTCAAGAATTCTTTTGATGGTTTCTAATTTTTGAGATGTTTCCATTGATATATGGCATGCCACGTAATTATTCACAATTTGAGAGATATTCATGTTTGAAGTTTGTACCTCCATTTAGTGGGCTAAAACCCCATGGTGTTGTGGCATGGGTCATTGAAAAGTCATAATTAATATTTTTTAAGCTCCTAAAATCCTTCCCATGTTCACTTGTTTAAGCCCCTCTCAACCTAAGCATTTATATAAATTGTGATCCTCATATCTGTTGTGAAACCAGCTCCAAAAAGAGAAGAAAAGAGATATCAATGCCTTAGAAATAAGCCACTTCGAGGGGGAAATATCCAATACATTACATGAATGAAAAATTCTTGGATGATACAAATTACGAAACCTCCTTTCTATATATAGGAGTCCATGGGGCCACAATGTAATCCTATTGGGGACACAATGTAATCCTAGTCGACCTAACAATCATAATTTAAGTGCACAATAATGACAATATGGGGGTTATAGGGGTACAATAATAAAAATAAGCGGGTTACACTAACAACAATAAGGGACTATACTTGTAATATAGGGACCTAACATGCCCCTCTCCTTCAAAAAAGTGTTGTCCTCAACGCTTGAGTAGCTCTAGGTGCTTCTGTATAAAATTCTCATCCTCCCATGTAGAATCTTCAGTGGGTAAGTTCTTCCACTTGGTGAGATACTCTGAAATGGATCGATTTCGTAGCTGTCGAGTTATTATTTCCGTGATTGCTTCTGGTTCCAATATGATTTTTCCTTCCTCATCAAGTTTTGGAAATATTGTTTGAACTGAGATTTTTTCCCCTATAACATTATTTAAGCATGAAACATGGTAAACTGGATGCACTCGCGAAGAAGCAGGAAGCTCCAATTTATATGCCATAGTACCAATATTTTACAACACCCAAAGGGACCACATATGCCTGATAATTTATGATCCTTCTTAGCTTGCTTGAGGGACATTTGTTTGTATGGTTGTAGCCATAAAAATACCCAGTCTCCTACATCAAAAATTCTCTCGCTGCGATGTTGATCTTTCTGTTGCTTCAATCGATTTTGTGCCAAATTCAAGTTATCCTTTAAGAGTTGGATAAATTCTTGTTGATGCTCGATGTGATATTCCACTTCTTGAACCTTCGAATTTTCTCTTAAATATGATGTGATGGACGGTGGATGATATCCATAAAGTGCCATAAATGGGGTCATTTTTGTTGGAACACCTAATCCTCCATGGGTAGGTGTGGAATGCGAAAAGTCACAATGGAGTCCAAGTGACCTTGGAATGTGAAACCAAGAGTCACACCATTGTACTATAAATGTACATCATGTATAATGGAAAAAATAAGAGAGCTACACGCTTATCCTTCATTGTGTGTTGAGTTTCTTGTTGTGTGTCTGTTTATCTTTCTCATACACCATATGTGTGTTTAACATGGTATCAGAGCTCCGGGTTTAGAAGTCCCATTAAGCTTGTGAATAGCGCTGGCCTCTGTTACATTGTGTATTTTATGCTCATACTCTATTCAGGTCGAAACTACTAGTGTTGTTGGTGCCTCTATATATTGTAAAATACTGGTGGCATACAGTGTTGAAAATCAATTCAAAAATGTTCCCTACTCTGTCCTCTGTCCCCCAGCATTCTGTCTCTCGTGTTGTTATGCACACATTTTCCCTTGTAAGACTGCGCACTAGATTGCGCATCATGAGAAATCACTATATTTGAAGGTATGATAGTGTATACTGCACCTATGAAAAGTGGAATGCAACGTTGAGTCTCTGTGTTGACTGAATCATATTCCCTTCATACTCTCTGCTTGCCATTCACTGCATATGCATATGTTCATTACCAAAACAAAAGAACATTTTTTTTCATTGGTATCACTCACTCTTCTAAAAGTAGTGCTCTCCATTAATTCACGCTGGAATTTTCATCACTCATAGGAAGGACCTGAAGAGTGAGATTTTGTTAGCAAAAAAGGGAGAGATTAAGAAATTCCTTCCCAGACAGCGAATCTCGCCACCATTGCTCGCAAATAATCGTTATACAATCCTATAAAACACAATCACCCTCAAACAAGACAAGATTTTCATGTACAGTGGATTAGACCGTGAACAATTGGCTGATGAGAGGAGCTGAACCGTCGTGAAGTAGTTCGGAAGCTGAACCGCCGCGGAGTGATTTGTCGAACCAAGAGGCTGTGAGGATGTGACTGTTTCACCAATTGATTGGCATTTTTAAATCAACATTTTTTGTTGGTGAATTCCCTGTTTTTATATACTTCTATGGTGTCCTCCAAGAGATTCAATGTAACGAGAACGAAATACAAATTCGAGCTCTAAATGGGCCGGCCATTCGGCCTCTGAAAAAGGTGTTATCGGAGTAGAACATGGCCCTTCATTTTCTGCAATTGGGTCCATAACTGTGCTGACCTCTGCATCGAATTCCTTCAGAAGAACCCCAATGGTTTCCATGATCTCATGTACTGGATGATGCCGTGCTCAACTTCCTCTGCACACCTCAATAATCACTAGTGCTATATGTTGAGGCAATTTCAAATGTAATAGAACGTGTTGTACCATTTTGAATCGTCTTTAGAGTTAATATTTTATTGTGGATTTACCTCTGAAGGATTGAGCCCAGTAGCCCAGGAGGACCTACGTATTGAAGAAATCTTTGGGTGGATGTGTGGATCACTGTTTTCCCTAGCTCCCTACGCTGTAAAATCTGGAGGAGCCATATATTTCTATTGATAAGCCAAGTGAATCCTCACACGTTCGAGCTTGGCATTGCTACCTCACCCGTTCAAGCTTGGCGTTGTTGTCTCACACATCTTGGTGTATATGGTTGGCGTCATTGGTCGTGCATCCCAGGTATATATATTACCTATGAGTTAAACCTTTTTCACCAAGTTAAACATTTTTTAAGACTATTAATCTGTGTGAACTCATGTGGATAATTGGTCCTGAAATTGCATAAGAGAAAAAAATTATTTTGGGTGGTTAAAAAGAAAAAAAAAATAGTATGCAATTTTGTGGTGTAGTCCCTCACTAGTAGGCTCATATATATGAGTAATATGTATGAAGACTAAGAGTTTGGATTGTCTGTATATCCATTTCACATTGGTTGTTTGGTGCACATTGAGTGAGCTCATAGTTGTGATCAGAAAATGGGAAAACTTTATGTAATATTAGAGTTGTTGAATACTCTAATACATTCTAGTGTCGACAATACAATTATGATTTACAGATCTAGTCTCACAGATATTCAAACTTGTTTGCAAGATGCACAAGAAAAGATTGAGTTTTTTCAGTTGGAATATCAGCTCCAACAAGATGAAATTTAGCAAAAGAGTCACCATTCTGAACCTGTTTATGTTCAGAATATTGTGAAGGACTCTCATCAGAAGAAAGAAGATAAAGTTGCAATTGATTCACATTCAATTCCTTGCACTAGAGCAGATTTACATGCACATGCAGTAGTTCAACCTGCACTTCTCAAGCCCATCATCAGAAATTGGGAAGAGATTGTCCACAACAAGCACCGGACTGGTATTGAATATGACAAGGATGTTTCCTTTCATATTCCAGACTACACCAAGACCATCATATTTCAGAGTGTCGGATTCCTATATGACAGTTCACCTGCAGCTGTTCCAGATCCTGTTCCACTTCCACAACAACAAGAGATTGTAAAATTCCAACACTATGGTTTAGTTGGCCATATGAAAGATCATTGTTTTGATCTTCATCCATGCAAGAACTGTGGTCGGCACACCCATTCTTCAGACAGATGCTTTAGACAAAAGCCTCCTGCAAGAACAAAGATTCATCTTGGATGGATCACTTCTTGGAAATGGGCATCAGCAACCAAGAAGATGTTTAAAACACATGTCAGAACTTGTTTTCAAATATTTAGAAAACTTTCAGTTGAGTTTTCACCATCATCTCACCTTGTCCCTGATAGGGGGAAAATGGTGGTCATGTACAAGCTTCGACGACAGATCAAGCGAGCCTGAGCCACAATCTCTCATTCCATGTTCAGAGTTGTAGCCAGCAGTTCAAGCGAGCCTGAGCCACAATTCGTCATTCCAGATTCAGAGATGTAGCCAGAGACATGGATGCCCATGAGCATGCCTTTGATTGGTGGACAACCTTAAACCACCATCTTTGGTTGGTGGATAACCTAAAACCATCACAGGTAGTAGAACTCCCTTCTTTTAGGTCGAAGGTCTCCCTTTCATATATGAGGAACACTTCCTCTAGCAGAAGCCTTCAGCTTAGCAGCCTTCAGCTTCTTGCCAGCTTTGGTTGAGTTCTAGGAAATGCTTCAAGCATTCCAGAGTTGTTGGTAATCCTAAAACCATCACAGGTAGTAGACCTCCCTTCTTTTAGGTTGAAGGTCTCCCTTTTTATGAGGGACAATTCCTCTAGCAGAAGCCTTCAGCTTCTTGCCAGTTTTGGAAGAGTTCCGGGAACTGCAACAAGTTTTGCGTTCCAGTGTTTGTGGTCATCCTAAAACCACCTCTTTTTTCCAACATTTCAGAGAGTTGATTCAGCCCAAGTGCTGCCATGTATAATTTGCAGATTTGTATTACAACTCTTTTCTTGGACTCACACATACCCCTTCGGATTAAGGGGGGATGTTGGAACACCTAATCCTACATGGGTAGGTGTGGAATATGAAAAGTCACAATGGAGTCCAAGTCACCTTGGAATGTAAAACCAAGAGTCACACCATTGTACTATAAATGTACATCTTTGTATAATGGAAAATAAGAAAGCCTCACGCTTATCTTTCATTGTGTGTTGTTTCTCTTGTGTGTGCATTCTTCTTCCTCATACACCATGTGTGTGCTTCAACATGGTGTTTAACAATTTTTTCTGTAGTATGGAAGGAAGTGTTATACCACCATTCAGCGAGAGGTAACCACTTGACCCATTGTGTTTGTTTATCAGATACAAAACAACGAAGATATCCTTCCAAACATTTATTTACTATCTCAGTTTGATCATCGAATTGAGGATGATAAGATGAGCTATGAGCTAATTGAGTACCCAAACAAGAAAATAACTCTGTCCAAAAATTTCCAGTAAAAATGGGATCTCTGTCGCTCATAGTAACCCTTGGGCTTCCATGTAGCTTTTGAATTGTGTCCATAAAGGTAGTAGAAATTGTACTTGATTTAAATGGATGAGATAATGCACAAAAGTGTACATACTTGGTAAGTCTATCAACGACCACCATGATGACACTCTTTCCTTCTGACTAGGTAAACCTCGTGATAAATCCATTTAAATCTCCTCCCAACGTTGACTTGGAATGGATAAAGGTTGTAGAAGTCCTGATCTTAATTGTCTCAACTTTATTTTACTGGAAAACCAAACATTCCGCCACAAACTTTTGAATATCATATTTAAGGCCATCCCAAAAAAATTCTTTCTTCACCTTGTGGTATGTTTTTAAAAATCCAGTTTTTCCTCCTAAGGGAGATGTGTGCAATTCCAAAAGAATATTTTATTTTAGTTGGGAATTCTTACAAATATATAACCAATATTTGTACCATAAGGAATCATTTTCCAACAAAATGTATTAGATGTACTAGGATATTGTTGCAACTTTTGAATGAGTTTCCACACTTCTTCATCCTTCTTCCATTCATCCCTTGCTTCGGTTATCCAATCTGCTTGGATAATAGAAATGGCACATAGAAATGCTTCCACCTCTTCATCCTTTCTTGAGAGTGCATCTGCAACAACATTTAGCTTCCCTTTTTATATATTATTTCAAAGTCATAACCCAACATCTTTGTGACCCATTTTTGATGCTCTTCTGAAGATATTCTTTGTTCCAAAAGTGTTTAACACTATCATGATCAGTTTTTACCTTGAAGTGTCCTCCCATTAGGTAAGGTCTCCATTTATTTAGTGCATGTAGTATTGCCAACATTTCCTTCTCATAAATAGCCTTTTGTAAATACTTTCCTTTGATTGAACGACTTTCAAAAGCAATGGGTCTTCCTTCTTGCATTAAAACAGCACCAATTCCATTTCCTGAGGCATCACATTACACAATAAAGGTTTTTGTGAAGTCTGGCGTAGCTAAGACTGGTGCTAGGTACATTGCCTCTTTAATATGTTCAAAGGCCTTAGTTGCTTCAAGAGTCCATGAAAATGCATCTTTCTTCAATAATGTTGTTAGAGGTGCTGTTATTCTCCCATAATTCTTAACAAACTTGCGATAATACCTTGTTAACCCGAGAAATCCTCGGTTGATTTATGGTTGTGGGGACTTTCCATTCCTTAATGGGTTTAATTTTGTTAGGGTCTACCTTAACACCCTCGTGAGATATAGTATGACCCAGATATTCCACCTCTTATAATCCAAAGAAACATTTGGATGTTTTTTCATAGAGTTTTTTCTCCTTCAATAGTTTGAGAACCCTGTCAACATGTTGAACATGATCCTTCCAAGATCTGCCGCAGATTAATATGTCATCAAAGAATACTAGCACAAATTTTCTAAGGAAGGATTTGAAAATGGAATTCATCAACCCTTGAAATGTAGAAGGTGCATTGGTAAGGCCAAAAGGCATGACCAAAAATTCATAATGACCCTCATGAGTTCGAAATGCTATTTTCGGAATATCTTCAGTATTCATTCTAATTTAATGATATCCTGAATGAAGATCCAACTTGGTAAAATAAATTTCTCCATGTAATTCATCCAATAATTCATCAAATCACAGGAATGAGAAATTTATCTTTAATGGTGAGCTTATTGAGCTCCCTATAATCTGGACACATGCGCCATGATCCATCATTCTTGTGTACCAATACTACAGGAGCAGAGAAAGAACTTTGACTAGGTTGAATTATACCAACCTCTAACATTTCTACAATCATACGTTCAATTTCGCTCTTTTGGACATAAGGATATCTATAAGGCCTGATGTTTGGAGGAACACTTCTTGGAATCAAATGCATAGCATGATCAGTCATGAATAGGTGGGAGTCCTTTGGGAGTTTCAAACACCTTGGAATGATTTTCCAAGACTTTTTGGAGATATGGAGAAATATATTATTTTTATGTCGGAACTTATAGTGAGCATAATTGTGCAATTATACCTCGTTGTTATTTCTTCAAAATATTTTTCATGAAATTAGAGCTTATTATATTTCCCTTCCCTGCAATACCCCATAATTCGACTTCCTTTCCTTTAAAAAAAAATCTCAAGAAAAGTTCCTGAAAATTAAAAGTTATCGTCCCGAAAGATTGTAACCATTGTAATCCTAGAACAAAATCAACACCTCCCATTGGAATGGAAAGCATTGGACTATTCAATACATATTCCCCCCATGGTTACCTTGATATTATGGCATTTTCCAGAGAAATTTATAGTTCCACCATTTGCAACCATCACTTGACATTCTGGTGCTGGGTATAGGAAACAATTCAATTCCTTGGCTACCTTACAATGAATAAAATTATGGGTACTACCTGAATCAATCAACACTATTACCTTTTTCTTTTGTATATGTCCTTCTATCTTGAGAGTTTGAGGAGTGGTAGTTCCTGCCAATGCATTGCACGATATGGTCGGACTCATTTATTCCTCTTCTATGGCTAGTTCCTAGTGTATATCCTCTTCTTTGAAGATTCTTGTTCATTTTCTTCTTCCTCTTCACAATCTATCTAAAATCAAAGCCCTTTAGTGTATTTTATATCACAACTGTAGCAAAGCCCTTTTGCTCTTTTTTCTTCCAATTTTTGTGGTGTCAACCTTGTAGGTTGTGGAAGTCTAGGAGTAGCAACACTTCCATCTTTATAGATGTGAGTGGTAGGCATCCTTGTCGCCATAATTTTACATTCAATTTTTCTTTCCAACCTAAATGCCTTCTCCAATGAATTAGGTTCCAAAACGTGAACTTCATGTTGGATGTTATCTTTTAAAGTACCTATGAAGAGATCAATCTTGTGTTCCTCTGGAATATCAGTTACCCTTATATTCAATTTTTGGAAGTCCTAAATGTGCTGCCCCACTAAACCCTTTTGTTTGAGATTTATCAATTGCCTATAGAAGGTGTTGTTCTTTGTATCCTCATAATGTGCTATCATTTTTTTACGGGAGAAAACCCATTGATACCATACAAATGTATTTTTTTCTAAATGTAAAGTTGCAATGCGTACCTTTTGTGTGTTTTGCACATTATGGAGATCAAAATATTGCTCCATCTGTAGTATCCATGTTACATGATGCTTTCCATCAAACTTCCTCATATACATTTTTGGAATATGGTGGTTCTTCCCGCAAACATTAGAGTTTATGAATTCACAATTAACATTTATTTTGTTCTCATCATGAGTTTCCTCTACTATCTTTTCACCATTAGGAAACATTTCTTGTATCAACTTTGTCAAACCTTCAGTGTCTGCTTTTAGATCATTCTTCATGTTTTCCATGTTGTCTTTCATTTTTTCTTCCATGTAATCTATCTTAGCTTCCATGCTAGCTTCCATGCCATCCATCTTAGCTTCCACGCCTTTCTTCAAACCATCCATCTTCGCTTCCATGCCTTTCTTCAAAACTTCCATTTCATTTTCTTTTATTCTTTGCGAGAGCGAAATTTGGTGCACTTGCTCTTGTAATTTTGATAGATCATGTTGCCATTCTTCATCTTCATGAGTCATAGTAGAGCCTTCTGAATGCTTAATGGGTGTTGAATTATTTTTACGGGTCATTTTTTAGAACCCAATACTGATATCTATTCTAAAATATGCCCTTGGAATCAATTCAAATTGAATCTTCAAACAAGACTTATGCAATTCGGAAAAAATTACACACCTTTTTCTTGCTTTTGAAGAGCTCGACATTTAAATTGGATTATCTCTATGGTTACAACTCTTCAATATCTAAAATTTGTCACTGAGGTAGCCTTCTGAATCCTCTTTTCAATTCCACAGGTATGAGGTGATTTGGATTCTTCAAGATAAAGTTATGTCCAATCTCCCACCATAACCTAATTATGGACTTTTTCAGTAGATCGCACTTGTACGACTTGACACATGTCACTGTTTCATATTTTAGCTCTAACATTGATAGAAAATAAATTGCATTCCATGTACTTGTGTCCAATTTTTATGACACTCCAATCTGATGCTCAGAGAGAGAGTTATGAATATTTTCCCACGATCACCTCTCTGAGATGAAATTCAAGAGCCTGAAAAAGCACTACCTTCCACAGATCATATATCCGAATATATAGTGAACCAAGCTTTGAAATTTTGTGACGAGTTTCCTTACGATTTCAGCTTCGCGCCCTAAAAATTTCAGATTCTTAACCTTCGTAGAAAAATAGTTATAGCACAAATTCCACGATGACCTGTTTAGATTAAATTGAAGAGCCTGCAAAAAGACCTAACTTCCACAGATCATATCTCCGAAAATATTTTGAACCAAGATTTGAAATTTTGCGACGATGTTCCTTAGGATTTAAAATTCACACCCTAAAAATTTTAGCTTCTGAAACTTCGTAGAAAATAAGTTATAGAAAAAATTCCACAAAGACCTGTTTGGATTAGCAGAACCCTAGAATCCAAACCTCTGATACCAAATGTTGTGAAACCAGCTCCAGAAAGAGAAGAAAAGAGATATCAATGCCTTATAAATAAGCCACTTTGAGGGGGAAACGTCCAATACATTACATAAATGAACAATTCTTGGATGATACAAATTACAAAACCTCATTTCTATATATAGAGTCCATGGGGCCATAATGTAATCCTAGTGGGGCCACAATGTAGTCCTAGCCAACCTAACAATAATAATTTAAGGGCACAATAATAACAATATGGGGGTTACAGTGGTACAATAATAAAAATAATGGGGTTACACTAACAACAATAAGGGACTATACTAGTAATATAGATACCTAACAATATCCTCCTTATGCAAGGGATTTCGCCATCTGAAATAGGTCATCATGGAATTTTCGCTCTAATTTTTTTTTCTACGAAAGTTCAAAAGCTGAAAATTGTATGAGGTGAAACCGAAATATTGAGGAAGCTCCTGCAAAAATTTCAAATCAAGGTGTGCAATATTTTCAGAGATATGATCTATGGAAGGAAGTGTTTTTGCAGGCTCCTGAAATTCATCTCAAAGAATTGACCTTGGGAAAATTGTCATAACTCTCTCTCTGAGTATCATATTTGAATTCTGTAAAAAGTGACAGATAGTGCACGGACTGTATTTTTTGATCAATCAATTTTAGAGCTGAATGAGGAAACAGTGACATGTGAAACACTATAAAAGTTCGCTCCACTGAAATAGTCCATAATTAGGGCATTGTGAGAGATTGGGCATAACTCTCTCTTTAAAAATCCAAATTGGGTCAGACCTGTGGCATTGGCAAGAAGACTTAGAGGAATATTACAAGACCAAAAATAACATATTGGGGATCTGAAATAAAAGAGATACACCATATTCAATATTGAGCTCCTAGAAGGCAAGGAAAAACTAGATCATGTGTTGTCAAGGGCTACAAAGGACCAAAATTTCTAGGGCAGCAAAGAAAAGCAAGGTGCAGCAGAGGGTAGCATGAGAGGAGCAATAACCAAGTTGTAGAACAACAAAAATAGGTTCATCACATGAAGTCTTCAAGTGGGAAACACTGCATACAGTCATTGTAAAGGTATCATTGTACTAATTCATTGTAAATACATTATTGTAAAAATTGTACTAGTGTCTATCTGCCAAGAGTTGAGGCAGTTGGGAGGTCTAGGATCATCATTAGGTGGTTTTGTCATAGTTGGGGTTATGGTATAATGTCTCTTATTCTTCTACATCATTCTATATCATTGTAAAGTGGACCATTTTCCATGGTACGTGAGTCCATTCTTCTTTTATTATTCTACAAGGTGGTAGGGTGGTGCTAGGGTGAGTTGTAACTGATTGGGTGATGGGGCATCTATTCAGTTGAATACTGAAGAATCTCAGGCATTAGAGGATCCATCCAGTGGGAGATGGAGAAGAATACTTTTCTAAATTCTAGGAAGCTGGAGCTTTATTTTCAATTTGAGTTGAATATTAAAGAATTATTAGAAAATCATTAGGTGGTTTTTATCCTAGAGTGGGTTTCCACCTTAAAAACTGTGTGCATTTGTGTTCATTTTTTTTACTGCTATCATTGTAGAAAGACTGATAATAATTGAAGATTAACTAATGCTCTAATTAAAAGGAATACTGATTCACCCCCCCTCTCAGTATTTCCAACAATTGGTATCAGAGCTTCATTCCTTCAATAGTAGTTTAACAACTGGAAGGAGGTCATGGAGCATACCAAGAATGGTGTACCTCAGTTCAATGAAAATAATTATTCACTTTGGAAAGGAAGAATGGAGGTCTATCTCTTGGCGCAATGTTACGAAATATGGGACACTGTTCAAAATGGATTTACATCAACCACGGATGAACAAGGTAAGAATAATTTGGTAAATGATGGAAAAGAAAAGAATATTATTATCAGTGGACTTATTGAATTTTCTTATCATAAGGTGTTGGGTTGTAAAACCAACAAAAATGTATGGGACAAGCTTGAGAATATATATGCAGGTGACTCAAATGTAAAAGAAGCAACGCTTCAAATCTATAGAGAAAAATTTGAGCAACTCAGAAGGAAAGAAGATTGCAACATTGTTGCATACTTCCAATATGTTGATGAAATAACCAATACTTTGGAAGGATTAGGAGAGCTAGTTGAGGAGAAGACTATTATACGAAAGATTCTTAGAATGTTACCAGGGAGATTCAACCCAAAGGTATTAGTCTTAGAATACAGTGTAGATTTGGACAAACTCAGCAAAGAGGAATTACATGGAGTTCTCATAGCATATGAAATGAGACTTGATGAAGAAGAGGGTACTTCACATCTAGAAACTCCATTCGTTGCATCTAAGAAAAACAATAAGGAAAAACAACATTCAGTTGAAAAGAAATGCACTTGCAAGTGTGAAGAAAAGGGAGATGATGGAGAAGGTCTTTCAGATGAAGAATATGCTTACTTTACGAGAAAACTAAAAATTGGTAAGGGAAAATTTAAAGGTAAAATTCCATTGATATGTTTCGGCTGTGGTGAGGTTGGGCATTTCACAGAAAAATGTCCGAAGATAAGTGATGGCAACTCAAAAGGAAATAAAGGCTTTAAGAAATTCAACAAGCAAAAAAAAAGGAAAGGATCCGAAAGGAACTTTCTCTCTAAAGAAGATAGCTCATCATTTGATGAAGACAGTAACAGAGAAGAAGAAACCAATGAGAGAGTATTGTTTATGGCCAAGCACAATAAACAAGAGGTATCAAACAATGAAGAGGAAGGGTTGACCATAGAAGAATTTTCTAAGGAGGCAATCAAGATTATAAAAGAGCTCAAGGCTGAGAAAATCCGTTCCAATACTCTTGAAGAACAAGTTCAAGGTCTCAAAATTGAAGTTCAAGAACACAAATGTATTGAAGAGTCATGGAAAAGCACAATAAACAAGAGGTATCAAACAATGAAGAGGAAGGGTTGACCATAGAATAATTTTCTAAGGAGGCAATCAAGCTTATAAAAGAGCTCAAGGCTGAGAAAATCCGTTCCAATACTCTTGAAGAACAAGTTCAAGGTCTCAAAATTGAAGTTCAAGGACACAAATGTATTGAAGAGTAACTTCAAAATAAGTTGGAAGAAATCAACCAAGAAATGGAAGCATTAGAAGCCGAAGTAGTCTCACTACGTAAGGAAGTGAAGAAGGGAAAAATTGTCCAAAACTATGCCAACAGCTCAAGGGAATTCGAAGAAATCATCAACAATCAATGATCTTATAACGACATAGCTGGCCTCGATTACAAAGAAGAAGAAGAAGGACCTTCTACAACAAAATACAATGAACCTATGAGATCTGACATGCATGTAGACTTCATTTGACAAGATTCACAAGAACATCCTTGGAATACAATTCCTTGACAAAGATTTTCATCCAGGTACCAATATATTTTTTATGACTATTGTTATTCTTGTGGAAAATTTGATCATAAAACTGTAGAATATCGCACGTACCCTAGGAACCAATACAATTCCAGGAGATCCTTCAAATATGAAGCCCCCAGGGCTCAACGAAACATCAATAGATTTGAACATTTAAGAAATAATATGGAATGTTAAAAAAGTCAAAACTTTGGACACATAGCCAGAGACTGCAGATTTGAAACTCCTCCAGAAGAATCTTCAAAGCCATAGAATGAAATAACATGGAAGGAGAAGAAGACTGAAAATTGTGCTCTCACTGTCAAGGCTCAAAACAATAAATATGTGTGGTATGTTGACAGCAGTTGCTCAATGCATATGACTGGAGATATAAGGAAATTTGTATCTCTGAAAGAGAAGAAGGATTGATTGTATCCTTTAGAAATGATGGATCTTCAAATGTTATAGGATCAGGTACCATCACTCTTGGTAGAAAAGATGTTATAGACAAGAATGTTCTATTGGTTGAAAGCACAAATCAAAATCTGCTCAGTGTTGGACAAATGTGTGATCAAGGACGCAAAATGCTATTCAACTCCACAAAATGTGAAATCAGGAAAGGAAAGTATGGTGAAAGTGTGGCTACAGCAACTCGAGCTCCAAATGACATATATGCTCTAGATGAAGCAACTAAAGCATGTCTACTAGCTAAAGAAGATGAAATATGGTTGTGGCACAAATGAATGGGTCACATAAACTTTGACAATCTTGTCAGGATAAGCAAAAATGAAGCAGTACGAGAAATGCCAAATATCTCAAAACCTTCCAACACACTATGTGAGGCTTGTTGGCACAACAAGCACACAAAAGTCCAATTTAAAACAAAAGAACACTTTGCATCACATCCATTGGAATTGATACATACTGATCTATGTGTTCCTGTGAGAACAAAAAGCTTATATGGAGAATTATATTTCATTTTAATGATAGATGACTATTCTAGGATGACAGCCGTCTGTTTCCTAAAGAAAAAATCTGAAGCATTTGAGTGCTTTAAGATCTACAAGGAGTTGGTCGAAAATGAAACTGATTTGAAAATAAAGTGTCTAAGATCAAATAATGGCAGAGAATTCACTTCCAAATTATTTCAACAATACTGTGACGAAAATGGAATAAAAAGACAATTTTCAACAACACGAACACCTCAGCAAAATGGAGTTGCTGAAAGAAAGAATAGAACCATACAGGAAATGGGTAGAACAATGTTGAAGGACTAAAAGTTGGATGAAAAATCCTCGGTTCAAGAAATTGATACAACAGTCTTCATTATCAACCAAAGTCTTCTCAGAAATAATTGCAACAAGACCCCATATGATTTATGGAAAGGAAAACTAGCTAATGTAAAATATTTCAGAATCTTCAGAAGCAAATGTTATATCAAAAGAGAAGATCAAAATTTGGGTAAGTTTGAATCACGTATTAATGAAGGTATCTTTCTTGGTTACTCACGCAAAATAAAGGCCTATAAATGCTATAATTTAAGATGAAAAAAAATAGTGGAGAGCATAAATGTTACATTTGACGAATATGGTGTTCTAACAAATAATGATGAGGATCTATAATCTTTGAAACTTGAGACAGAGGCTGAAAAATACACAGATAAAATTCTAGAAAAAGAAACAACTATCAACCAGGAAGAAGTAAATAATGATCATCAAGATATACCAAAAAAACAACAAGAAGCTCCTCCAAAGAGAAAAAAAGAATGGATTCAAAAGAACCATCCATCAAATCAAATCATTGGTGACATAAATGAAGGTCGAAAGCTTCGTTCGTCACAACAAGCTCACATTTCTTTTCTAGAAAACTTTTAGCCTGTTAGTTTTGAGGAAGCCCACCAGAATGAACATTGGGTAGCAGCCATGAAAGAAGCATTGGATTAAATTGAGAAGAATAACACATGGGAATTAGTTCCACGACCAAAATATAAAAATGTCATTGGGACTAAATGGGTGTTCAGGAACAAATTGAATGAAGATGGATAGGTTACCAGAAACAAAGCAAGATTGGTTTTCAAAGGTTATGCACAAGTGGAAGGAAATCATTTTGATGAGACATTTGCACTAGTTGCTAGAATGGAAGCGACCCAAATGTTTCTTGCCTATGCATGTTCAAGAAAAATCAAAGTCTACCAAATGGATGTTAAGTCAGCATTTATGAAGGGAGAATTAGAAGAAGAAGTTTACATCGAACAACCTGAAGGTTTTCTACTATAAAAAAAGGAAGACTATGTTTGTAGGTTAAAGAAGGCTCTATATGGTCTCAAGCAGGCTCCCATAGCATGGTATTCTCATCTTGATGGATATCTACGTTAACAAGGGTTCAATAAATGTACTATTGATAGTAATCTTTATGTACAAATAGATAAAGATAATTTAACAATCATTGAGGTATATGTGGATGATATAATATTTGGTAGCAATGATGATCGACTAAGTAAGAAATTTTCTACAAAGCTGCAAAGTGAGTTCAAGATGTCTTTACATGGTGAGATGACATACTTCCTAGGGCTTCAAATATCCCAACAAGAGAAAGGAATATTTATATGTCAAGCCAAGTACATCAAGGAAATGCTCAAGAAATTCAAAATGGAAGATTGCAAACCCGTCCCTACTCTGATGGTAACAGGTTGTAAATTGAGCATAAACGACTCATCTAAGGATGTGGATCAGAGGTTGTACATATCTATGATTGGTAGTCTTCTATATGTAACAACCTCCCGGCTAGATGTTATGTAAATAGTTGGACAAGTCGCAATATTCCAAGCAGCACAAAGAATCACATATTATTGTTGTCAAAAGAATTCTTCGATATCTAAAGGGAACAAAATAATATGGCTTATGGTATCCCAAGGGTAACAATCTCATTATTCAAGCCTCTATAGATGCAGATTGGGCAGGAAGTGTTGATGATCATAAGAGTACTAGTGGAGTAGCATTCTATCTAGGTGGTTTTCTTGTATCATGGTTGAGCAAAAAAAAAACCTCAATCTCGTTATCTACAGCGGAAGCAGAATACATTGTAGAGGCAACATGTTGTACTCAAGTCCTTTAGATGAAACAAAATTTGCAAGATGTTCAAGTAAAATTCAGTCATCCTATTCCCATATTATGTGACAACACTAGTGCCATTAGCATCTTTAAGAATCCTATCATGCATTAAAAAAAAAAAACACATTCCGATCAAATATCATTTTGTTAGAGAAAAATTTGCTGAAAAGAATATCAAACTTGAGTATGTTGGTACAAAAGAACAAATCACTAATATCTACACTAAACCTTTACCTCGTGAAGCATTTGAATATCTTCATCAGAAGCTTGGGATTCTCCCAAGTTCTCATTAGATTTTCCTTATTTATAATATAAAGGGGGAGTGGAAGTGTGTACAGGTCCGCAGGATGGTTGTGTTTCAGGGGGAGTTGAAGTGTGTGCAGGTCCGTAGGATGGTTGTGTGTTAGGGGGAGTTACCCTTTGCCATTGATATCAAAGGGGGAGATAATTTTGTAGGAAGAGGTGTCATGATCGCAGGGGGAGTACTTGTGTTGCCATAAATGCCAAAGGGGGAGATTCTTGATTAGCAATTGTCATTGATGTCAACCTAAGTAGCACCAGGGGCTACCCCAATATTGCATGGGAATTTTGACCCACCAAATTAATATATTCTGGGTCAAGAATTCTTTTGATGGTTTTTGGGCCCAAGTTAATGTATGTTCTCACCCTGTAATCACTTCAAATTATGTTACAAGTTTCGGGAATTCTCCGTCATCTTAAAAATAAAGAAAGAAAAGATTTATGAAAAATAGAACAACTAGGCTAACGAAAAAAGGAATATTTTTATAGCAGAAAATTGACTTCTTTTATCTCCGCATATAGGAAGGCAGAGTAGCTGGACCGATGGAAAACGGAAGCTAACCAACGAACGCAAACATGTGAGATCTTGGTAACTCCCAGCAGCCGGCATAAGGCAGATAAATGAATTTGAGCCCAAGAACTCAAACGACAGCCATGCACAGCGGGTTTTTGTTTCGGTAATACTTTCTCATTTTGTGAAGTTGCCTTTAAAAGGACTAGGGACGAACAAGAAAGGGGGAGTCAGGAAAGAATAGGAAATTCATTCTGTAACCAATGCATCAAAACCAACTCATCTAATTATATTTTTTTAATATCACTGGATGTAATATAGAGTTTTGAACAACGATCTCTTGAATTTTTTACTGTGCTAGAGCTTCTAGTGGTCTGGGCCCAACCCCTAGAAGTTCCTCGCCAATTCCCATACTGTGTGTAGTCACAGAATCAATTTCCAAGTGTCTGATGCAGTTGTAAAGTACATTGCCATACAATAAATTTATAGTTTCTCTTTCTCTAGAGCTGTTAGCAATTGTGTTCTTTGAGTAGAACAACTGCAATAGTATTTTCTGGTTTACAATAATGCTTCACTACCAGTAGATGGTTCCGGTTTCTTCCAATGTCATTGTAATTTATTTATAGATCATAAAATAGTTATTTTCGATGTTACTTGCCTTTGTGGATTGCATTATTCTTTCAACATAGCGAAGCATCTGATCATTGATTAATGTCAATTAATTAGTTTACAAAGAGAATTCCATTGCAAAATTATCTAATTAATTATTGTTGTTCAATTAAATTTAATTGTTGTTTAGTTCATTTAAACTGCCGTTCAATTCAATTCGATTGCTGCTATTCAATTCAATTTAATTATTGTTTAGTTCACTTAGACTACTATCCAATTCGATTCGATTGTTGTTCATTTCATCTAGATTGTTGTTCAATTCATTTAGACCGTTGTTTAATTAAATTAGATAGCTATTCAATCCATTAAAGTTGTTGTTCAAACCATTTTCCTGTTGTTCGATCATAGGCTAGACAGAAGAATCAACCAAGCCACTCCTCGTTAGGTTAATTGAATTCATCCTTCCTCATAAGTAGCATAGAGTAAATATTAGTCAATTTCACTTGCATATATTTTGCCAACACTCTTGAAATAAGAATAATTACCTCGGGTTGATAATTAAATGACAAGCACTAGAGTTGTCTATAATAAGCCACCTTTGTGAAACCAACATTTTGGCTCTGTGGCCAAGGAGAGTGTTAAGAGTGATCTCCTTTATTCATCTTTCTCCATTGCTGAGAAGAATTTGGTATTGAAAATGAGAGGTAAGAACCTGCGTATTGGAAAGAAACATGCTTGCCCTCTAGCCCGCTTCCCAGCAAGTTGTACAAAGACCAGTAGAGTAGGTGCTCTTGTTTTATTAATAGGAACAAAAAGATAGAAAGAATCCAAAATCATTTGCAAACACCCTCGAAATCATAAAGGACCAGTGATCCTTGGAAGAAAAACATATATAGATGAAATCATTAAGAAAGATGAATCTTAGGCATCTATAGGAACCAAAACCATTCCCATTCAAAGTCCTATCACACTCCCTCAGACGACAGTCTCACCATCCGTAGCCTACGCCAAGATTCACTGTGAGATAGAAGGATCTGGGCGAAGCCTTTAGACTACCAATCATATAGGCACTGAACCTTCAAAAGAGGGAGGTTCTTGTAACTTACATGAAGGGGAAGGAGAAACTAGTGGAGGAATTCACATAGAAATATCAGAGCCTGAATCCCCTGAAAAAGTGGTCGAAACAGAAGTACTCAGGATTCCATATCAGGGAAGCGCTATAAAACCTTCACCGCATTTTCCTCCCAAGCCCACTAGGATCACTCCTCCAGACCAAGAAATCCATGAAGATTTTTGGCACCTCTTCGATAAAATGGAGAATAATAAAAACTAGAATCAGAGGCAGACATCAATGCTAGAATAGCCTATTTTTGACCATGCTACAAATGCCCCTATGAAGGCCATTCCCTTACACAACATTCCCACCTTTCATGGATTAAACCCGGAAGGCCCTAATGTGTTCCTATTTGAATTCGATGTCTTATGTAGGGGATATGACTACACCACTGATCCTGAGAAACTAAAATTATTTCCCTCTACCTTAAAAGGAACTGTGCTACGCTGGTTCATGGGATTAGGTGGGGGAACTATAAATAACTGTGACCAAATGAAAATCATTTTCCTTACCAAATACCAAGACTATTTGTGAACCCAAGATCTAAAAGATGAAATCTTCAATATGTCCACAAAAGACAATGAAACATTAGAAGAATACATAGAAATATTTCAATACAATTTACAAAGGTCCCCATATACCACATTATCCAAGGACATCTTAAAGGCCACAATGATTAAAGGAATGAAAGAAGAATGGGTGGAAACACTTAACATAATGGGAAAAGGAGATATTTACCAGGAAGAATATGACGAGATTATTTCCCTATGCATTAGGTGCTCCTGGGGTAGTGCACAAAATCGGCCAAGTGGGCGTGATTCTATAAAAAAAAAATCTTAAAGAGGGAAATGTAACTAGGGGAGAATTTGGAAAATTTTTGGAAGATTTAAAAACTGACATTCTAGGTACTTTGACGACGCAGCCTGACATTTTACAAGCCAAGAATAAACAAGATAAAGTGGAATAGAACTTGGCCTTCTTTTGTCCAAGATGTCAGAAGAAGCACAACTAGAGGGAATGTCTGTTAGACATGGTTCATACTTGTGCTATCAACACTAAGGATCATGCCACGGACCAATGTCCTTCAATTTCAGGGCTGAAAGAAGTCTACAAGGAAGCAGAGGAAGACACAAAACCAATCTATTTAATGAATCAACATCGGCAATGGAAAGCACGACCAGGTATGCCAAAAGACCTGCCTCAGTTCTTTCCTTCTTCATATTTTAACCATCAAAAACCAGCAACATCGTGGTAGACTCAAAATCCTTTTCCTACTTAGCCAAACCAGTTGTTTCCTATGCCAGCCTAGCCTATACAACCTTCATTAGGGAATAATTGGCTGAACTTTCCTTGTTCTACCCCTTATTGGAAAAATGTTCCATATCAAACCCAGTGGCCAAACCCCCTCCTCAAAACACTAATTGGAATTGGCAGCGACACATGGGAATGACCAACATACCAATGGGAGCAAGAACCCAAAATCAACCTATGCTACCAGTGCCATACCTAGTCCAGAACAACCCACGACCTTTGAAACGCCCCCAATTGCTAGCTCAACCCAATCCTAATTCCAACAACAGACCGTTTCAACTAATTCAGATCATAGAAAATCCAAATTTCGACACCGAACAGAAATAGTGCAACGAACTAAGGCTAAGGTCAGGACGTACAATCTTACCTATAGAAGCCACAACTCCACCCTAGTCCCGAATGGAAACCTCAACAGAACCTATCCAAGAAAACATAATGGAAATGGAGATAAGAAAAGAAACAATTGATTAACAGGGACCATAAGAACTTAGGATGATCCTGCCTCCATTTCCTAAAATATTAAATCTGCCTAGACCTATAACCACCCCATATTTTTACATCCTGGGGGAATTAAGAAACCTTTGTATCAAAATTCCTCTTCTCCAGGCTATCCAAGACATCCCCATATTTGCAAAGACAATTAAAAAATTATTTGGAAAAATGCAAGTAAGGAAAACATAGGCTGCACCCACTATTCATGTGGTAGGAATGCTATCTGACTTGTTATTAGGTAGGGAACTGCCAGTGAAATATGAAGACCCAAGAAATCCCATTGTAACTGTACAAATCTCTGACCACTCATTTCCAAACAAATTTTTTGACCTAGGGGCAGCCATTTACAACCTAACTACTGGGGCTTGCGAAAAATTGGGCATATGAGCTTCAGAGCCTACGCCTACATTGTTGGAATTGGCTGATAGATCTGTTATCAGACTAGAAGGAATAGTGCAGGACATCTTGGTCTCTGTGGACTCATGGGAATACCCAGCTGATTTTTTAGTTATTAACCCAAAGAACAGGATGGAAGGCCACCCATTTATTCTTGGGAGTCACTGGCTGGCCACAGCAGATGCTTACATAGGCTGCCGAACAGGTAGCATGACAATCACTAGAGGAAATTCCATAAAGAATATCATTATTTACCTGTCTTCCAAACCAAGCTTACCCATGGTAAAAATTCACAAACATCCATGTACATATTGGGAGAAAAACATTCTCCCACCCCTGACACTATTATAAGCTCTCGAATTTAAGGATCAAACTGAAGACGATCTAATTAATAATTTTATGAATCAGTCACCCACAACTGGAAATTTAAAATTCCAGATGTTGAAAACAGTCCTCGAAAACGAAGATCAAGAAGATCCTATGACAAATACTGAGGTTCATCATATTTCCACAACTACTTTATGTAACAGCATACCTATTGAGATCGGGCCAGGAAGACTTCTGAATATTAATGGAAATTTAGATGATGACCAAAAACAAAAGCTCATAGAAATCCTATGGAAGCATCAAGGGGAATTTTCCTGGGATTACCAAGACATGAAGGGCTTAGACCCACAAATATGCACCCACCACATCTATACCGATAGGGAAGCACATCCCATTAGACAACCCCAATGAAGGCTAAACCCGCACTTAAAGGATATTGTAAAAGAGGAGCTGCAAAAGCTGTTAGACGCAAATTTCATTTATCCTATTTCAGACAGAAAATGGGTCTCCCCTCTGGCAGTTGTTCCTAAAAAGAATGGGAAATGGATAATCTGTGTAGATTATAGAGAATTTAATAAAGAAACTTAGAAATACCATTCCCCCCTTCCTTTCATTAACCAGGTCCTTGATACATTGGCAGGGAAACGATTCTTTTCCTTCCTTGACAGGGTCAACAGCTACAATCAAATCCAAATAGCTCTCAAAGATCAGGATAAGACAATCTTTACCTGTCCATGGGGTACTTTTGCTTACATAGTTTTACCATTTGAATTATGTAATTCCATAGCAACATTTCAGAGAGCCATAATTAGCATTTTTTATGACTTGATAAACGAAGGGCTTGAAATCTATACAGATGACTTCACACTATCTGGAGAGGACTTCGATCAAGCATTAGACACACTAGAAAAAGTGTTCGAAAGATGTATTGCTACTAGGCTATGTCTAAGTGACGCAAAATGTCAGATGATGATGACAGAAGGAGTGATCCTAAGTTATTATATTTCTGCAGCTGGGATACAGGTAGATTTGGCTAAGATAGATCCTTCTATTACCTACACCTCGTACATAGACAAAGGTACGCAGGTTTTTGGGATATGTAGGGTATTACGATAGATTTATAAATAACTTCTCACAAATAGCCACACCTTTGTATGCATTAACTGAAAATGTTGAATTTCATTGGATTGATAATTGTGACACCGCTTTGGCATATTTGAAGAAACTGGTCTCAACAGCACCAATCCTACAGGGACGTAACTGGAAACTGCTTTTTCATATTTCTTCAGATGCCTCCGACACAACAATAGGAGTAGTCCTTGGAGAAGAAGAAGATAGAAAACGTTATGCCATTTATTATATTAGAAAAAACCTCACTCCTGCCGAACTAAATTACATTGTGACCGAGAAAGAATTCCTAGCTATCATTTATGCTATTAATAAATTTAGGCCATATATAACTGGCTATTAAGTACTCCTATATACTGATCACTCTGCTATTAGATATTTAGCCAATAAACCAATCATGAATGGGAGAATAAATCGTTGGTTCCTTTGTTGCAGGAATTTGATATAACAATCAAAGATCATCCAGGAAAGGAAAACGTTGTCGCAGACTTCCTATCCTAGGTTCCCAAAACATACGACACGCTAGCAGTCGATAATCAGTTCCCTGACAAACATTTGTTTGCTGTAGCAGCAAAAACACCATGGTATGTGGACGTCACAAAATATTTGGCAGTAGGGAAGCTACCGAGACATTTAACATCAAAAGAACAAAAACTGATTGTACAGTGCAGTGCAATGTTCTCTTGGATCGGTGGATACCTCTTCCACATAGGGGCCAACATGCACATACGCAGGTGCATCAGAGAAGGTGAGATCTATGACATCTTACGGGCCTGTCACAATGAACCTTGTGACAACCATTTCGTAGAACACAGAATAGGTCATAAAGTGTTGCAATTAGGCTATTATTGGCCTACGATTTTCAAAGATGCAAAGAGATATGTCGAAGCCTGCGATAGCTGCCAAAGAATGGGTCGCCTAGGTGAAGCTGATGAAATTTTGCTACAACCACAATTGGTGGTAGAACTTGTTAGGCCCCTATAAATTTTTTGACAAACAAACAGGGGGCTAAAATGTTTTTCAGCCTTCAAGGAATGCATTTCCCTCTGAAAACACATCATCCTTGAAGCCTCCTTATGCCCTTGTCCTTTCATAAATCCCTACTGCTATTTCCAGTTATAAAGCCTCTCTGATTGTGAGGAAATGCCCAAAAAGAGCTCTTTTTTCCCCTTATATCATCCCTTCTAAGCCTTTGTTTTCATCTTTTTCTTCCCCTTCTAAATTCCCCACTTACCCTCTAAATCCTCCCAAAATTCCCTTCAAATCATACAAGTTCCCCTTGTTTGGTCTAATTCTCCTTTTTTCCCCCTATCGTTACCCTTTCTTGACCTTAAAAAGCATTGAAAATAGGCCAAAAAACCACTTTCTACCTTATAATAGGCTTTAGCCCCTCTCGGCTAAGCCCTAACCACTTCCCCATGTGACCCGGGCGCTAAAACCAAGTGCTAGCCGTAAAGCGCTTATCGCAATCGGAGAGTTGGAGCGGAGCGTATTACTTTGTAAACAGAAAACTTTTATTGCGATAGTGTATTTGATCTAACGAATTGTGGGGTGATCTCCGCTATCGATCCTCATTGATCCAATGGTCCGCGCTAGTTCCACATTGCGCTCGTCGCCCCGATTCATTCACTCCTCTGTTTATATCAGAGTCATCGATCTGCCTCCAGATTGGACAGCTGTCGCTCCATCGCACCACCACTCCAATCACAAATCGAAACTTCTGGCCGTGACACCCCCCTGTCCCTTCCGATTGCGATCCCCCGATATGATCCCAACCATCCATCCAATGCAGATCCAACGACCTAGTGCCAATCGCTTCATGCCCATCGCTCCTCCCTTTTCTCCCTCCAATTGAATGTGAGCCATTGATATGACTATTTGTGCTCAACCTAGTGTTCCTAAATTGAGTTCATTAATTGTCAACCAGGGTTGGTAAACTGCTGAAGTGTGGTGCACTATATGTGCCTAGGTATTTTTTTTTCACTACGTTGTGTTTAGTGTTTTATGATGTTTTTGGTTTTATGGTTTTATGTTTGAAAAGGGAAAGAACTAAGTGCTAGTGAAAAGAAGTTATTGGTTATTTAAAACAGAACAAAGCCTAAACTATGGATGAAAAAAAATAAATGCAAAGCTTGATAATGAATTCATTGCAAGAAAATAAATCACAACATGAGCTTGAACTTATCCAATTCATTCATTAAAAGTGTGTTGGAAGAGCTTGAGAAATGGACAAGTTAAGTGTAAATGAAGTTCTCCTAAATAAACAATCAACTCACAATATTACAAAATGATTATTTGTAACACAGTAAGGTTTCTATTCTAGATTAATCTATGATGCTGAAGTTACCCTATTCTGCAACTTGACTTATCACTTCTAGGCCTTATTCATAAGTTTTGAGATTTTCTAAAATAATGCTTGGGAAAAAGGCTATAGGTGAATTTGTAAAAGATTTGCAGAATGATCAAAGCCTTAAACTGATATTACTGACCCATGTTCATGTGATGATGTATCAATATAAATTTAGAACAAAAGTAAGTTGTAAATAATGAAGGTCGAGAGACTAATTTTGACAACTAGCACTACTTGAAACACAATGGATAACACTAGGCTAGAAAGCGGTCTATCAATTTTAAAATGCAGTGACTACACTTAAACTAGAATGCCATTAATCTTTTCTTGAAACAAAAATGAACTGATACTGAACTAGAGTGCTTCTAATCTACTTGAAGTATAGTGAACAGAGTTAAACTAAAATGACATTATCAAACTGGAAATGTAGTGACAGAGCTGAACTAAATGCAATCAACCTCCGGAGTGCTATAACTGAATTAACATGCAACTAGTCTATGGAATTCTACAACCCATCTCGTTCAATAGAAATGATATTTTGGAAGAGTTTGTAAAACAAGTCTGGTTGTATTATTCAATGCAATTGAACATAAACATAAGATTGAAAGAAAATACAACTAGAATATAAGTTACCACAGCTGTTTCTTATTCATTGTTAATGATGTTTTGGAAGAGTTTGTAAGAGTAAGACCAGCTATGACACTTAGTGTAAACAAGCATAAATCATAAAATTCGAAAGGAAATGCAACTAAAATCTACAACACCGCAGCTATGCCTTATTCATCGTGATGATATTTTGGAAGAGTTTATAAGAGTAAGTCTAGCTGTGATGATTAATGTAAACAAGCATGAAACATAAACTTCAGAAACCTGCTTAAGCTAGAAATGAAAAACGAGACTAAAATACTTATCTAAATCGTATAAACAAGGCTGCTCAGGTAGCAGGGGCCCTCTACCACTGGAGTAGCACGAAATCTACTTCAAGATTGACTCAACGCTTTCAAGGAAATGATGCTTCTTTCATTAAAGAGAAATTACTTAAAAAACAGAGTGTTTTCAGACTTCTGAAATCTAGCAATCAACGACAAAATCTAACCTTGTCCCTCGGTTTCTCGAGCCATATTTGTAACAAATTTACATAACTGTCTTGAGATAACCTAGGGATAATTGTCTTTCCAAATAAAAACCAAACTAGGACTCTGATGGTGGTCACGTAATATAATTAAGGACATTTGGACTGTCCTTGTCCTATTAGGAGTCTCTCTCCTAGTTTGAGTTCCCACGTGCATAACCACCTACAGAATTCCGTTCAAACTTCGTGGAGAGAAAAAAATGATGAGGGAATGATGTGGAATACGACCATATGTGTTTTTCTCTGAGATGACACCTGGAACCTGCGTAGACATGAAGACAACTGCAGAATCGGCAACTAGCTACAGAATGTCTGCATTATGTAGCTAGATCTAGTTCAAAAATTACTACAATTACAAAATCATAAAAACATAGCAAGTTAGTCATGATATACATTCTTAAAGCAATTTTAATTAATTCTATTGATCATTTGAGCCTGTAATTAATAATGGACAAAGGAAATGGAGTGGAATGTGGTGGAAGAAATAACATCTTTGGAGCTCAACATACCCCCACTGCTAGGTTCTTGCATGTCCTCATGAAACTATTCCATGAACTCTGAGACCTCTGCAAGGACATCCAACCCTCTTCTTCTGCTTTGCCTGGCAGTCAAAGGCCTTCTGGGCTTCCTTATGACTAACTTGAATCTCAAATTTGTGAGTGCCCTGGTTAACTTTTTATTTCTCTTCTTCAATTTTTCACTGGCCTTATGTAACTTTTGCATTTGTAGAGACAGAGTTGAATTCATATCATTTTTCAGTTTAACTTGCTCTCTTAGAATTTAATTCTCATTATTGATATGTCTGTTGAGTATTTCTAACTCATATTTATCCCTCCTTAGGATATCAACTGCAGATTTTGGTGGACTAGGGGTTCTGTCTCTTTCTTCTGAAGCTCTTTTCTCTAATGTCTCAACATAGTTGTAAATTTCTTGTTGTGCAGGGTCTATTTCAGGAGCTCCTTCATCAAAATACTCCTCAGTAGGTGTTTCTTCGTCCTCTATGTTTATGACTCCAATTTGTTTAACCTTTGTTTTATTTAGTATCCCTCTAAGTCTGTGGCTCCTTCTTGGTTGAGATGGCCCTTCTCCTTTCTCTCTGGAAAATTTTCTTATTATTCTCTCTTTCTTAAGCTGCTTCTTAATCTGAGTCAATTTCTCATAAATCATTTCTACTCTTCTTTCTTGTATTGTTTTACCAGTTTCAGTTTTGTAGGTTTTCCATTTTCTGCTTCTTTTTGTAGGCTTGTCTTTAGGTGGAGGTTCCTTGGGTTCTTCAAAGTGATTTCTCACTAAGAAATCTTCCCAATTATCTCTCATTTTGCTCAAATGATGTTCAATAAAATTTTTGACTAGACCATGGTGGTATAAGGTTGTTTCCAGAAATTGAATTCTCTTTTGAACACTTGAGGCCATTTTCTTTAAACTATGAAGCAAGAAAAAGGGAAAATTGAGTTCTTCTTCTAGGAAATGCATTATCAACCGAATATGATAGACATAGAAAGTACCATATCTTCCTTCACAAGTGATGAATTTTTGCAAGATAAGCAACATGTTCCTCCATTTGTTCTTTAGTGTAGAGCTAGGGATGCCCTTTTTAAAAATGGTAACATCCATACCTGGTGACTTGAGTATCTGCTTCCATGCTTGGTTATGAAATTCTCTATTCTTGAACCACCTTTCTCCTTGTTTGGGCAATTCCGTTGCTTCTGCAATGAAGGCTTCAGTAATGGTGAATTTGATATCTCCTATCTCGACCTCAGCTCCATTGAAGGATCTTGCAAACGTTTTGGTCACCTCTTTGTGAAACCCACTGGATTTTTCAAAGAATTGCAACCACCCTGCTTGCTGCAACATTTCTCTGAGTTGGGATAACCTTCCAAGTACTTAGTGCCAACCGGTTCAGTCCTCACTATAAGACCCATCACTTCTCTTTCCAACCTTCAAATTGTTGCTCCTCTATTCACGGTGACAATGGCTGGTTGCCCCACAGATGTTTCCTCTGTTTTACAGACTGAAATGGTTAAGAGTTGGCTACGGGAAAGAATGATATGGAGTGATTGCAGAATGAATATAATGAGGTGAGGATTATGTATATGAGTTGAAAGATATCACAGAAGAAAATACCGCGGAGATATTTTGTAACGAATTCAAAATCATCATTAAATGCTTTGGCCTAGTGACGTGACTAATCCAATCACTTCAGCACTTTAACCGTTTAGATTTTTTTGAATGATGATCAGATATGGGATTTGAAATGGTGGAATAGAAGGAGTTTTATCCAAAGTTTTTTCGGGAGGTTTGTTAGGCATGATCAAAAAAATTAATTAAAACAACTTTTTGAATTATTCATAACTTAACTATACTAAAATCTTTCATGATATGTCATTATAATCAGAACTTTTACCTTTGCCTTTCCTTTGATTTTTTTTTTTGTGATCTTCATATGCTTTTTTCTCTCCTGAAAATCATTAATTTTTGAGTCTTCATAACCTTCTTGATTTTTCTTGTTGTCATGGATATGCAAGATCATTTTATTGCAGATCAGGTGATTACTAGACAGTACCTTCAGGATCTCTGGCTGCAGAATGTCTGTCTGGCTGCAGAATGTCTGTCTGGCTGCAGAATGTCTGATTGATTGCAGAATGTACCTGTAGAGAACTTGAAACATGAAATGGAATGGTTTTGATCATGAGTGGAATGTTGTATGGAATGAGTGAAGATGGATAATGCAATATGGTGTAATGGAATATGAATGAAGTAAATAATGGAGTGGAATGGATCACAACTTATGAAATGGAGTGAAGTATGAGAAGTGGCCTGCAATTCATGATATGTATTATTCAATTGCAGAAAGATATCAAAATTTAAAAATCTGGAATGGAAATGAGGTGGACCATGGAGTGAAATGAATGAAGTGTGTATGAATGAATGAAATGGAGTATGGATGAATGAAATGAAATGGAACATAAGTGAAATGGATCTGCACTTATGATTTTGTAACAACTGCTTGCAGAAAAACAAATTTGAAAAGCTGAAGTGTCAAAAAGATTCTAATTTTCACTCTACCTTTTCTGTATAAACATGCTAATCAGTGATTATTTTTCATGTTTATACTTTATTATTATTATTATTATTATTATTATTTTTCCAATAAAATGACTTCAGAAAATTCAATTAAGTTGATGAAGAAGAAGGATTCTTCTTCATTAACTTCACATCACCGTTTTCCTGGAACTTCTTGACAAATTATTCTCTTGAAAGTGGCTTATGATACAGCTTCAATCTATGACCATTCACAAGAAAAGTGACCTCTTCTTCATCTATTGTCCTGATTTTTATTGCTCCATTGTCAAAAAATTTCACAATTTCATATGGCCCAATCCAATGTGTTTGGAATTTACCTTGAAAATATTTGAACTTTGAATCAAACAAGAGAGCCCAGTCACCTTCTTTGAACTTCTTTTCTTTGATGTACTTATCATGCCATCTAGTCCTTTGTTGTTGGACTATACTTGTTTTCTGAACTGCATATTGTCTGATCTCATCCAATTCATTAATCTGCTCCAATCTATGCTTTTGTGCCTCTGTTAGATCAAGTCCTAGCTGAACTGCCATTTTGAAAGTTTGAATCTGGAACTCTATGGGAAGCAAAACTTGCTTTCCATAAACAAGTTCATAAGGAGTATGGTTTGTTGTGCTTCTCCATGTAGTTCTATAGGCCCACAAGGCTTCAGGAAGCCTATCTACCCAATCTTTTCTATGTAAATGGAAAGTCTTTGTTAGGATCCCTTCAATAACCTTATTAGTAGATTCCACTTGACCATTTGCTTGTGGATGATAGGGAGTATATTTTCTGTGTCTGATTTTGTACCTCTCCACCATTTGTTCCACTAGCCTTGATGTGAATTGAGCTCCTTGATCTGTAACAATTTCCCTTGGGACACCAAAACAAGTAAAAATATCCTCAAAAAGAAAATTAACTACATATGCTTCAGTAGCAAAAAGTAATGGCTTGGCCTCTACCCATTTTGTAACATAATCTGTGCAAACTAATATATATTTCTTTTGTCTTGATGGAGGACTAATAGGTCCTACAAAATCCAAAGCCCATTTTTTAAAAGGTTCAATATGTACCTGAGGCTGAAATGGCATCTCACCTGAAGGTGAAGGTTTCCCTACCCTTTGGAAACTCTCACATCTTATGACATACTCTTTAGCATCTTTAAAAAGGGATGGCCAATAATATCCTAAATGAAGGATCTTATAAGCTGTCCTCTTATTAGCAAAGTGTCTGCCACAAGGTTCATCATGAAATGCTTTGAGAATCTCAGGCATCTCATCTTCCCGAACACATCTCCTAATGATAAAATCTGGACCTGTCTTGTACAACTCATTAGCAACCCATGAATATTTTGCACTGTCATAAATTATTTTTATTTTATCTCTTGCATTCATTATTGAAGGAAATTTTCCTGAAACTAAATAATTAGCAATGTCAGCAAACCAAGGAGTTTGGGTAGAAATTGCAAAAAGATATTCATCAGGAAATTGATCTTCAACTAGAGTGTCATATTTGATGTTTTGGAGTCTAGATAGGAAATCAGCTACTGTGTTTTGTTTTCCAGGCCTATCTAGAATGGTAATGTTGAATTCTTGTAAAAGAAATAACCATCTTATGACTCTGCCATTAGTAATTGATTTTTTCATTAAATATCTAATTGCAGAATGATCTGTGTGAACAAAAGTTTCATAGCCTGTTATATAGTGTCTGAATTTGTTTATGGCATGAACAACAGCTAAAAACTCTTTTTCAGTTATAGTATAGTTTAACACTCAAGGAGTCAAATTTTTACTGATATAGTAGATGGCATAAGGAATAAGGTATTTTTGTCCCAATACTGCTCCTAGAGCTGTATCTGAGGCATCTGTTGAAATATGAAAAGGTAACTTCCAGTTAGGTCCCCTTAAAATAGGTGCTTCAGAAATTTTTGTTTTCAGGGTCTCAAAGGCTAACTGGCAATCATAATTCCAATTGAATTCACAGTCTTTGGTAAGTAATTTGAAGAGTGGAGATGCTATCTTAGTGAAGTTTTCTATAAATCTTCGATAATACCCTGTAAATCCAAGAAAACTCCTAACATATTTTTGACAACTTGGAATAGATAAGTTAGAGATGAATTCAACTTTTGACTCATCAACTCTAATCCCATCCCTTGAAATGTGATGTCCTAAAACAATTCCTTCAGTAAACATCATAAAACACTTCTCATGACTAAGTGAAAGATTTGCTTCTTTACATATTTTTAAAACTTTTTCCAAGTTTGCTAAGGCTTCTTCAAATGTGTTTCCATAAACTGTGAAATCATCCATATATACCTCTACACAATCATGTATTAGATCCGAAAAGATTCCTAATACTGCCCTTTGAAATTTTGCAGGTGCATTGCATAATCCAAATGGCAATACTCGGTAAGCATAGGTACCCCAAGGACAGGTAAATGTGGTTTTGTCTTGGTCCTCAAGTGCTACTTGAATTTGATTATAACCACTAAACCCATCTAGAAATGAAAAGTAATTTTTGCCAGCTAAGGTATCTAACACCTGATCTATGAAAGGTAAAGGGAAATGATCTTTAAGAGTAGTTTTGTTTAATTCTCGGTAGTCAATACATACCCTCCATTTACCATTTTTCTTTGGTACAATTACCAAAGGAGAAACCCACTGACTATCTGAAATAGGATAGATAAAGTTGACATTCAACAATTTCTGCAATTCTTCTTTAACAGTCTCCCTAAGATTTGGATTCATCCTTCTTTGAGGTTGTCTGATTGGTTTACAATTTTCCTCTATGTAGATGTGATGAGTGCAAGTCTTAGGACTTATCCCTTTCATATCAGTGTACTCCCATGCATATGCAGAAGAATGTCTCTGTAATATCTTGACTAACTCTTCTTGTTGAGATTTTTCTAGGTTCTTGTTTATGTTTAAAGATTTACCTGGGAATATCTCATTTGTAGAGCTGCCAAATTTATCCATGGAATGAAGAGAAATCTGTCTTGATGACAAAAACTAAATGTTGGATTCTTCTTGAAATGGTTCATGTTTATATTCCGAAGAGGATTCAAAGTTTTCTAAAGTATTCAAAATTTGACTATCTTCACTAATTTCTGAAATTGTGAAGAGAGGTTGTAAGTCTTCTTCATCCTCTATCCATTGAGTATCATATAAATCTGTAATTGTCCTTGCTGGAGGATACAAAGTGAATTTCTTAGTTGAACTACCATCAGAGATGTACATATCACCGGATCTACAACTAATGAAAGCATCAGTGGTAGCTAACCAAGGTCTTCCTAATATAATAGGATGCCCTCCTAGATTATTCTTAGGAGTTAGGATCATGAAATCCACAGGGTACTCCCAAGAATCTAGAGACACTAGAATATCCTCTACTACCCCATCAGGTTTGATCACAGATCTTTCTGCTAATTGTAATAATGTGGGTGTAAAGAGAAGATTATGAAGTTTCAGTTTATCCATGATTTGTCTACTCATGATATTGATTGCTGCTCCTAAATCAATGAGTGTGTTTTGGATCTCAATTCCATTGATGTGAATTTTAACAACTGGATTTACTGGGTCTAGATACGTTGGAATAGCAATCTTACCCATCATAATGTCTGTTATTTTTCATGCCAGTTGAATTTTCTTTGTCTCTCTTATTCTTTTTCTTGTTTTCTTCATGCTCAACTCCTCTATTGTCTTCGCTAAAATTGGAATTTCCTTGATAGCTTGTAATAATGGAATCTTAATGCAAACATTTCTCAGCTCATCTAGGAAATCATAATTAGGCACCATAATTTTTTTTTCTACACCCCTATCAATTTGTAATATTTCTGGAAAGGGAGGTGTAGAAGTGGATGTTGATGGCTGCTCTAATACAGGAGTTGAAATGATTGGTTCTTTTTGTTTTGATTTTTCAATGTTTGGGTCCTGAAAAGATGTGTCTTCTTCAAGACTTTTATTTTCCCGTAGAGAATCTTCCTCAGAGTTGTCTTGTTCTTGTATGATCACAGAAGGTTTCCTCTTTTCAAGTATTCTTCCAGACCTAAGTTGAACATCACTAAGGTCTAGAGGAGTGATTAAATAGATTGGAAACTGTTGGCCTTCTATCATGTATGTATTCTGAGGATTTTTATTGTTGGGGTTTGGTATGGGTTGAGCAGGCAATTGATTTGATTTCTAAGGAAATGGTAATGGGAGTGGTTGATTTTAATGTTGTGGGTTCTGAGGATTCTGTTGAGGATTTTGTTGAGGAATTTGAGGAGAAAAATGTGGGTATGGTGGATAGGATGGTAGATACTAATAGTACTGAGAGTATCTTCCATAGGGATTTTGTGCTCCTTGTGCCCAAGCTTGAGATTGATTTTGAAATTGGGGCCAAGGTTGCTGCCAAGAATTCCAATTTGGTGGAGGTTGGTTATACATTTGATCATAGAATCCTTGTGTTTGAGGTCCTTGCCAAGGCCTTCTAGAGACAAAATTGAGAGATTCTGTGGAATTTGTAGGAGTTTCCTCTTGAAAGACAGCTTTAAGACCAGGAAGTGAAGGACAACTCTTGGTCTCATGTTTTTCTGAACAAATTACACAAGTCTCTACAACTTTTGCATCCAAAGGACATTCCCTCAAGGCATGCTTCCTTCTACATTTGGGACAAAAGATTGCTAAGGCATCAGATTCAGCTTTTTGCTTGTTTTGTAACTTAAGGGTGTCTATTTGTTCACTAAGACTCCCTAAGATGTCAGATTTGAATTCATCAATCATATGCCCTATCTCTGCTCTACTCACTGTCCCATAATTAGACTTACATGCCCTTGCAAGAGCAGGGTCTCTTGGACCTTTTATAGTTTCGGATTTCCCTCTTGAAAGGTTGATACATAACTCAGATATTTCAGGTAATCTGAGCTAAGATATATCCCCTTTTCCCATCATGTTAAAGATATCCAACCATTCATCCCTAATTGTCTTCAACATGAGAGCTTTTAGGGTGTTTTGGTCTAAGTTCTCCATTTTTTCTCTTTTGATGTTGTAATGAAATCTCTCCAAAAAATATTCCAAGTTTTCATCTTCTTTTTGTAACATCTTAAACACTTCCTCCTTATGATTGACTGGCATACAATAATCCAAATACCTCTCTAGAAATGCTTGTTTCATGTCTTCCCGTGTCCTAATAGAATTGTTGATCAAACTCACAAACCACTTCAATGCTGCTCCTTTCAATGTTGAAGGAAATAGTTTAAGTTTTTGAGCATCTTGTAAGTAGTCATAAGTTCTACATAGGACTTCAAATTCAAATAGGAAGGTTTCAGGATCTTCAGTTTTAATTCCATAGAAGTTTGGAAGGACAGAGGGTGAAATTTTTTTCATAGTTGTATTGGTTTCTTCATCTACTATAGGAAACCCAAAAGAGTTTCCCATTTCTCTTCTACCTCTTCCTCTACTTCCTTCTCCTTCTGCACCTCTACCTCCTTCTCCTCTACCTCTACCTCTACCCCCTCCAAATAATGTGTGTTCTCCATTAAAGACTCCTCCTCCCCCTTCTTCTGCCATAGTTGATTCTTCTGTGGAAGTGGAAAAATTTGTGTCTCTAGCAGGGGTCCTTGAATCTTCTTCTAAGACAGGTTCAGTGGATGAAGTGGAAGGTATTTCTAATGGAATATCTGATCTTAAGTCCTCTGGGAGTCTAGGATTAGTAAGGGATGGAATGTGGGTCTGAGTTGGAGGTGTGCTAGCTCTTGGTCTAGGTGAAACAAGTGGTGTTCTAGGAATCAATCTTCTACTTCTGCTTCTTATGAATCTACCCCTTGAGTCTCTCTCTCTACACATATCATTGTTTTTTTTTTTTTTAAAGTTAAGAAACAAGGCTACCTAGTTACACTTCCCTGGCAACGGCGCCAAAATGTTTGTGCTCAACCTAGTGTTCCTAAATTGAGTTCATTAATTGTCAACCAAGGTTGGTAAACTGCTGAAGTGTGGTGCACTATATGTGCCTAGGTATTTGTTTCTCACTATGTTGTGTTTAGTGTTTTATGATGTTTTTGGTTTTATGGTTTTATGTTCAAAAGAAAAAGAGCTAAATGTTGGAAAAGAGAAGTGGATGGTTATACTAAAACATAACAAAGCCTAAACTATGGATGACAAACAACAAATGAAAAGCTTGATAATGACTTCAATGCAAGAAAATAAATCACAACATGAGCTTGAACTTATCCAATTCATTCATTAAAGGTATGTTGGAAGAGCTTGAGAAATGGACAAGTTAAGTGTAAATGAAGTTCTCCTAAATAAACAATCAACTCACAATATTACAAAATGATTATTTGTAACACAATAAGGTTTCTATTCTAGATCAACCTATGATGCTGAAGTTACCCTATTCTGCAACTTGACTTATCACTTCTAGGCATTATTCATAAGTTTTGATATCTTCTAAAATAATTCTTGGGAAAAAGGCTATAGGTGAATTTGTAAAAGATTTCCAGAATGATCAAAGCCTTAAACTAATATTACTGACCCCTGTTCATGTGATGATGTATCAATATAAATTCAGAACAAAAGTAAGTTGTAAATAATGAAGGCCGAGAGACTAATTTTGACAACTAGCACTACTTGAAATACAATGGATAACACTAGGCTAGAAAGCGGTCTATCAATTTTAAAATGTAGTGACTACACTTAAACTAGAATGCCATTAATATTTTCTTGAAAAAAAATGAACTGAGACTAAAATAGAGTGCTTCTAATCTACTTGAAGTACAGTGAACAGAGTTAAACTAAAATGCCATTATCAAACTGGAAATGTAGTGACAGAGCTGAACTAAATGCAATCAACCTCTAGAGTGCTATAACTAAATTAACATGCAACTAGTCTATGGAATTCTACAGCCCATCTTGTTCAATAGGAATGATATTTTGGAAGAGTTTGTAAAACAAGTATGGTTGTATTATTCAGTGCAATTGAACATAAACATAAAATTGAAAGCAAATACAACTAGAATCTAAGACACCACAGCTGTTTCTTATTCATTGTTAATGATGTTTTGGAAGAGTTTGTAGGAGTAAGACCGGTTGTGACACTTAGTGTAAACAAGCATAAATCATAAAATTCGAAAGGAAATGCAACTAAAACCTACAATACCACAACTATGCCTTATTCATTGTGATGATATTTTGGAAGAGTTTATAAGAGTAATTCTAGCTGTGATAATTAATGTAAACAAGCATGAACATAAACTTCAGAAACTTGCCTAAGCTAGAAATGAAAACGAGACTAAAATACTTATCTAAACCGTATAAACAAGGCTGCTCAGGTAGCAGGGGCCCTCTACCACCAGAGTAGCACGAAATCTACTTCAATATTGACTCAACGCTTTCAAGGAAGTGATGCTTCTTTCATTAAAGAGAAATTACTTCAAAAACAGAGTGTTTTCGGACTTCTGAAATCTAGCAATCAACCACAAAATCTAACCTTGTCCCTCGGTTTCCCGAGCCATATTTGTAACAAGTTTACATAACTGTCTTGAGATAACCTAGGGATAATTTTCTTTCCAAATAAAAACCAAACTAGGACTTTGATGGTGGTCACGTAATACAATTAAGGACATCTGGACTGTCCTTGTCCTATTAGGAGTCTCTCTCCTAGTTTGAGTTCCCACGTGCATAACCACCTACAGAATTCTGTTCAAACTTCGTGGAGAGCAACAAATGATGAGGGAATGATGTGGAATACGACCATATGTGTTTTTCTCTGAGATGACACCTGGAACCTGCGTAGACATGAAGACAGCTGCAGAATTGGCAACTAGCTACAGAATGTCTGCATTCTGTAGCTAGATCTAGTTCAAAAAGTACTACAATGACAAAATCATAAAAAACATAGCAAGTTAGTCATGATATATATTCTTAAAGAAATTTTAACTAATTATACTGATCATTTGAGCCTGTTCTTAATAATGGACAAAGGAAATGGAGTGGAATGTGGTGGAAGAAAGAACATCTTTGGAGCTCAACACTGAGTCCAGGATCCAACGACCATCGCATAATCGCGACATTGCTCCAATCGCTATCGCAAATTTCAAACCGTGTCACCCTCCGTCCCCCTCTGATTGCGACCCGCCAATTGAATCACAACCGTTCACTACCTTTGATCTGATGGTCCACATTGAATCGCCCTCCACCCATAACCATGTCCCACATCAAGCCCATTTCATATGTTTCATTCGATTTCCTTTGTATTTCCTCCAAAGGTCTAAACCTCACAGTTCACACTAATGTTATTTCTCCGCTCGATTGACTATTAACCCTTCGTCTATTGATCCCAACTGTTGATCTTCATCTGCCCTATGATCGGATGACCCTCATTCATCCTCTCATCAAAACTCCATTTCATTTCATTCTCAGTTGTTTCCTCCACGACCGCCATTTCTACAGTTCCGCCACCATTCCTCCGGGCCTCCACAACATTTCTTCCGCCACCTTCCCTCGATTTTATAATTGATTTAATTCATTGTGTAGGGATCATAGAGAGGTCATTTCAGCATCGGCCAGTCTCTCAGCAGAAGAGTTCCAAGGGGTTAATGCCTATTATTGAATGTTAAAACGCTTAACCCCGTGTTCAAAGGGAAAGGACGCAGTGTGAAGACTAAGTACGTAGAACAGCCATATCTGTGTTTAATGTCAGCAGAGCACCGGTTCTCCAAAAGGACGCCTTCCTACAACAGTTTCCATGCCTCCTCAAGCCCGAAAACAGTTAATTACTCTGACAGAAACTTCTTAAAGACTGTCAGGACCGCAGTTGTGGAAGCATGGAGACCTGAAGACCTTTTAAGTCACCTTACTTGCTTCAGAAGACAAAATAGAGGGCCTTACAGCCAGAAGGACATTCAAGAACACATCCGAGGTCAATATCGACCTGACAAAGAGCTCTGAGCCAGACTACAGAGTGCACACAGTCGACGATGAAACATTAAGCAGTATGGGTGTGAATGCTTCCACCATTATGTCTTAATGAAACAAATTAAGCGACATCTACTCTTGTTGTTTCTCTTTGCCTATAAGAATCCCCAAGAAAAAATTGTAAAGGTTGTTGTTCAATTGTTGCCGATTGCTGTTAGAGGGGTTCATTCTGACTGTTAGAAAAGTCTTGGGAGGGAGTAGCAGAGTAGTGTGTATGTAGTAGGCTGGGAGGAGAAAGTTTGATTTGTGTTAGCCATTGAGCTCAGTGTATGTGACTGGTTTTTCATCAATTAATCAAGCACATTTCTTTGGATCCTAGTCTATTACTACGGGTGATTTTTTTCCTATCTTATTGTTTTATTACATTTTCATGCTGTTCATTGGTCTTCTGGGCTTGCATCAGAAATATGGCATATGATTTACCCTTGTTAGGTACCCTATGTCTCTGCTCTTCTTGCCTTCAATGTTTTATGCTATATGTGTTATCTAAGAGTAAATTCAGATATTTTAACCAGTGTAGAAGATGTTATTTCCTGCTAGCTAATCTATGAATTTGGGGTTTGATGCTTGGATGTTCTTGCTAGTGTCAAAGCATTGAAGGTCCAAAGTCCTTCTTTGATCTATAGACCCTGGCTCTGTTAACCTTATCTCTGTTTTCTCTTGGAGCATGCTAAAGCTGACCTGGAGTTCAATGACCTCTGGTCCGATCTATAAGCTGCCCCTTTTTCCCTCCATTGAAATCTGCCTTTGAGTATGTCCAAGAAGGTCTGGAATTAAATGACCTCTGACCTGATCTATAGACAGAAATTGGGTTTTTTTCCTTCTTTCACTTTCAATCCTTAATGTTCCATTCCATCATCTATCTAAAAAGATCCTTTAGTGTAGATGACTTGCCCTTTGAAAGCCTTGGCTAGTTGTTGCATGTAATTACCTTTCATGACTCCATAGCCCAATGGATGGCACTTTCTTGACCTATCCTCTTTGCTGAAAAATCTTGTTTCTCTGCTCCATTCCTTCCATTACTCTCTCAGTCTATGATCTCATGACCCAACCCAGAAACCAACCAACCAAATCATCTTAAAACCCCCTTTGTGCTTCATAACTAGCCTAACATCTCATTTGAACTTTCAAAGATATATCATTCTTTGTTTTATTGGAGAGATCCCTCTCTGGGCCCAAGAGGGCTAGCTCCTAGGGCCCCAAAGTGGGTTGATGTTGTCTTATCTTTTGGTATTGCCAAATCTGCCAAAACATAGGAACCCCAGCACAATGGCGACTCCACTGGGGAGTGAGACCAATCAGCTTGATTTGGTAAATCACTGTGGTGGACAGTAAAATTTTGAATCATCCACCTGGTGACTCCATAGCTCCTGAATGATTAAAGGACTCCACTGGTGATCAGTAGGCCGCTGATTATCTATGTGTTCACAAGACTCCACTGGGAGACCATGTCACAGTACAACATCATCCATGCCAAAGACCAAGTCACTTCACTAATGGAAGACCCTGAACAGTTTGCAAAAATGTATCCAGATTTCATAGCAGAGTGTCGTGATACAATTTATAGTGACTTGGCAGAGTTGAAGGTGGAGGACCTTCCCGGGGTTATTCCTCTCAGTTCAAAATTCATACCCGTGCTGAGGAGAATTTTCTTAGAAATGGTGGTTGAAAGGTATGAAGCTGAGATTGAACTTTTGAATCACAAGAGAAATCATACCAGTTCAGAGACCCTAGAGCATTTTTGGAAAGTCTCCCTCCCCCTAAGAAAGAGGAGATTCCACTACCTGTTGAAGTACAAGAAGAAGATGATCAGGCTTTCAAGAGCCACTTTGAGGATGCAGTGGATGAAGCAATAGTCAAAGATACCCAGGATATAGATAGCCTACCAGTCATGGCAGGCCTAAAATAAGAAAGTGCACATCATTTGTTCATTGATCCTGTGGCAGAATACATGGAGGCCCTAATTATCTCAAATTCTCCAGCATTGATCCTTCTCTAGGGCCATATTCATCATGAATGGTCACTACTGATGGTGACCTCAGTTTTGAAGAACCACATGCAGAGCACCGTGTGGTTATCTCTGACAGGCAGTGAGTGCTCCTATCCTTTTTTGTTACTGCTTGACTGGCTGCACTGGCATTATTGTATCACTTAGAAGCATCATAGATTTCCGAGTTAGAGTAGAGTAGGTAGGAAGTCTGAAATAAGCTCAGCCTGTGAGCATGTAGTTAGTTGTTTTAATTTCTGCAAAGTCCAGAAAGTCAGACAGTCTAATCCTGGCTTGACTGTTTTCAATTTCTGCCTTAGAATGTAGAGGAAATGTCTGCTCGATAGTTTAATCCTAGCAGATGTTAGTTTAGGTAGAGAAACTATGAGACCAATAGTCTAATATTGTCTCATGGGGTAATAAGGGTAGAAGTAGAATAGGTTTACTTTCCTTCTTGTAAGAAATTCATGATGTAAAGGGTCTGCAAGTCCAAATGCACTGAGAAGAAAAAATGTTAGAACTATAGTGCGGGTAGGTAGTTGTTTGGGAGAAATTTTACTGCTGATATGATGTCTTGATGATTTGTGGCAACTGATCCAAGAAAGAATGGATGTGTCTAGTACCAGGCATCTGGCCTACACCAAAGATTTATCTTCTGAATTCTTGACTCCTTCAAGAAGAAGCCATCCCCAGGTGGAGCCACTGTTAGCCCCCTATAAAGTTTTTGACAAACAAACAGGGGGCTAAAATGTTTTTGAGCCTTCAAGGAATGCATTTCCCTCTGAAAACACATCATCCTTGAAGCCTCCTTATGCCCTTGTCCTTTGATAAATCCCTACTGCTATTTCCATTTATAAAGCCTCTCTGATTGTGAAGAAATGCCCAAAAAGGCCTCCTTTTTCCCCTTATATCATCCCTTCTAAGCCTTTGTTTTCATCTTTGTATTCCCCTTCTAAATTCCCCACTTACCTTCTAAATCCTCCCAAAATTCCCTTCAAATCATACAAGTTCCCCTTGTTTGGTCTAATTCCCCTTTTTTCCCCCTATCCTTACCCTTTCCTGGCCTTAAAAAGCATTGAAAATAGGCCAAAAACCCACTTTCTATCTTATAATAGGCTTTAGCCCCTTTCGGCTAAGCCCTAACCACTTCCCCATGTGAACCAGGTGCTAAAACCAAGCGCTAGCCGTAAAGTGCTTATCGCAATCAGAGAGTTGGAGCGGAGCATATTACTTTTTAAGCAAAAAACTCTGATTGTGATAGTGTATTTGTTCTAACAAACCACAGGGTGATCTCTACCATTGATCCTCACCGATATGACGGTCCGCGCTAGTTCTACATTGCGCCCGTCAACCCAATTCATTCACTCCTCTGATTATATCAGAACCGTCGATCTGCCTCCAGATCGGACGGGTGTCGCTCCATCGCACCACCACTCCAATCGCAAATCAGAACTTCTGGCCGTGCCACCCCCCCGTCCCTTCTGATTGTGATCCCCCGATTTGATCCCAACTGTCTATCCGATGCAGATCCAACGGCCCAACGCCAATCCCTTCATGCCCATCGCTTCTCCTTTTTCTCCCTCCGATTGAATGTGAGTCATTGATCTGACTCCAGGATCCAACGACCATCGCATAATCGCAACATTTCTCCAATCGCAATCACAAATTTCAAACCGTGTCACCCTCCAATTGCGACCCGTCGATTGAATCACAACCGTTCACTGCCTTTGATCTAATGGTCCGCATTGAATCGCCCTCTACCCATGACCGGGTCCCACATCAAGCCTGTTTCATATGTTTCATTCGATTTCCTTTGTATTTTCTCCAAAGGTCTAAACCTCACGGTTTACACCAATGTTATTTCTCCACCCGATTGACTATTAACCCTTCATCTGTTGATCCCGACCATCGATATTCGTCTGTCCCTATGATCATATGGTCCTCATTCATCCTCTCATAAAAACTCCATTTCATTGCATTTTCAGTTGTTTCCTCCACGACCGCTGTTTCTACAGTTCTGCCACCATTCCTCCGGGCCTCCACATCATTTCTTTCGCCACCTTCCCTGGATTTTATAATTGATTTAAATCATTGTGTAGGGATCATAGAGAGGCCATTTCAGCATCGGCAAGTCTCTCAGTAGAAGAGTTCCAAGGGGTTAATGCCTATTATTGAATGTTTAAACACTTAACCCCGCGTTCAAAGGGAAAGGACGCAGTGTGGAAACTAAGTACGTAGAACAACCATATATGTATTTAATGTCAACAGAGCACTGGTTATCCAAAAGGACACCTTCCTACAGTAGTTTCCATGCCTCCTCGAGCCTGAAAATAGTTATTTACTCTGACAGAAACTTCTTAAAGACTGTCAGGACTGCAATTATGGAAGCATGGAGACCTGAATACCTTTTCAGTCACCTTAATTTCTTCAGAGGACAAAACAGAGGGCCTTACAACTAGAAGGACATTCAAGAACACATCCGAGGTCAATATCGACCTGACAGAGAGCTCTGAGCCAAACTACAAAGTGCACACAGTCGACGATGAAACATTAAGTAGTATGGACGTGAATTCTTCCGCCATTCTGTCTTAATGAAACAAATTAAGCGACATCTACTCTTGTTGTTTCTCTTCGCGTATAAGAATCCCCAAGAACAAATTGTAAAGGTTTTTGTTAGGTTGTTTCCGATTGTTGTTAGAGGGTTTCATTCTGACTGTTAGAACAGTCTTGGGAGGGAGTAGCAGAGTATTGTGTATGTAGTAGGCTGGGAGAAGAAAGTTTGGACTATGTTAGCCATTGAGCTTAGTGTATGTGACTGGTTTTGAATCAATTAATCAAGCATATTTTTTTGGATCCTGGTCTATTAATATGGGTGATGTTTTTCTTATCTTATTGTTTTATTACATTTTCATGCTGTTCATTGGTCTTCTGAGCTTGCATCATAAAAATGGCATAGGATTTACCCTTGTTAGGTACCCTATGTCTCTGCTCTCCTTGCCTTCAATGTTTTCTACTATATGTGTTATCTAAGAGTAAATTCAGCTAATTTAACCAGTGTAGCAGATGTTATTGCCTGCTAGCTGATGTATGAATTCAGGGTTTGCTGCTTGGATGTTCTTGCTGGTGTCAAAGCATTGAAGGTCCAAAGTCCTTCTCTGATCTATAGACCTTGGCTCTGTTAAACTTATCTCTGTTTTCTCTTGGAGCATGCTAAAGCTGACCTGGAGTTAAATGACCTCTGGTCCAAACTATAAGCTGCCCCTTTGTCCCTCAATTGAAAGCTGCCTTTGAGTATGTCCAAGCAGGTCTGGAGTTAAATGACCTCTGACCTGATCTATAGACAGAAATTGGGTTGTTTTCCTTCTTTCACTTTCAATCCTTAATGTTCCATTCCATCATATATCTAAAAAGATCCTTTAGTGTAGATGACTTGCCCTCTGAAAGCCTTGGCTAGTTGTTGCATGTAATTACCTTTCATGACTCCATAGCCCAATGGATGGCACTTTCTTGACCTATCCTCTTTGCTGAAACATCCTGCTTCTTTGCTCCATTCCTTCCATTAATCTCTCAGTCTATGATCTCATGACCCAACCCAGCAACCAACCAACCAAATCATCTTAAAATCTCCTTTTTGCTTCATAACTAGCCTAAAATCTCATTTGAACTTTCAAAGATATATCATTCCTTGTTTTATTGGAGAGATCCCTCTCCGGGCCCAGGAGGGCTAGATCCTCGGGCCCCAAAGTGGTTTGATGTTGTCTTATCTTTTGGTATTGCCAAATCTGCCAAAACATAGGAACCCCAACAGAACCATTTGAAGGATGGGTACTGGACTTCGTCAGACCATTCAACCCACCATCAAACCAAAAAGTCCACATATTTGTTGCCACAGATTATGTAACCAAATGGGTAGAAGCAGTGGCCTTGTCAAGAGCCACGGAGGAATCAGTGATTAAGTTTCTTTTTGAACTATTAGTATGATATGGTTTGCCGCGGGAAGTGATAACTGACGGGGGAGCACAATTCATAGGTAATAAAATTACAGCCACTCTAAGAAATTGCCATATCACCCACAAATTTACGTCTCCTTACCACCCGTAGGAAAATGGGCAAGTTGAAAGCACCAATAAATTTCTGGAAGCAATCCTTACCAAAATTGTATCAACACATCGCTGGGATAGGGCCACTAGATTTTCAGAAGCCTTATGGGCTTATCGTAGAACCTAGAAAAACACCACTGAATACTCACCATATCAGCTAGTATTTTGGAGAGAACCTATCTTCCCTATTGAATTCGAAATAAAAACTTTGAGAACAACCCAGGAAGTAGGATTGGACTTAACAAAAGCCCAAGCTAGAAGACTCCAGCAAATAAATGAACTAGATGAAATACGACTGCTAGCCCTGAAACGCACAATGATCATCCAACAACAGCGAAATAAATGGTATGATAACCTTATCAAGAAGAAGATATTTCAAAAAGGAGATTGGGCCCTCCTCTATGACTCTAGATTCCAAAATTTTCCAGGAAAACTGCAAACAAGGTGGCTCGGTGCATATGAGATTCAGGAAGTACACGACAATGGCACACTCACCCTGACCACCATAGATGGTTCTGGTTCAACATTCTGAGTTAACAGACACAGAGCATGCCTCTATCGCAAGCCTCTCATGAGAGAATTTTTTTACCAATAGGTACGAAACGATCCCACCATCCAAATTGCGGCAGAAGGGGGTGACAACCCCACAAACTCAAGTACATGAGAGGTTTGCTGCCATCATTTGTAAATACTGTATATAAATGTCTTATTTTGTTGTAAATTCTTCATATTTTCAATTTCTTCTCCTTGTGAGTTTTTTATTTTATTTTTACTGTTCAATTCTTGAACAGCTATCGTTCAATCTATGAACGACTGTTGTTTAGTCGAATTGAACAACCATTTTTTGGCATTTTTATTTTTGATGTTCAATTCGTGAATAGTCATTGTTCAATATTGGAACAACTGATGTTCAATTGATTTGAACAATAATTTTCTGTGTTCTTTATTTTTATTTTTCAATTCATGAACAACTATTGTTCAATCCTTGAACAATTGTTGTTCAGTCGAATTGAATAGCCATTTTTCTGGCGTTTTTATTTTTGTTGTTCAATTTGTGAACAGTTTTTGAATGATTGTTGTTCAATCAAATTGAACAGCCGTTTTCTATGTTCTTTATTTTTTTTGTTCAATTCGTGAACAACTTCTATTCAATCGAATTGAACAACTGTTTTTTTGGCGTTTTTATTTTTGTTGTTCAATTTGTGAACAAATGTTGTTCAACCTTTGAATGGTTGTTGTTCAATCGAATTGAACAACTTTTTTCTGTGGTTTTTTTTTTTTTTTTTGGTTCAATTCATGAACAACTACTATTCAATCCTTGAACGACTGTGGTTCAGTCAAATTAAACCATTGTTTTGTGTTTTCATTTTGCTGTTCAAATCGTGAATAACTGTTGTTAAATTTTTGAACAACTACTGTTCAATCGAATTAAAAAACTATTTTCTGTGTTCTTTATTTTTGTTATTCAATCGTGAACAACTGCTATTTAGTCGAATTGAACAACCATTTTTGGTGTTCTTTATTTTTGTTGTTCATTTCATGAATAGTTGTTGTTAAATCCTTGAACGACTGCTATTCAGTTGAATTCAACAACCATTATTTGGCGTTTTTATTTTTGTTGTTCAATTCATGAATAGCTATTATTCACTCTTTGAACAATTGTTGTTCAATCGAATTGAACAGTCGTTTCTGTGTTCTTTATTTTTTCTGTTCAATTCATGAATAGCTGTTGTTCAATCCTTGAATGATTAATGTTCAGGCAAATTGAGTAGTCATATTTTGGTGTTTTAATTTTTGCTGTGCAATCTGTGAACACCTACTGTTCAATCTTTGAACGGTTGTTGTTCAATTGAATTAAACAACCATTTTTTTGCGTTTTTTGTTTAATCTTGCTATTCAAATTGAATGACCTTTTTTTTCATTCCATTATTCCCTTTATCTAGCACCCCCCCTAAACTGCATCTGAGCTCGAAGAGCATCTCTGAGTAGACATTGGCAATTGAAAAATAAAGGGAAATGGTAAATTAAAAAATATGATGACTCCCTGGCACTATAATCTTTAAACATGAAGCTAACATTGTGCATACATGAAATGAAAGGCTAAGTCATCCCCAGTTCAAATATGCTATCATACGATATATGACTTTATGATGGTATATCTTTCTACATGATTCGAGTAATATTTCCCTCCAACATGAAGTAATGGGAATACAGGATATTAATTGTATTGGAATTCTTTCACTTATTTCACCATCCCTAACTCTTAAGGAGTTAATGAGCCTCCCTTCATGTATAAAGAGAAACTATTATGTGTTCATGTAAATTTTTAAGATGATAGGGGGTCTCATCACAAGACAGCCTACCATGATCATAGTTATTTAACAAGTGACATGCCCACAATGGCTACCAAACCAGGGTAATGACCTTCTCATCTACTTGAAGGACATGAGTTCTCATCACGAACTGACCTAATCACTCTGTTACAATCCTAGTGAATGGCACTGTGACTATCTGGCTATCACACCAGCATAGTGACCTCCTTATAAATAAAGATGTTATAATTCAAAAAAAAGAAGTACTACGCTTATATGAAAATTATTAAGAGAGGATAGGGGGTCTCATCACGAGCCAACCTACCACGTTCATAAGAGGATAACAAGTGACATGCCCACAATGGCCACCACACCAAGGTAATGACCTTCTTAACTAATTGAAGGACAGGAGGTCTCATCATGATCCAGCCTGATCACACTACTACAACTTTAGTTAGTTGCACCATGGTTATCTGGCCACCATACCAACATGGTGATCTCTCCATAAAATTGGCAGAATAACTATTTTTACATAAGGATCCCGACTCATTCTTTTGGATTAAAATAGCAACCCTGTCGAGGCTATGGATGCCTGCCGACAACAGTGGCTCTGCTTATGATATGAAAGTATGCTCCATCAATAGCCAATTGCTTTTATATATACCTTATCCTCAATCCTTCTTCCACAAGTTATTACTTTAATTAGCGATAATTATAATATACCACAAGAATAACTAAAAAGAGATATGCTTACATATTTGAACCTCAGGATGAAAACACCAATCATTACTTGACTTATTCTTGCTTCCGTCATAACTTTTCATTGAAGAAGGAAATCATATCATAATAATGATTATACTATTCCATCTCCCTTTCCGGTCACTTCCACACAAGATACAATTATGAAAATTTTCCAAAACTGACCCTCACACTGCATATGCTAGTAATTACTCAACTACCTAAAGCTCAACCTGCTTCTTCACATACAGGTCATTATTACCAAAAACTGACATTCCCCTCCCTGCAATCATCATTGGCCAAATCTCTCTTGTACTTGAGGGTATGGGTGCCCTTTCTTCGATGGAGGGGGTGTAATTGGTCTTAAATTGGAAAGCATGTGAAATCTATGCACAAATCCCATTAGACACATTGATAAGACCAAAGGAACACTACAATTAAGGCATGAAGTTACGTGTGTAGAACCAAAATTTCTCTTTCCCTTGCATACAACATTTAGATGATACAACAGAGCCGAGAAGAAATACAATCACAAGAAAAAATCATATCAGCAATGGGTGGGAATTCCCTCCGAAACGAGCCTATAAAATTTCCAATTTTAGATGCATCTAGTGCCATCCTCCAACAAGTCGGCTGGATGACATATGTACACCGATTACAGGGATTTGACACGAAAATTTCAATCGAGTTTCTGCAAAATTTGCAAGAAGGTCAAACTAGAATTAAAGGTCGAATTATACTCGTCACAGAGGAAATTATTGTTGGAGTTTCTGGAATACTAGTAGAAGGAGAAATATGGGCAAAGAAACATCTCCTCCTACGAGAGGCGGTAGCAGCATATCAGGATCCGGAGGAGCCATTGGAATGAAAAGGGAGAGGGATTAACCCTACCTCTCTACACCAGCCATGGCAGGAACTGACGACATTCATCCAAAATTTCATTACATAGGACGGATGTTGGGACATGGTAAAAAATCGTTAGTTCAAACTTTTAGCTGTACTTAAGCAAAAGATTTCAATTAATTTTCCTGCTTTCTTGAATTCCATATTGCATGATATTGCTGTTCGATTAAGAAAAGCCAAAAATCCCCAAGCAGTAGTCAGTCACCACGGGTTAATTAAACTAGTCATAATTCATGAGCTGGATAAGAAAAATATAGCCTGAGACAATTTTGTTAACCTTGATGCACAGGAACCAGAACTAAACCCTGACGGAACTGAAATTGAACCCCCCAGGGTAAATACACCAAGAAGAAAAAGGACCCGAACCACAACTTCATAACCAAGCAGGCAAAAACAGTCCAAAACACTCCAAGGAACCTCGGAATTCATTAGGGGAATTTTGAGGTCTAAAATGGTCCTCCTAAGGAAATTATAAAATAATAGTGGAAATAATAAAATAATATTTGATTACATCATCAAATTTTAGAGGGAAAAAAGGAAAAACTATTTTTTCAACTCGTATTTTTAACTTATCTCCCTATGGGTTTACTCAAATTTCATGCAGAAACACTCATTGGATGCATAATTGTATTTCCCATCCAAGGAGTACCCATGTTGCATACTTTCGGTGGGTCCTACTACACGAAAAATGAGAAATACATGAAAAAATGTGTATACAATCACGTTTTTCATGTAGCAGTGTCCATTGAAAGTATGCAACATGTGTACTCCTTGGATGAGGAATTAAATTTTTCATCCAACGAGACCTCTTGCTCGAAATTTGAGTAAAACATTAGAGAGATAAGTTGAAAATACGAGTTGAAAAAGTAGTTTTATTATTTTATTATTTTTAATATTTTTACCTTTTTACTCCAAAAATGGTGAATCATCCCCTATGGTTGACATCATCATCTTGAATCATATTGGTTCTTATAAAGTTTATTTTTGTTGTACATTTTTCTTAGGAGGCCCATTTTAGACCTCAAATTTCCCCTAATGCATGGAGGAGGCAGGACCATCTCATGCACCCTTGCAATATTTTGAGGAAGAAATGGCTCGAGTCCTAGGAAAAATAAGGACAGACTACGAATCTAGAAACCCATCAGATACAGAAGAGAAAGAGGAACATTTTGATAAATCCGTCACCCCTAGCAGTTATGGTCACACTAACGTCCTACCTGACCAAGAGGAACCACAAGACGATGGGGATCTATCCACTCTTGAGAATTATGAGGTGTACAGTGAAGGGCGGACAGAGGAGAGAATGGAATCAGAAAACCAGTCAGGTGACACTGTCCCTGTGGAGCAAAGCACACACACAGAATTAGCCCCTTTGACACCAGGAGGTAGCACCGCTCCTCCTAGTTAAGACCCTCACATTGAGATAAACTCTGAAGATCTAATCAGAAACACCATTCTAGGCAACCCTAAGGTTGGCAACACCATCCCTGAAAATGGGAATATCGCTCCACCACCTGCTGAAATCAAGATAGGAGAAAATTCAGATGAAAAGAAAATTAAGAAACGGAACAGGGCTTGCAGAAGGCTAAAGAAATTGGTGAAATATTTGAGAAAACAATTGAAGGAGGAAAGAAGGGCCCGGAAGCCAAAGAAGGAAACCACCACCACAGGAACCCAAACAGAATTGGTAAATATTGTTGAAGACGAGATGCAAACTGACTTAGCTGACATCGTTGAGACTGGAATTCAAACTGACTTGGTAGCTACTACAAAAGCTGAGGTGCATACCAACTTAGTAGACACCACTAAGGCTGAAATTCAGACAGAACTAGCAACCACAAGTGAAGCCTCTACTCAAACCAAGTAGAAAGTTATAGAAGAAAAGGGGATCCAAACAGAGGAAGCCCCTGCTTACTCCCATCTGGTAGAAAAAGTTGTCAACCAGAAACTACACAATGAACTAGTACAAACACAACAAGAACTAGCACAGTGCAGGAAGGAGGGGGTGCCATTACAAGAATATCAAGCACTACTAAAAAAGTTCACAGACCTTTCCTCCACAGAAGACGAAACATTTTCCCAACTTAGAGGGGAACAGGCAAAGGTAAAAATGGCACAAGAACAGGTATGTAGAGAAAGCTAAGAAGAAAATCACTACAATTTTCTCTCTATACAACAATGCGCTATCATGAAGAGCTTCGGCAACCAATGATGCCTTGTTCTTAACAGAACGATATTTACTCCTGAAAGTCAAAGCTGTCAGGGCAGGAAAGTCCACTACTTTCAGGGCTATAGAATAATTTTTCCATTGTTGTAATGATCAAGATGAGCAAGTTCAACACCTCCTATGTGAATTTTACATGCATAATTTGTTTTTAGAAGAAGGCACATACATCAAACCCAGTCCCTTTATAAGGGATTTTCAACTCCAAGCCTTCCTCTCATTTGCTAAGAACCAGATTAGGTGAGCCAAGGCTTACAACATCTTCCAAAAAAGAGAGGATGGCCTAGATTTATGGGTCAGAGGGGAACCTACAAAACCCCTGCAACTGTTCATCCAACACAAAAATCTCATGAGAAGGTGAGGTGTGAGGACTAGGTTGGGCCCATCCATAAGGACATCATAGAAATGGATGAGAATACTTTGAGGAAATTCATGAAGCAGCCTTAGCAACAGCTAAGCAAAGATGGATGGTCTCCACAAGCAGTGTGAAGAAAAGGGAGCCATTCAGTTACAGGAATTCCAAGGCTGCTACCTCCAGATTCCTCTCATACAGTAGCCTGGTCTACAGCATGGGCCCTGCCTGGTTAGGATGTAGATATAAAATCCCTCTCCTTTGGTATCCTCTCGAGGACTATAATCACAATTATGAATTACCATAAGGATCCACAAGCGCTGCCTTTGTAATCATGAAACAAAAACATGGCTTCAGAGCATACAAAGAAAAGGTCTACCCTGCCTACTTCTTAACACAGTTGCATCTCAACCATCTATTTGCATGAGGACATGCAATTAGGTAAGTAGGGGAGTATGTTGGGCCCAAATTAAGGTATGTTCTCACCCTATAATTACTTCAAATTATGTTACAATTTTGGGGAATTCTCCTTCATCTTAACAATAAAGAAAGAAAAGATTTATGAAAACTAGGCTAATGACAAAAAGGGATGTTTTTAAAATAGAAAACTAAATTCTTTTATCTCCACATGCAGGAAGGCAGAGTAGTTGGACCGGTAGAAAACGAAAGCTAACCAATGAGCACAAACATGTGAGATCTCGGTAACTCGCAGTGGCCGGAAGAAGGCAGACAAACGAATGCGAGCCCAAGAACTAAAATGACAACCATGCGCAGCGGGCTGTCGTTTGGAGAATACTTGCTCATTTGGTGAAATCGCCTTTAAAAGGATGATGGACAAACGAGAAGAAGGGAGAAAAAGAATAGGAAATTCATTCTGCAATCAACGCATCAGAACCAACTTGTCTAATTGTATTTTTGTAATATCAATGGATGTAATATATAGCTGTGAACAACAATCTTTTGAAGTTTTTACTGCAATAGAGCTTCTGGTGGTCTGGGCCCAACCCCTGGAAGTTCCTCACAAATTCCCATACTGTGTGTAGTCATAGAACCAATGTCTAAGTATCTAATGCAATTGTAAAGTATATTTCCATTCAATAAAGTTATAGTTTCTCTTTCTTTAGAACTGTTAGCAATTGTGTTCTTGAGTTAGGATAACTGCAATTGTATTCTCCGGTTTATAATAATGTTTCATCACCAGTAGATGGTTCCAGTTTCTTCCAATGTCACTGTAATTGATTTACAATGTCACCGCAATTGATTTACAGACCATATAATAGGTTTCTTTCGATGTTACCTATCTTTATGGATTACATTATTCTTCCAGCACAGTGAAGCGTCCAATCGTTGATTAATGTCGATTAATTAGTTTACAAAGAGAATTCCATTGCAAAATTATATAAGTAATTGCTATACAAATTCATTTAGGTTGTTTCAATTAGACTGTTGTTCAATTCAATTCGATTGCTGCTGTTCCATTCAATTCAATTGTTGTTTCATTCATTTAGACTGTTGTTTATCTCAATTAGACTGTTGTTCAATTCAATTCAATTGTTGTTTCATTCATTTAAACTGCTCTTTATCTCAATTAGAGTGTTGTTCAATTCAATTCAATTATTGTTCAATTCATTTAGACTATTGTTTAATTCAATTAGATAGTTGTTCAGTCCATTAAACTTTTTGTTTAAGCCATAGTCCTATTGTTCGATCTTAGGCTAAGAATCAACCAAGCCACTCCTCGCTAGGTTAATTGAATTCAGGAGGCTAGTTAATTCTTCCTCATAAGCATCATAGAGGTACTATTAGTCAATATCACTCGCATATATTGTGCCAACACTCTTGAAATAAGAAGACTTACCTCAGGTTGATAATTAAATGAGAAGCACTAGAGTTGTCTATAATATACCACCTCTGTGACACCAACATTTTTGGCACTTTTTCCGAGAAGAGTGTTAAGAGTGATCTCCTCCATTCATCTTTCTCCATTGCTATGAAAAATTTGGTATTGAAAACGAGAGGTAAGAACCTGCATACCGGCAAGCAACATGCGCTTGCCCTCTAGCCCGCTTCCCAGCAAGTCATGCAAAGACCAGTAGAATAGGTGCTCTTGTTTTATGACTAGGAAGAAAAAGATAGAAACAATCCAAAGTCATTTACAAACATCCTCACAATCCAAAGGACCGATGATCTTTGGAAGTGTTAGCCCCTTATGAATTCCTTGACAAAGCAAGCAAGGGGCTAGAATGTTTTATGAGCCTTCAAGGAATGCATTTCCCTTGAAAACACATCATCCTTGAAGCCTGGTTAAATTCCCTACCTATGACTTTTTCCCTCTGCTGTTCTGTTGCTCATGAGCCTTACTGAATGATAAATTTTTCTCAAAAAAGCCATTATCTGCCCCTCGTACCCCTGCAGATTTCCCCCCATTTTATTCATTTTCCCTTTGTTTTCCAAGTCCCCTTTGTCCTCCAAATTTCCCCCCTTACCCTCCTAAATTTCCCCGAATTTTCCTTTAAATCATGCCCTCGCCCTTTGTTCGGATAAATTTCCCATTTTTCCCCTCATCGTTTCCCTTCGGAACCCTCAAAACCCATTAAATGGGCTAAAACCCACTTTCCGACCTTGTAATAGGGCTTAGCCCCTTTACTGCAAATCCCAACCACTTCCCCAACCATACCCCTTAGAACCTTATAATAAACAAATGTTAACGTTTATTATAAGTCCCTCCCCTTAAACCACTTCCCCTTTCCATACCCACAAACCTTATTACAAAGTTTTATATCATATATAAACCCCGCTGCTTTGAAATCACAATCGCAACACTTGTGTTTTATCCCCCAATTGATCCATCGCAAATACTTGCGATGCGATTGATCGCAACTTCCAATCGCTGCCACCTCCTACCCTTTGCGATTGCGGTCCCCCCGATCCACTTCTCCACCGTCGATCTCCCCGCCAGATAGGACGGTCCAGCGCTAATCGCTCCGTCGCAATCACAACGTTTAATCACATCCCCTCTTCCGTGCCCCCCAATTGCGATTGCTCCGATCAAATACTAGCTGTCCATATCCCTGTTGATCCAATGGTCAGCGCTCAATCGTGCCCCGACCTCCGATCGCAATTGCAAGGCCTGTCTTCCGATCCCCGATTGCGATTGCTCTGATCAAATCCCGTCCATCCATTTCCCCGCTGATCCAATGGACATCACTCACTCTGCCCAATCGCAATCGGAAGTTCTTTGATGTCTCCCCTTTGTGCGCCTTCGATTGTGATCCCCCGATCCGCATCTCCACCGTTGATCTCCCCTCCAGATCGAACAGTCTGGAGCTAATCACATCCATTTCTCAATCACAATCGGCATTATGTTAATGTGTAACTCTCCACCCCGCTCCGATTGCGATTGTGATTCCATATGGGTCCCACCTCATCGTATTTCATTGCATTTCCGTCGTTTTTCTTTGTATTTCGTTCGAAGTCTAAAGTTTAAGACTTTACACTAAAGTCTTATATTTCGTAGTCGTTCCGCCCACTTTCATATGTTATTCCGCCGCTCGATCTCCGCCGTCGATCTTTGTCCCCAGACCATGATCTAACAGTTTGTGCTGCATTTTATCACCTAACCCTATTATTCATGAGTTTTCACCCTTCCGTTTGCATTTTGTCACCACTGTGTAGTCAAAGCCACCACTCCGCCGCCGCGCTACCATTTCATCCACCCTCCCATTGCATTGTTTTCTGAGTCCAGTTGCGTGTTATGCAGGATGCAGAAGTAAAAGGCTGCCATAATTGCACAGTCTTCATTACAGCGGCAAGATTTTGCAGATAAAGATATAAGTGAAGCAGCAGAGAGTTCAACGCACAGAAAACCAAGTCATTAGGGCAGCCACATCAGCAAAGATTTTTTTCTCCATAGAAGGACAGAGCACCCATACTATTTTTACTCCATGCCGTGCTCCAGTGAAGAAATTTCCGCCTAGAACACAATCCAAGCTACCAGAACAATTGTTAATGCGGTATGGCAGACCATTCCACTTTTATTTACCAATTTGTTTATTCACCCACAGTACCACAGAGTACCACTGCAGCCAGAGTACATCAGGACCATGTCAAAATAAATGAAAGCTGAAGAAGATCACTCCTTCGTTCCATAAAGGTACCAGGGATAAATGCAGAGATTTAAAACATAATGGAATTCAGCCCTCTCCTACCTTTCTGTGTTTTAATGTTTCATTTAGTGCTCCACCTACCACCTCGGCTCATCTTCTGCTATAAAACTCAGGAAGAAATTATTGTAAAGGTTGTTGAGGAGATATCAGAGAAATGCAAGCATTTTCCTCTTGAGACAGGTTCTCTGCGTAATATTGTAAGATAGGCTGAGGGAAAAGATGTATTCAGACTGAATGTTCAAGCTGTTGGCTATGTTGTATCTGATTGGTGTTGTTTTTAATATGACAAGCACATTTCTCTAGATCCTGATCTAAAGCAGCTGGTGATGTTTTCCTATCTCTGTATTTCATTTCATTTCATTCCATTTCTACTGGCTCGCATCAGAAGTTTGGCATAAGATTTACCCGTGTTAGGTACCTTGTGTTGCTGCTCTCCCAGCCTTTTATGTTTTCTGCTTATATGTGTATCTGAATATTGATTTCAATTGATTTAACCAGTGTAGTGGATGTTATTGCCTACTAGCTGATGTATGAATTAATGGGATCTGTGTTTAGATGTTCTTGTTTGGATTTAGTTGAATGAGTTGAGAACACTGGGAGGTTCAGAACTCTGTCTCTGCCTCACTAGGATCTTTCCATCTCAATTAAGCCTTTCTAAGTTCCCTTGTATTGCCTCTGATTATGTCCAAGCAGGTCTGGAGTTAAATGACCTCTGACCTGATCTATAGACAGAATTGGATGATTCTCCTCCCTTCTTTTTCAGTCCTTAATGTTCCATTCCACCCACCAACTTAAAGATCCAAATGTTTTAGATGACTAGCCCAACTGAAAGCTTGCACATTGAACAACAAGTAAACCCTTTCCTGACTCCATTGCCCAATGGCCTTGATGTTCTCTGAGTTATCTACCTTTGCCTAAAACCCGCCTTGCCCATCCTTGTCTTATATTGGACCCTTCTTTCCTGATGCCCAACAACCAAACTCAAATCAATCAAACAAACCCTGAGCCCCATAACTAGCCTAATACCTTAACCATTGAACTTCAAAGACATATACCTTTGACATATTATAGAGAGATCCCTCTCTGGACCTAGGAGGGCTAGATCCTGAGGTCTAAAATTTGTTCTATGTTGTCTAATCTTTTGGTCTTGCCAACCTGGCCAAAACATGGGAACCCCAACAGGAAGAACAACATGTATAGACGAAATCATTAAGAAAGTCGAATCTCAGGCATCTATAGGACCCAGAACTATTTCCTTTCAAAGTCCTATCACACTCCCTCAGGCGGCGGCCTAACCATTTGTAGCCTACGCTGAGATTCAATGTGATACAGAAGGATCTGAGTGAAGCCTTCAGACTACCGATCATATAGGAATTGACCCTTCAAAAGAGGGAGGTTCTTGCAACTTACAGGAAATAGGGGGGGGGGGGAGAGACTAGTGGAAGAATTCACATAGAAATATCAGAACCCAGGTCCCCTGAAAGAGTGGTTGAAACATAAGTACTTAGGATCCCAGATCAAGGAAGTGTTGTAAAACCTCCACTGCATTCACCTCCCAAATACATTAGAATTACTCCTCCAGATCAAGAAATCCCCAAATATTTCTGGCACCTCTTTGATCAGATGGAAAATAATCAAATCCAGAATCAAAGGCAGACATCAACATTAGAATAACCTATTGTTGATCATGCTACAAACGCCTCTATGAAAGCCATTCCCTTACACAACATTCGCACCTTTCATGGATTAACCACGGAAGACCCTGATGCATTCCTATTTGAATTTTATGTCTTATGTAGGGGATATGACTACACCACTAATCCTCAGAAACTAAAATTATTTCCCTCTACCTTAAAAGGAACTGCGCTACGCTGGTTCATGGGATTAGGTGGGGGAACTATAAATAACTGGGACCAAGTGAATAACATTTTCCTTACCAAATACCAAGATTATTGTCGAACCTAAGATTTAAAAGATGAAATCTTCAATATGTCTGCAAAAGAAAATGAAACGTTAGAAGAATACGTAGAAATATTTCAATACAATTTACAAAGGTATCCATATACCACGTTATCCAAGGACATCTTAAAAGCCACAATGATTAAAGGAATGAAAGAAGAATGGGTGGAAAAAATTAACATAATGGGAAAAGGAGATATTTACCAAGAAGAATATGATGAGATTATTTCCCTATGCATTAGGTGCTCCCGGGGTAGTGCGTGAAATCAGCCAAGTGGGTGTGATTATATAAAAAAGAACCTTAAATATGGCAATGTAACTAGAGCAGAATTTGGCAATCTTTTGGAAGATTTCAAAACTGACATTTTGGGCACTTTGACAATGCAGCTTGACATTTTACAAGCCAAGAAGAAGCAAGCTATAGAGGAACAGAACTTGGCTGTCTTTTTCCCAAGATGTTGGAAGAAGCACAGCCAAAGGGAATGTCCGTTGGACATGGTTCAGACTTGTGCCATCTACACTAAGGATCATGCTACGTACCAATTTCCTTCACTTCCCGGGCTGAAAGCAGTCTATAAGGAAGCAGAGGAAGAAACAGAACTAGTCTATTTAATGAATCAACGTCGACAATGGAAAGCACGACCAGGTATGCCACCAGACCTGCCTCAGTTTTTTCCTTCTTTGCAGTTTAACCAGTAAAACCCAGCAACAACGTGGTAGACTCAAAATAATTTTCTTGCTTGGCCAAAAAAGTCATTTCCTATGCCACCCTAGCCTATACAACCTTCATCAGGGAATAATTGGCCTAACTTCCCTTATTCTCCCCCTCATTGGAAAAATGTTCCATATCAAACCCACTGGCCAAACCCCCCTCCTCAAAACACTAACTGGAATTGGCAGCGACCTGATGATTAGTTACCTAATGAAAATTACCACCAGAAGGATCCACAAGCGCTGCATTTGCAATCATGAAACAAAAACAGGGCTTCAGAGCATACAAAGAAAAGGTCTACCCTACCTACTCCTTAACACAGTTGCATCTCAACCATCTATTTGCATGAGGAAATGAAATTAGGTAAGCAGGGGAGTATGTTGGGCCCAAATTAAGGTATGCTCTCACCCTGTAATTACTTCAAATTATGTTACAATTTTGGGGAATTCTCCTTCATCTTAACAATAAAGAAAGAAAATATTTATGAAAACTAGGTTAACGACAAAAGGGATGTTTTAATAATAGAAAACTGACTTCTTTTATCTCCACATGCAGGAAGGCAGAGTAGCTAGACCGGTAGAAAACGGAAGCTAACCAATGAGTGCAAACGTGTGAGATCTCGGTAACTCCCAACGGCCGGCAGAAGGCAAACAAACGAATGCGAGCCCAAGAACTCAAATGACAGCCACGCACAGTGGGCTATCGTTTGGAGAATACTTTCTCATTTGGTGAAATCGCCTTTAAAAGGATGAGGGACTAATGAGAAGAAGGGAGAAAAAGAATAGGAAATTCATTCTGCAATCAACGCATAAGAACCAAATTGTCTAATTGTATTTTTGTAATACCACTAGATGTAATATATAGCTGTGAACAATGATCTTTTGAATTTTTTACTGCAATAGAGCTTCTGGTGGTCTGGGCCCAACCCCTGGAAGTTCCTCACAAATTCCCATACTGTGTGTAGTCATAGAACCAATGTCTAAGTATCTGATGCAGTTGTAAAGTACATTTCCATTCAATAAAGTTACAGTTTCTCTTTCTTTAGAACTATTAGCAATTGTGTTCTTGAGTTAGGATAACCGCAATTGTATTCTCCAGTTTATAATAATGTTTCATCACCTATAGATGGTTTTGGTTTCTTCCAATGTCATAGCAATTGATTTACAGACCATAGAATAGGTTGCTTTCGATGTTCCCTGTCTTTATGGATTACATTATTCTTCCAGCACAGTGAAGCATCCAATCGTTGATTAATGTCGATTAATTAGTTTACCAAGAGAATTCCATTGTAAAATTATATAAGTAATTGTTGTACAAATTCATTTAGGTTGTTTCAATTAGACTGATGTTTAATTCAATTCGATTGTTGCTGTTCCATTCAATTCAATTGTTGTTTCATTCATTTAGACTTTTGTTTATCTCAATTAGACTATTGTTCAATTAAATTCAATTATTGTTTCATTCATTTAAACTGTTGTTTATCTCAATTAGACTGCTGCTCAATTCAATTCAATTGTTGTTCAATTCATTTAGACTATTGTTTAATTCAATGAGATAGTTGTTCAGTCCATTAAACTTTTTTTTTTAAATCGTAGTCCTGTTGTTCAATCTTAGGCTAAGAATCAACCAAGCCACTCCTCGCTAGGTTAATTGAATTCAGGAGGCTAGTTAATTCTTCCTCATAAGCATCATAGAGGTACTATTAGTCAATCTCACTCACATATATTGTGCCAACACTCTTGAAATAAGAAGACTTACCTTGGGTTGATAATTAAATGAGAAGCACTAGAGTTGTCTATAATAAGCCACCTCTGTGACACCAACGTTTTTGGCGTTGTTTCCGGGGAGAGTGTTAAGAGTGATATCCTTCATTCATCTTTCTCCATTGCTATGAAGAATTGGATATTGAAAACAAGAGGTAAGAACTTGTGTACCGGCAAGCAACATGCACTTGCCCTCTATGCAAAGACCAGTAGAATAGGTGCTCTTGTTTTATGAATAGGAAGAAAGAGATAGAAGCAATATGAAATCATTTACAAACATCCTCACAATACAAAGGACTGGTGATCCTTGGAAGAGCAACATATATAGATGAAATCATTAAGAAAGTTGAATCTCAGGCATCTATAGGACCCATAACTGTTTCCATTCAAAGTCCTATCACACTCCCTCAGGCGGCGTCCTCACCATCTGTAGCCTACGCTAAGATTCACTGTGAGACAGAAGGATCTGTGTGAAGCATTCAAACTACCGATCATATAGGCACTGACCCTTCAAAAGAGGGAGGTTCTTTCAACTTACAAGAAGGGTGGGGGAGAGACTAGTGGTGGAATTCACATAGAAATATCAGAACCCAAGTCCCATGAAAGAGTGGTGAAAACATAAGTACTTAGGATCCCAGATCACGGAAGTGTTGTAAAACCTCCACCACATTCACCTCCCAAATCCATTAGAATTACTCCTCCAGATCAAGAAATCCCCGAAGATTTTTGGCACCTCTTTGATCAGATGGCAAATAATCAAAACCAGAATCAAAGGCAGACATCAACATTAGAATACCCTATTGTTGATCATGCTGCAAATGCCCCTATAAAAGCCATTCCCTTACACAACATTCCCACCTTTCATGGATTAACCACGAAAGAC